>JARFIW010001545.1:1780000-2207500 GCA_036346225.1 Platerodrilus igneus
CGCCCTACTGCTTTATCTGACTTGATCCCACCAAGAAATTAAAAACACCACGATCCTCGTGGTGGTGGACACTTCCCTAGCCTATGCCGATCCGACTCTGCCAACACGATATTCACAAACGTCCTTACTGCCGCCTCTGCCTCGATTCCACAAAGACATTACGAGCAAAGGGGATTCTCCCAACGCCTATACCGATTTCGTGTCGGAAACCTTAGCCAATACAGTATTCACGAATGACTTTATTTCCGCATCTGACTAAATCACACAAAGACATCACACACCATGAGCGCCGCCGCAGTAGACGCTTCCATAGTCTACGCCGATTCCAACCAAGCCACCTTTGTCTATACAGCATTCACGAACCTCGTTTTTGCCGTATCTGACTTGATCCCACATAGACTTCGCACACCACGAGCTTCGCCATGGTGGGTCATTACATAGCCTATGCCGATTCAGACTCGGCCAACGCCTATACCGATTTCGTGTCGGAAACCTTAGCCAATACAGCATTCACGAAACGTCGTTATTGCCGCATCTGACTCGATCCCACATAGACTTCACACACCATCTGCTTCGCCATGGTGGGTTATTACATAGCCTATGCCGATTCCGATCCGGACACCTCAACCAACACGACAGCCACCAACGCCGTACTGCATTATCTGAATCAGTCCCACAAAGACATCAAACATCACGAGCCTCGCCGTGGTAGGCACTTACATACCCTACACTGATTCCGATCAGAACACCTTAGCCAATACAATATTCACATATTAGACTCGATCTCGCAAGGACGTCATACACCACGAGCCTCGCTGTGGTGGATCTTTCCACAGCTGATTCAGATTCCAAACCGGACACTTTAACCAACACTATTTTCACAAACGTCCCTACTTCTTTATCTGACTCAATCCCACAAAGACATCACGCACCACGAGCCTTGCCATTGTGGACACCTCCAAAGTCCTATGCTGTTTCCGACCCGGACACCTTAGCCAATACAATAATCACGAACATCCATATTGTCGCATCTGACAATCCCACGCATCAGACGCCACGAGCCTCACCTTGTTGGACACTTCTATAGCCTATGTCGATACCGACCCGGACACCTTAGCCAACACAATATTGACGAACGTCTTACTTCCTCATCTGGCTCGATCCCACAAGACATCACACACTATGGGCCTCGCCGTGGTGGACCCTTCGTTAACCTATGCCGGTTCAGACCTGGACACCTTAACCAATACAATATTCACGAACCCACACAGACTCCAACCCACACAGACTACCGATACCACGAACCTTGCCATAGTGCCAATTCCGACGCAAACACCTTAGCGAATAAAATTTTCACGAACATCTTTACTATCGCTTTTGACTCGATCCCACAAAAGCATCACATATCACAGGTCTGGCCATGCAGTACTCTTCCATAGCCTATACCGATTCCGATCAGGCTACCCTAGCCAATATAATATTTACAACCGTCCTTACTACAGAATCAGCTTGATTCCACGAAGACGTGATGAACCTTTCCATAGCCTATCTAAATTTCAATCTGGACACTTTAGTCAACACAAACGTTCTTACTGCCGTATCAGACTCGATCTTACGAAGACATCGCACACTACGGACCCTTCTGTAGTAGACCAATGAACTCACTGCAGCTAGACGCACACTCATAAGATACCCGCCATAGACTTCAACAAGCAAGAAGAACAAATGCAAACCCTGGCGAAATTTGCACACCTTCTACTAATTGCACCAACGGCAGATGACTCTTAAGCACCGCAAGAAGACAAAATTACCACGACATAGTACAAGATCCGCATACAAACTCTTGAACCACATACAGAAAACTGACTCCTTTCTTCCTGACGCAACCTTGCCTTCATCAAAACACGATCTACACACTCCTCCATGTTTGATGTTTCCGTTCTCTCATAACAACTTATAATAATCAACTCCCAAACCCCACCAGAAACTGCCGCTGACGACGACTCAGACATCTCCTTGTTTGCCAAACTTGACCCTCATAAAACCCCCGGTCCTGACAGACAAAAATCCTGACCGCTTCTAAAAATCTATCCACTTATAATTCCGAAAGTGCCTATCCTCACGAACCTCTCCCAACCTAGTTACAACAACTTCCATCACCCTCATCTTCATCCTTAAAGTCTCCTGAAGACTCAAAGCACTATAGACCTATCGCTCTTCTTCCCATCAATGGCAGAGATTATCCCCTTACAAATAAACTCCAATACAGACCTCTTGTCTCTTATCTCTCCCAACCAGCACGAATTCTGCAGCGACGTTAGCGCTTAGTGCACGATTCTTCCATCTCCAAATGCGGTTTTCTATCTTTTTTCCTGACAAACTTTTGTAACAGATTATCCCCTTACAAATAAACTCCAATACAAACCTCCTCTCGCTTATCTCTCCCAACCAGCACGGATTCTGCAGCGACGTTAGCGCTTAGTGCACGATTCTTCCACCTCCAAATGCGTTATTCTATCTTTTTTCCTGACAAACTTTTGTAACAGATTATCCCCTTACAAATAAACTCTAACACAGCAGGGATTTTTCAGCAACCTTAGCGCTTAGTGCACGATCCTCCGCCTCCAAATGCGGTATTCTCCTTCTTCTGGATTTCCATTCAACCTTCGATCTCCTTTGGTGTACCAACCTCCTGAATCAAATCAAAACAGCCAATTTTTCTTCCAACCTGTTCCTGATTACACAATACCTCACATCTCACACAACTTTTATTCTGTAACGAACTCCTTCCGCCTATTTGTCACCTTCTGGCACTTACCCTTGACTTTAACATCCCAAAGACCTTCACTTTCGCATATGCCAACGACGTTGCTTTTCTAATCTAAGTGACTTTCGAGCAGGCGTCTCTGTGGGTTTGATCCTTTTGATCCTAAGGTACCGGGTTTGATTCCCTGTACGAACCGGTTGAAAAATGTTAGACGAGCATTTTTAATAAACAAAGCCTTTGTTCGGATGAGAAGTCAAATGTAGGTCGTCCCGAGTATGAGTTAAAGCTCCCTACCTTGTTTGAAATAGCAGGAGTTCGTCAAAATTCCAAATTTCCAAAAAAAAATCGCTTTCTGGCCAATGTAGTACCTCGCGTGGAGCTCTGGAAAATCAAATGTAGGAATAGTTTTCGAGCATCCTTAAAAGCCACAGCCGTAATGCCTCTAAACCCGGTAGAACTCTGGTCTTTTCAAACAAAGAACTCCTTTCCCATTCCAAATTAAAAAACGCCCTGCTTTAAGGCATACTAAACCAAATCGAAATCTTGGGGTCCACATTTTAAAAACCCGTATCTGTTGTTTCCCATCAGCCTCTTACTTTGGACTCCACATAGACCAGTCATACTCCAGACCAAAACCAAAATTATCCTTCAACAACCACACTTCGCCCTTCCTAAATCAGTCCACTTAACCACCAGTACAAGAAAATTATAATCCCCTTTGCTACACAGTAAACTCCCCCCTCGCCTCCCCCAACAATAACTGTTAGACGATCAATTAACACCATTAAGACCCTTCTTACAGCACCTACAGAACAACTTCTACCCATCCCCGTACACTCGAAGTCTTGCAATCTGAATTAAACGACATTCCGCACTCTAAAACTGAAACTCTGCACAACAGAATCTTTCCTCCCGAAGAATATCGTACTCTCCCTAAAGCCGAAGTAAAAACCTTACTTCATAAAACCCTCCTGTACTCATGGCGATCTCTAGTCCCTCTCCTTTGCCGGCAGACACACCTATGACATCCCACTAGATATACAGACATCCCGTCTCATATCGTTCTCTCTCTTAGCCTTCTTCACAGGTCAGTTCTTCTCCGGCCATGGAAACTTACGTCAAAAACTTCACGAATTCCACAAATCACGTCCCTTTTCTGTTTGATAACTAAACACCAAGGCCTTACCTACACCTTATGTATTCCTGTCCACTTGAATAGAGGGAAGTCCAGAATCCTGAGACCACATTTCCACCAGCATCCACATTTCCAAACACATTTTACATGTAAATTTCCATAAGCAGAATCTGAGGAGGAAGGATTTTCTCCCTGCTCCACTCCTTGCTCGGACACCCCAACATCAACCATTTTGATTACGTCACACTCGCAAGATAAATCTTTCTCCACACTTCCACCCACGACATAAATCTATCTTGTCGGCTCTGACCAAAGCTATCAAGCTTTTCTTCTATCTAACCTAAGTCCACACAAGTCCAACTAACCAAACCTAACTCCAGACAACACTAGCTAACCTAACTCCTGACAAATCCAACTAACCTAATCTAACTCCAGACATCACCGACTAACCTAACTTCAAACAACGTAAACTAACCTAAACCCTCCCTCGTCCTACTTTCTCCTCTCTCCTGTCGCATTCGTATGACATACATCCGACATATGTTCAACATATGTCAAACATGTATCCAACATATGTCAGCCATGTTCACCATGTGTCCGATATATGTCCAACATTCGGAATAAATCCAACCTAGGTCGGATTAATCCGATCTAGATCGAATTTTCATCCGACCTATGTCGGGGGCAATTTCACCCTATAAGGCAATTTCAACCAATAAAGCAATTTCACCCTATAAGACAATTTCACCCTATGAGGCAATTTCACTCTAACCTAACATCCTACATCTATCCGACATGAACATATGTCAATGTGCACCCCTGCCCAGTCCGACTTAGGTCGGATGAAAATTTGACCTGATCGGATTAATCCGACATAGGTCGGATTTATTTTGAATGTTGGACATATGTCGGACATATGGCGAACATGGCTGACATATGGCGAACATGGCTGACATATGTTGGATACATGTTGGACATATGTTGTACATATGTCGGATATATGTAGGATGTATACTAGACATATGTCGGATGCATGTCATACGGAAGCGAGAAAGAGTGTAGGACAAAGTAGGGTGGAGGGGAGGCTTTAGGTGAGTTTACGTTGTTTGGAGTTAGGTTAGTCGGTGTTGTCTGGAGTTAGGTTAGGTTAGTTAGACTTGTCAGAGGTTAGGTTAGCTAGTGTTGTCTGGAGTTAGGTTAGGTTAGTTGGACTTGTGTCGACTTAGGTTAGATAGAAGGAAAAATGCATAGGTTAGATCAGCGACGACAAGATAGATTTATCTAGTGGGGGAAATGTGGTGAAAGATTTATCTCGCGAGTGGAAAGAAGGTGGGTGTGACGTAATCAAAATGGTTGATGTTGGGGTGTCCGAGCAAGGAGGGGAGCAAGGAGGGAGCAAGGAGGAAATCCCTCCTCCTCAGATCCTCTTATGGAAATTTACATGTAATATGTGTGTGGAAATGTGGATGCTGGTGGAAATGTGGTCCCAGGATTCTGTATTTTCCTCTATTTTTGTATGTTTAGATTGGGATGAACTAAGGTGAGTTTTTATTGTTTTAAAGGGTTTGTTGGGGGTGGTATCAGATTTGTGGGTTCAGATTCTAGGGGTATTTACCATTGTACTTCCAGATGTATACTTTCGATATCCAGGAAACAACAATTTCAACTTGTGTTGGTTCTTTCAACACATTCTCTCTATTTTATCTTTTTCACTCACCATCCCACTCTAATCCATGACGCCTGCGCCAGATACACTGGGATTTCTTATTGCAACCGGATCCATATATTAATTGAAGATCCTAATCCCAGTCCCTGTGCTTTTGGATGTAATTTGCCAAAAAATTTTCTTTAACTCTTGACTTCACAAATTACTGCATCGGAGTTGAATTTTCTGGAAACAACTGTTTTTAATTTACTTAAGAGAGGGCAAATTAACTTTGTTTTAGGTGGGATTAAAATGCAAAGGGGGAAAATAACACGCAGGGTATTCTTGGATGGTAAAATGCAGCATTCTTTGCTGCTTTCCTACCAGCGCACATCACAATTCCGGAATACCATTTACAAGGGTTGAGTTTATAATTTTTACTAGAAATACTCAAAACGCCCACGTTTTTACACATTAGACAGGTCAAGCTACGACACTCAACTTTGACCTTTCCAAGATTTCATTACGTTCTCAAAAACATTTTTCTGTCCGAGAAACGCAACTTTAAAATTTATTGAAATGATAAAAAACCAATCCGTTGAGTAATACAACGAAGGCAAACAATATCAAGTGGAGCTTGGTCAAGCGAAGCCAAACGGCAAGAGAACGAGCACTTTGAGGAGTTCGCTGAAGCGGAAAATAGATTTTCTTAAAACAGTTGCGCTTAAGCTGAAATCACGGTGCTTACTGCTTTTGTTTGATGCATATTTTATTGAGATGCTTTTAGATAGCGCAGCGAGGGTGTGAGTGGAGTGTAGTTTGATGTGTTCGATGCCAATCTTTAATTAAATCGGGAATTTTTACGACTGAGCAGCAGGTGGGATTATAGCGTTTACTTTTGTGTTGTTTTGCATTCTACGATGTGTGATGGAACCCTTGCCCACTTACTCTAAACTCGTCAACTAATCAACGATCCTAGGTCATGCATCGAAATGTAAAAGATGATTTTAACCCAAAAAAAAAACTATTAGGTTGATCAATGTTAGAAAATAGAAGTTTGGGCAATTTAAGAAACACTTCAGAAATTGAACAGTTTATAAACTATTGGTAAAAGGTCAGAAGCTTTCAGGGATGATGTAGTGAGCTAGTCATCGCACCTGGAACCCTAATTTTGAATCAATTTTCGGGTAAATAACCTCGTACCTTGCAGGATCGTTTTTCATAGTTTAATAGATTAGTGAATCCGTGTCAGTATATATAAAAACAACAACCTATGAGAGGCATAGTTAATTTGGGCTATATCGACGTACGTCAACTTATTGAAGTACATTTTTGATCTGCTCAATGTCCACAGACCTGTGATTCGAAGATTGTCACATTTATTAATAGCGACTCGACCTTTCGCCTTCAGCTTTGTATTTGCAATATCGACGAAAACTTACCATTACAATTAGTTAGTATTTCCATTGGTAGATTTAACAATCAACTTTGATTGGTTTGATTGGTTCGTTACTGGTCGCTTTCTAAAGCAATGCAATTGTTAAAGCTGCGCAAATTTTTACTAACAGAAGGTCATTTTCTGACAAATTGCAATCGCTCTCGATAAATTTAAATTGGTCTGTATTAGTTAGCAGCTCAAGCTTGTTTTAGCTTCGCATTCTAAATATTATCCAGATGCTGTCTAAGAGCTCTAGCTAGTATTCCGAACGTTTTATCATCGCATTCTGGGTATATACAAGTGCGTGCCTACTTAGTGTATCGAGACGGTATGACATAACTAAAGATTTTATCGCGTATGCTTTAACATCGCATCCTAAGTGTACTCAGAGGCAAGCTAAACTCGCGTACGTTTTATAATGGCGTCCCGAATATACCTAGGAGTTGTGTGATAGCTCAAACCGATATCGCGTAGTGTCCTATCATCGCGTCTCAAGGTTATCCAGGTGCATAGTGTAAACTCGCACCACGTACATAGCGTTTCATGTATATCCAGGTGCGGTGTAATAGCGCAAGTTCAAGTCGCGTACGATACCTCTAAAGTATATCCAGCGCATATCCCGTACGTTTCATCATTATTGCGCCCCAAATTTATCGAGCTGCATGGCAATACTTCAAGCTTATGTCCCACCTGTTTCTTCTCGTGTCTCAAGCTCATGTCCTGTATGTTACATCATTGCGCTTCAAGTACGTGTTACGTGCCAATTTGGCACTAGACATTTCTTAGTTTAATTTGGATGTGCGTTAGTTTCGCGCCTTAAATTTGAAAGACTTGGCGCGTATTTCCGTTACGTCAGAGTGCGTTCGCGCGGACGCGAGTGGCGAAGGAAGAGTGGGGAAGTTTTTTCCGGGAGACGCTGTAACGTGGCTGTTTTCCTCTGAACTTCCAGAAAAGTGGTTTGGTTTTAGGTATCGTATCGTATCGTTATCTTTATTTATGTAAATTTCCTTGCCTTATCTGATTGTCGTCCCTATACCTGCTCCTTATTCGTTCCCTACATAGGCAGAGATAATTTGCTAGCGGTCTGCCCGAACCGTAGTCCACGACCCTACCACGAACGAGTCCAGGGAGCTCCGCTAGCAGTCACCATCTTTAAATAACCCGGAAGGGGGTCCTAGCAACCAGGAAGTAGTATTAACTTTTCACGAACTGTTTGCGATTATGATATTTATTGCGTAATTGCGCAATTAAATTTGCTTATTGAGTGACGTCATTGACAGATTTCGCGTTAATTTCCACTTATTGGATAAGCGTTACCAACTGCCGTTGTGTCGCGTATATCGCGTTCACGGGGAGATAATATACGTCAGGGTGCTGCGTAACAGCACATGATTAAATTACGTTTTAGAATCACGTTTATTCAGCTGCGGTACAATGGCGCAATTTCATTCGCGTAATTATATCCAGCTGCGGTCTAAGAAATCAAGTGTATCCAGGTGCAAGTGATAGATTGAGCTCATGTTGCCTATGTTTATCCTCGTGTCTCAGCTGTATCCAGGTGCGTTGTAATGGCTCACGTTCATGTCCGTATTGCGTCCCAATATGTCCCGATGCAGTATAATAGCTTGGATTCATATTGCATGTTTCTTTGTCACGTATCAAGTATATCCAGGTGCGAGGTCATAGCCTAAGCTCAATTCGCGTACGCCTAATCATCACGTCCCAAATAATTCAAGTGCCGTGTAATGACTCAAGCACAAATCCTGTACGTTTCAGCTTTACGTTCTATGTATAACTACACGCGGTATTATAGCGCAAGCGCAAGTCGCCTACGATTTATCATCGCGTAAGTATATCCAACTGCGATCTAAAATCTCCAGCTTGTATCCGTACGTTTCTTCATGAGTCCAAGTATATCAAGGTGTAGTGTAATAGCATAAGCTCATGTTGCGCATGTTTATTCCCGGCCCAACTGCATGCAGGTACGTTGTAATTTTTCAAGGTCATGTTCCACATTTTACATCTCGAGTAACAATATGTCCATGTGTAGTTTAACTGCTCAAGCTCAAATCGCTTACTTGATCATCGCTCCAGTACCTCAAAGACTACTACGCAGTTTCTCTGCGCGTTGCGTTTAACAACCGATTTTGGACTTAAGTCTCAAGTAGTCCAAAGCAGCGTGCATTATTTCCTTGTTACATTATTAAACAAGCTTCGAGGCATCGTCCAAACTTCGCAAAATCGTTCTACGTAGTTAAATAGATTAGAGCATCCGTGTCAGTATATATAAGACATCAGCAATCCCAAAAATCTACTGTAGATGGTTAATTTGGTTTAATGAGAACCTCAAGTTGCTCCGTTTTTAACAGCATCCGTGTCAGTATTCATAAGACCTGCAATCTCTAAAAAGCCAATGTAGATGGTTAATTTGGTTTAACGGAAACCTCAAGTTGCTCTGTTTTTTAACAGCATCCGTGTCAGTATACATAAAACATCAGCTATTCCTAAAAATTTGGTTAATTTTGTTACGTTTTTTTCGTGGCAGCCACGTCGGGCGCCAAATTTATGCTACGTAACACAAAGAAAGCCAAAGAAATGACCCGGCTCAATCGGAGAGAAGGGGGGGGTCGTAGAAAGCAGACTGACAGATAATGATGTATGCGGCGGTAAGGAGTTGGTAACAGTACCTGCAATAGAAAAAATTAGAATAGTACTCCTGAAAAAAAAAGAATAGTCCTGCAAACCTGAAATAAAGAAAAAGCATAGCAGCAATGAGAAGTCTAAGTTATTCAGTACTTTGTATAATGTAAAAAAAAGAAACTGTTTAGATAAACTATATAATATAACACCGGTAAAAGCAATACAAAAAAATGTTTAGTACAAAGTGAGGTAATATTGGGGAGTAGCAGAAACTTTTCCTCACACACCAATTAGACATAAATCAGATAAAATGTCGACAAAAGATAAATAGATAAAACACAATTGGTATGAGTAATTCAGTAGTATTGATTGTTATTTTTTTTTCTTCTTTCTTTTTTTTTTTTAATAGCAGATAAGTCTATAGTAAAAGGTCTCAGAACGCCAAAGGTATGGCAAAGCAACGGACAGGTATTTAAAATAAAAACAAGTAGGAAATAGTTCAACTTACAGAAAGTCCTTCAGGAATGCTTCCTTGCATTTGAAGCGTGGGATTCCACGATGTCCCGCACCAACGAAGCACTTCACCCTTGACTGTGAGGGTGTTGATGGAACTCATCACACGCTACACCAATCACACCCACGCACTTCACTGGTGTTAGCAGCAGACAACATCACGCGTCGTAACTATGTAGTTGATAAATTTTTTGGTAATTCTATTTCCTAAGACAATAATTTCGAAATATTCTGTAGCACTAGTTTGATTTCAACTGGGACCAGATGTATATTATTTTCATAAACATCCCAATAAGCAGTGAGAAACTTCAACCAATACCTTAGTAAACCGGTAATCTGTTATATTTCGCAAACACGAAACCTGCACAAGTAAGGATCCATTCCAGACTCCCTGTTGTTAGAAAATTCAGAAACACAGCATCACAGCAACAAAAAACAATTAGTAAAGCTACTCGTAAGCAATAACACCATCTGTCAACGACCTTAAAACCCGTGCGGTCGAGTAAACACATTCTACAGTTAAAAAGTACAACTAAAATCGAGTCGTGTCGTGCAGCACTTTTTAACGCAATCTACATATAGCAACGAAGAACAAAACAACACTCCTTATCTGTTTATTCGTTTCAAAGCAAAACAGCAAACAGTAACTTTTACGTAATTAATATATATAAGAACCAAGCACGAAAACTAACCACGTAACGTAATTAACATATAGTAACAAAGGACAAACTACAACTCCCAGTCTGTAGATATAAGATTGTTGTTATTCCTGAGTAATTCAGTAAATAAATAGGTAAGACACAATTGGTATGAGTAATTTAGTAGTATTGATTGTTTTTTTTCTTTCTTTTTTTTCTTAAAAGCAGGCAAATCTATTGTAAACGGTATCAGAACGACGAAGACAAGGCAAAACAAACGGATAGATATTTAAAGCAATAACAAGTAAGAAATAGTTCAACTTACAAAAAGTCCTTCCGCAACGCTTCCTTGCAACGGAAGTGTGGGATTCAGCGATGTCCTGCACTAATGAAGCACTTCACCCTTGACTGTGAGGGTGTTGATGGAACTTATCACACGTTACACGAATCACACCTACGTATTTCACTGGTGTTAGCAACAGACATTATCACGCGACGGACCTATGTAGCATTGATAAATTTCTTGTTACTTCTATTTCCTGAGGCAATAATTTCGAAATATTTTGTAACACAAATCGTAAAAATGGTAATAAAAATTTAGAATTAGAATTAGAATCTTGTTTTAGAAACACTCAAGCTTGAAACGGTATTTGGCTACTCCAAAGTATGCACTACGCTGATAAGAAAAAAAAAGAATCACGCAGACTAGATCGCACACACAGTTTAAGTATTAAAAAGACAAAGCACCAACAAAAAAACACAATGAGTCAAACACGTGTATCACTAAAGTAAAACCGTCAGTCAATTTTCCGTAAAACACACGTCAAACACGTTACATATCAAGCATATTTCCTTCAAAATGGTAAACAAAAACTACGCTGCTATAGTTAATATACAATTTTTCCTTCACAAGAAAAGCAATTAAAATCGTGACGTGCTTGTAGTTAATAAATATAAAATCACTCTCTTCAAAGCAACAACGGAAAGCAAACAGTATTTTAACGTAATTAACTCGGAACCAAACACAAACTCAACTCGTATATCCACATAAGGAACAAAATTTATATATACTAATTAATTGCGAGCTGTTTATCATTTTCCATAAGTTGGACAGTACTTTATTAATGAAAATCAATCTTCAATTTATCTATCTTTAAAAATTAATACACGCGAGTTAAATTGCATACAATATGAAAACTATTCTGAAGTATTTCCTTTATACAAACAGCGATCTCAAAGAAACGATGTATTTTTAAGTATATTAACAGAAAGGAAGCAAAAAATGTTAAACTACCAAAAATGCCCGTTACAATTTGGTTAAATGAGAACATCAATTTGCTCCGCTTTTTAACAGCATCCGTGTCAGTATACAAAAGACTTCGGATATCTCTAAAAATTCACTGTAGGTGGTTAATTTGGTTTAATGAAAACCTCAAGCCGCTCCATTTTTAACAGCATCCGTGTCAGTATACATAAGACCTGCTATCCCTAAAAATCCAGTGTAGATGGTTAGTTTGGTTTAATGGAAACCTCAAATTGCTCCGTTTTTAACAGCATCCGTGTCAGTATACATAAGACCTCTGCTACCCCTAAAAATCTACTGTAGGTGAATAATTTAATTCAATGGAAATTTCAAGTTGCTCTGTTTTTAACAACATCCGTGTCAGTATACATAAGACCTGCTATCCCTAAAAATTCACTATAGATGACTAATTTAGTTCAATGGGAACTTCAAGTTGCTCCGTTTTTAACAGGAATCCGTGTCAGTATACATAAGACCTGCTATCCCTGAAAATCTAGTATAGATGGTTAATTTTGTTTAATGGAAAATTCAAGTTGCTCCGTTTTTAACAACATCCGTGTCAGTATACATAAGACCCTTGCTACCCCTAAAAATCTACTTTAGGTGAATGATTTGGTTCAATGGGAACTTTAAGTTGCCACGTTTTGAACAGCATCCGTATCAGTATACTAAGACCTGCTATCTCTAAAAATCCAGTGTAGATGGTTAATTTGGTTTAATGGAAACCTCAAGTTGTTCCGTTTTTAACAGCATCTGTGTCAGTATACATAAGATATTAGCTATCCCTAAAATCGAGTGTAAACGGTTAATTTGGTTCAATAAAAACCTCAAATTGCGCCGTTTTTTAACAGCATCCGTGTCAGTATACATAAAACATCAGCTATCTCTAAAATCCTCTGTAGATGGTTAATTTGGTTTATTGGAAACCTCAGGTTGCTCCGTTTTTAACAGCATCCGTGTCAGTATACATAAAACTCCTGCAATCCCAAAAAATCTACTGTAGAGAGATAATTTGGTTCAATGACAACTTCAAGTTGCTCCGTTTTTTAACAGCATCCGTGTCAGTATACATAAGACCCCTGCTACCCCTAAATATCTACTGTAGGTGGATAATTTAGTTCAATGGGAACTTCAAGTCGCTCCGTTATTAACAGCATCCGTGTCAGTATACATAAGACCTGCTATCCCTAAAAATCCACTGTAGGTAATTAATTGAGTTCAATGAGAACTTCAAGTTGCTCGGTTTTTAACAGGAATCCGTGTCAGTATACATAAGACCTGCTATCTCTGAAAATCCAATGTAGATAGTTAATTTGTTTCAATGGAATCCTCAAGTTGTTCCGTTTTTAACAGCATCCTTGTCAGTATACATAAGACTCCTGCAATCCCAAAAAATCTACTGTAGGGAGATAATTTGGTTCAATGATAACTTCCAGTCGCTCCGTTATAAACAGTTGCGCATGTTTATCTCAGTGATCCAACTGCATGCAGGTACGTTGTAACTTCTCAAGGTCATATCCCACATGTTACATCCTCGCGTCTCTATGTCTACGTGTTGTTTAGTTGGTCAAGCTGAAATCACTCACTCTATCATCGCGCCGCAAATATATTCAAGCTCCAGTACCACAAAAACTGCTACGCAATTTCTTAACGCGTTCTGTTTAGTCACTGATTTTGGATTTGAGTCTCAAGTAGACCAAAGCAGTGTGCATTATTTCCTTGTTTCATTATTAGACAAGCTTGCAGGAATCGTCCAAGCTTAGCAAAATCTTTCTCCGTAGCTAAATAGATTAGAGCATAAAAGTCAGTATACATAAGACATCAACTATCCCTAAAAATCCACTATAGATGGATAATTGGGGTCAATGTGAACTTCAAATTGCTCCGTTTCTAAAAGCATCCGTGTCAGTATACACAAGACCTGCTATCCCTAAAAATCCAGTGTAGATGGTTAATTTGGTTCAATTAGCACCTCAAGTTGCTCCGTTTTTAACAGCACCCGTGTCAGTATACATAAGTCCTGCTATTCCTAAAAATCCAGTGTAGGTGGTTAACTTGGGTCAATAAAAACCTCAATTGGCTCCGCTTTTAACAGCATACGTGTCAGTATACATAAGACCCCCTACTACCCCTAAAAATTTGCTGTATGTGGATAATTTGGTTTAATGGAAACCTCAAGTTGATCCGTTTTTTTACAGTACCCGTGTCAGTATACCCACGACCTGCTATCCCTAAACATTCAGTGTAGGTGGTTAATTTGATTCTATGGGAACCTCAAGTTGCTCCGTTTTTTAACAGCAACCGTGTCGGTATACATAAGATCCCTACTACCCCTAAAAATCTACTGTAGGTGGATAATTTGGTTCAATGGAAACCTCAAGTTGCTCTGATTTTAACAGCATCCGTGTCGGTATACATAAGACCTGCTATCCCTAAAAATCCACTGTAAAAGGTTAATTTGGTTAAATTGAAACTTCAAGTTGCTCCATTTTTAACAGCATCCGTGGCAGTAAACATACGATCTGTTATCCCTGACACTCCAGTGTACAAGCTGTAGAATCAAATTCAACAATAGTTCACCTAACACGAATTCGAACTGCAAATCCTCGCTTGTCAAAGCGCGATTGAAACTGGAAAATCCGGGTTTTATTGGATAGTGCGCGACCTTATTTCAACAAGATTTTACATTGGAACAATAGAGAAACCCATTATACGCGGTCGTAATGTATACAAGATAATGGGTACCTAAAACAGGATATGAACTATATAATTGTAGCATAAACTTTTCGTTTCGAAATAAATAAGTTCAAAATGAAAATTTGTAGCAAGCGTACTTATTGTAAACAGGATGTTGTTGAAGAATTTAAGAGATTACCGGATACCTAAAACAAAGCATAGACTATTTAATTTATCGAATAAATTTTCGTTTTAAAAGCAAAAGGGATTTGGGTTACCTAGGGAAATTTTAAAGCAAAATTGGAACGTAACAACTTACATCATATTGATGTTTTATTTGACAGTTCTTATAACTACAGAGACTAACAATTGTGTCATTTATTAATATGATTTTGTTTTTGTATAATATTTAATACTGAATATCCCTCATGCATTAATAAAGATTTATTTTTCTGTCAATTATTTAGCAAGTTGCTTTTACGCAAAATCGTGTTAATTAATTTATTTCTAGGTGCCTATGTTTTATTTGTTTATGTACAAAGCAAACAAACGCCAAACAAATTTAAATCACACTGATACTTAACATAAATCTATACGAATAGAATAAAAAATAGGCAGATGTTTGTTTTTTCAAGTTCTCTCATAGGTTAACTCACGATAAAGGCAGTGATGGACCCAACGTAATTTCACTCATGCCCCTAGGAACCAAATAAAAATATTATATAAATAATAATAGCTACTTGCTTAATAAGGCAATAGAGCAGATGATTTAATGCTGCGGTTGGAGTTTTAAAGCCGAGGCGATACTGATACTTTCAATCAGCCAAGGCATATAATAAATTTGTTGACACACTGAACATATGATTTTTTCGCTGATTACGTTTTTGCAGCCATAATTAAATACTTAATTTACAGTTTTGTTATAAAGCATTATAAAGCACTATCGGAATACGGTACCGGAAACGCACTTTCACTTAATCACTCGGTAACTAGCACGACCTTCAACTGTTACACCGCATAATTAAACCAAAAATCGTTTTAAAGGAGTCTTTAAGTACGCGTGTACTTAAATTACAGAAAATTTATATTGAAAGTGTTTTAAAATTTACAGTTTTTGAGTTATTTATTTGATTTAAAAAGGCTTGGACTTTTGTTTTTAGGTTATTATTTGATTATACGCGCACTATAAAAAATTAACACACTTTTTGGTTGTTTTACCCGGCTTTTTACTCGATTTACACGGTTTTTGTTTTAAATTTATTAAAAACGCCTTTTTAAGTTATTTCGAAATTATTTTGAGTATTTGTTTAGTAGATTTTTGTTTTAGTCGCCCGAAATTTAGTTAGTTTATTTTAAAACGCGGATTTTAGCTTAAATTACAGAGAAAAACGGGTATTATTTAATATTTATTCGGTTTAAATTTTGTTTTTAAATTTTTATTTTACTGCCCTGTATTTAAAATTTAATGCCACACAATTATAAAAATAAAACACAATAAAAAGCAAAGCTTCAAATAAAACAATATAACAATAAATAATATAAATCCTAGATAAAAACTTACTTGTTAGCTGCTGAAGCGGAGCTCTGCAAAACACGTCCGCTCGCTTCAAGCGGTAACTAGAAAGTGGAATTCTTAGATAGCATCACCCCCCAGGGAGCTACCCTCATTTTAAGATTTTTTACCGGCAGCGATTTCTGACAGTCCTTATAAATTTTTAGTTATGCGACACATCAAATTAGTCTAGAATTTTACGCAGAATCCAAATATGCAAACAGATTTTAAATAGAATCGCTCCTTACAAAGTAACACTTTAAAGCTCCCAAACTTCTAAATTTTTGCTCATCTATGACATATGCTTTAACCAACCATTCCTGAAGATCTGAAACCGTGGGAATTTTAAAAATGAACCCCTTATAAGCCATAAGTGTTTAATATTTAAAACCATTTTCAAACCGTAATGTATTGTTTTTAGATTATTCAAAACCACGACTTTTAAAATTTTAAACCGAGTAAAAATTTTATCAATTTTCTGGTTTTACATTTTAATTTTTAAACACGTTATAACATAATTATGTAGTTAATGTAGTCAATGCTAAATAGGTACTTGGAAAATACAATTCGTATCTGAACTAATTTCTTGACGATTATGGATTACCCAAATTACATGCGAAAGCGGCGTATAATTACTTTTCAATGGAATTTATATTAATTATATTAGTTCGAGGTATACAATAAATATGTTTCAATACCGTACATTAGAAATCGACGTATAATTGCTTGGGGAGTTATATTCCTACGAGACGATTAATTGTATTTACTAGAATTAAAAAATATCGTCGGCATTACTGTTCATTTTGAAAAAATTTCCATTCAACTTTGCATACTATTAACCACATATTTGGTGACGCTATAAGGAATGCAGTTATTGGATACACTACTTTAAACCGAAGAATAAAAAAAAACAAGATAGTTTAATACATTTATTAATAATTTTGCTAATGTTGTCGATACAAATATGTAAAACAAACTTTATCAAGAAATATAATGTTTTTAATGGAAACTGATAAGATCTATAAACCGCTGTGGTAACCAGAGTCTGGGGAATCTGGAATAGTCAAATCTCTAAACATTTGCGTTAGCGATTGCCTTGCAGTCGCATCCTTTAAGTATTGGATGGGATAACATTTAATAATTTCCAACACTGTAAAGTAATTTAAGTTGCTGCAATCATTAGACAGAGAAATACTCTTCCTCTAATCACGTTTAAACCCTTTCTTCCTACGTCGTATTTCCACATACATTTTTTATATCACCTACAAATCTTTTGTAAAATTCTGGAAAGTTTCTACACCACAACTCACCCATTTAAAAACAGATTAATTCTCACAAATGCCATACCGACCGACCCCTATGGTCTCTGCTACCCCTAAAAATCTAATGTAGGTGGATAATTTAGTTCAATGGGACCCTTTAAGTTGCTCCGTTTTTAACAACATCCGTGTCAGTATACATAAGACCTTCTATCCCTAAAAATCCACTGTACGTAATTAATTGAGTTCAATGAGAACTTCAAGTTGCTCGGTTTTTAACAGGAATCCGTGTCAGTATACATAAGACCTGCTATCTCTGAAAACCACTTTCTAGTTACCGCTTGAAACGAGCGAACGTGTTTGCAGAGCTCCGCTTCAGCAGCTAACAAGTGTGTGAAATTTTTATAGTGGACGTATAACAAAATATCAAGTTAAAAACCAAAATCTAGGCTCTTTTAAATCAAATAAACAACTCAAAAACTGTAAATTTTAAAACAATTTTAATATAAATTTTCTTTATTTTAAGTACACGCATACTTAAAAAATTCCTTTAAATCGATTTTTGGTGTAATTAAGCGGTGTAACAGTTGAAGGATGTGCTAGTTACCGAGTGATGAAGTGGAAAGTGCGTTTCTGGCACCGCATTCCGATAGCGCGTGTTTACTTGTTTAATGATACATTTAAATTTAAAGTATTGTTATTTATAAATTAGATATTTTAAAGTAATTAGCTTATTCAAATTTGATTTGGATGTTTTAAAAATTTAAAATAAATAAATAGTGTTTGTTAGGGTATATTTATTAATCGAGGTATTTTATTGGGTTAGCCAATTTATTTAGTTCTAGTTTTGACGCTTAGTGTTTATTGTATTTTTGTTAAATTTGAAATTTAATTGGACGGTTCAAAGCTTAAATAAATACAGGGTTGTTTACGGTTCACTTTTAACCAAAACATTTTTATTGGACCAACGTTTTGCGTTCTTCTAGCGTCGTTCTTTTAACGTCCTAACAGTTAGGTTGTTTTTTGAGCTGCGTTTTAGGTGTCATTTTTTGTTAGTTTTGTCAGCATAGTGGTCCACCGCAATAAGGAGCCGCTGCCTAGGAGGAAGAGGGGTGATCGGTCGGAGTCTGCTAGGTCAGAGGTTGAGGGCGCTGTTGGGGGGAAACAGCTTAAGGTAGTTCTGAAGGACGTCATGTTAGAGACGCAGGAGGTACAGGAGGTAGAGAAGGAGCCTGTGTTTGCGGCGGGCGTGTCGGGGGAGTGGGGGCCTCCCGTGGTGGTTGCGGGGCCAGAATTGCCCTCTACTTCGAGAGCCCAGCGCACGATGTCGACTAGCAGCAACGTTAGCGTTGATGCTAGCAACCTCGATGAGCTGGAGCTCTTGAAGTTCAGGGTAAGGAAGGCGCACGCTGCCGTCTATGGAAAGGTGCCGACGACCTCTGCCACTATCGTCGTGGAGGACAGGAAGATGGTTCGGTACGCCGTGGATGATATCCGCGACGTTACGAACCAACTTATATGCATGGTTAGGGCGCTGCGCATTTGTTTAGACGGTTCAGGGAGAGCAAGTGTTGTTGGGGGAAGTCCGGCGGTAAATTCTGTCGTTTCAGGAGGCCAGGGTGCGTCGGTGCAGCGCAAGGTTTCCTAAGCTGCTGCAGCTTTAGGTTCTGCCCCTACGTTTGCTGTCAGGGTCGACGCCAGGCCAGGCCAAAAGTACGACGTGATGACGACCCTGAAGCAGAAGGTCGTTCCCGCTCGAGATGGGTTTGTTGTTGTCGGAGCTCGTAGGACGCGCCGGGGCGGTGTCGTTGTGGAGTGCGCAGGTCGCGACGACGCCAAGAAACTGTAGTTGAAGGTTGGCGGTAACTGCAAGAAACTCGTGGCGAGGACCATCGAGAAGAAACGTCCTCGGGTCGTTCTTCCGGGGGTCGAAGCGGAGATGAAGGCTGAAGAACTTGTGCGGTTGATTGCGAGCCAGAATCTTCGCTTCGGCGATTTGAAGCTAGAAGACCACCTGAGAGGGAAGTTCAGGTTTGGTGAAAAGGACCCTAGGGATTCCTTCGCCAACGTAGTTTTTGAAGTGACCCCCACACTTCGAAGGCGTATATTAGCTGATGCTATCAACCTCAGGTGGCGAAGAGTATGGGCCCGGGACCACTTCTTGATGACCCAGTGTTACCGGTGCTACGAGTACGGCCATCGATCGATGGAATGCAGAGAGAAAGTACAGTGGTGCGGTAACTGTGCCGAGGTTCGGGAATGAATTCAAGAATTGCCGGAAGGCAGTCCCCTTCTGTGTGGTTTGCGCTAGAGCAAACGACAGAACTGGCGGTGGCGCGAAGGTCGATACGCGTCACGACGCCAGGTCGAGTAGATGCCCCACGATGCAGCGTCTGAATAACGCAATCACACGAAACATCGATTATGGACTGTGAAGATAAAACAAAGTCCATAAGAAGCAAGAAGATTTTTTTTTAGGTGGTTAATTTGGTTTAATGTTGCGTTCTAGGTTTTTAAAGAAGTATTCTAGGTTTTTGATGAACAATTCTAGGTTTTTAAAGGACATTCTAGGCTTTCGAAGAAAAATGTTGGGTTTTAAAGGAAAAAAAGCTAAGGTTTTAAAGAAAAAACTAGGGTTTTAAAGAAAATTTTTAGGTTTTTAAAAAAAAATCTAGGTTTTTAAAGAAAAATCTAGGTTTTTAAAGAAAA
Source organism: Platerodrilus igneus (assembly GCA_036346225.1). NCBI lineage: Eukaryota > Metazoa > Arthropoda > Insecta > Coleoptera > Lycidae > Platerodrilus > Platerodrilus igneus. Next base: position 1,800,276 of record JARFIW010001545.1, read on the forward strand.
ATCTAGGTTTTTAAAAAAAAATCTAGATTTTTAATGTTAATTCTGGGGTTTTAAGGGAAGCCTAGATCTTTAAAAACGAATTCTAGGTTTTTGATAAACAATTCTAAGTTTTTAAAGAAAGATTCTAGGTTTTTACGGAAAAATTTCAGGTTTTGAAAAAAAATCAGGTTTTTAAAGAAAATTTTAGGTTTTTAAAGAAAAATTCAAAGTTTTTAAAGGAAAATTCTAAGTTTTGAAGAAGATATTCAGGCTTTTAAAGGAGGAACGCCTAAGCCTTTGGACGATAATTTCTAGGTTTTGGCGAAACTTTCTGGGTTTTGGCGGAACTTTGTAGCTTATCATACATTTTTAAAGAATTTTTTTCTTTTTTAAAGAATTTTTTTCTGTTTTAAAGAATTTTTTGTTTTAAAGAATTTTTTTCTGTTTTAAAGAATTTTTCTGTTTTGAAGCATTTTTCTGTTTTCAAGCATTTTTCTTTTTTAAGCATTTTTCCGTTTTGAAGCATTTTTCTGTTTTGAAGCGTTTTTCTGTTTTGAAACATTTTTCTGTTTTGAATAATTTTTCTGTTTTGAAGCATTTTCCTGTTTTGAAGCATTTTCTGTTTTGAAGCATTTTTCTATCTTTTAAAGCATTTTTCTATCTTTTAAAGCTTTTTTAATCTTTTAAAGCTTTTTTATATGTTCTAAAGCATTTTTATATGTTCTAAAGCATTTTTCCTATGTTTTAAAGCGTTTTCCTATGTTCTGAAGCGTCTTTCTATGTTTTAAAGCATTTTTCTATTTTTGCAGCATTTTTTTAAGTTTTATAGCATTTTCTTAAGTTTTAAAGCATTTCTCTAGGTTTTGAAGCATTTTTCTGGGTTTTTGGGGTTTTTGTTTTTTTTGGTGTTTTTCCGGACAGAACGGGAAAAATTCACATATTCCAATATTACATGTTTGTACCCTGTATAGGCATTTCGGACCCTCCTCTAAATACTATAAATATTGATAGCGTGACTTTGTGTTAAAGTTGAGAGGTGCGAATCGATCACTTTTCGCGTATCTCCTCCGAGGGGGGGTTTGGTTCGGATGAGGGAGGGTGTGGGTTCGGTTGAGGATTTTTGCGTGCGTTGCGTAGGCCGTTTTTTATCGCGAAAAACCTATAAACAGAGAAGATATAAGGGTTTTCCGGGAAAAGATTAATCTGCGGCGACGTATTCGTCTTATGTGTTAAAAAAAGGTAGGATCCATCAAAAAAACCCGATCTCAAAACCGAACAAGCTCTACGACGAGATCGTCTACTGTTCGATGTACGTTGGTGCGAGAGAGACCGAAGATCCAGTAGGTTGCCAAAATTTATATTCGGGCGCTAAAAGATATCTAATATATATCAAACAACGCTATTTTTTTCTTAAAACCTGAATTATTAACAGATTGCTAACTGGTGCTATGGTATTTGCTTAAAACACTTATTAAAATTTGTATAATTAATTCGAGAAACGACAAAAACAGATTACGAAAGGCGGCGAAAACGAACGAATGTGTACCATCAAAATCTATGATTACACACTTTGTTTCAAATTCCTCAAATTTGTAATTGCAAATCATCCAATATGCCTTATTAGTACCTATAATTGATTATTATTATACAAAAACACCGCTTTTTATTATACACATACAAGTTGCTCTGTTTTTAACAGCACTCGTGTCAGTATACATAAGATCTGCTATCTTTAAAAATCTAGTGTAGATGGTTCATTTGGTTTAATGGAAATTTCAAATTGCTCCGTTTTTTAACAGCATCCGTGTCAGTATATATGACTTCTGGTATCCCTAAAAATTCACTGTATGTGTTTAATTTGGTTAAATGAGATCCTCAAATGGCCCCGTTTTTAGCAGCATCCGTGTCAATATACATAAAATCTGCTATTCCTAAAAATTCAGTGTAGATGATTAATTTTGTTTAATAGAAACCTCAAGTTGCTTCGTTTTTTAACAGCATCCGTGTCAGTATACATAAGATCTGCTATATCTAAAATTCCAGTGTAGATGGTTAATTTGGTTCAATGGGAACCTCAAGTTGCTCAGTTTTATAACTGCATTCGTGTCAGTATACTTAAAACATCAGCTATAACTAAAAATATACTGTAGATAATTAATTTGCTTCAATTGAAACCTTAAGTTGCTCGGTTTTTAACAGCATCGGTGTCAGTAGACGTACGACCTGCTATCCCTAAAAATTCAGTGTAGATGGTTAATTTGATTCAATGAGAACCTCAAGTTGCTCCGTTTTTAACACAGCATCCGTATCAGTATACTTAAGACCTGCTATCCCTAAAAATTTAGTGTTGATGGTTAATTTAGTTCAATAGAAACCTCAAGTTGCCTCGTTTTTTAACAGCATCTGCGTCAGTATACATAAAACCTTTACTACCCCAAAAAAATAACCTGTAGGTGGATAATTCGGTTTAATGGGAACTCAAGTTGCTCCGTTTTTTAACAGCATCCGTGTAAGTACACATTAGCCTTGCTATCTCTAAAAATTAAGTGTAGATAGTTAATTTGCTTCAATGGAATCCTCAAGTTGCTCCGTTTTTAACAGCATCCGTGTCCGTGTACATAAAACTTGTTCTCCCTATAAATCCAGTGTAGATGGTTAATTTGGTTTAATGGAAACCTGAAGTTGCTTCATTTTTTAACAGCATCCGTGTCAGTATACATAAGACCCCTGCTACCCCTAAAATCTGCTGTAGGTGGATAATTTGGTTCAATGGAAACTTCAAGTTATTCTATTTTTTAACAACATCCGTATCAGTATACATAAGACCTGCTGTCTTTAAAATTCCAGTGTACATGGTTAATTATGTTCAATGGGAACTTCACATTGCTCCGTTTTTAACAGCATCCATGTCAGTATACATAAGACCTGATGTCTCACAAAAATCCACTGTAGGTGGATAATTTAGTCCAATGGGAACTTCAAGTTGCTCCGTTTTTAACAACATTCGTGTCAGTATACGTAAAACTTTTGCTATTCCTAAAAATCTACTATAGATGGTTAATTTGGTTCAATGGAAACCAAAGTTGCTCCGTTTTTTAACAGCATCCGTATCAGAATACATAAGACCTGCTATCCATAAAAATCCAGTGTAGATGGTTAATTGGGTTCAATGCGAACCTCAAGTTGCTCCTTTTATAACACAGCATTCGTGTCAGTATACATAAGACCTGATATCAGTAAAAACTCACTGTAGGTGGTTAATTTGGTTCAATGGGAACCCCAAGTTGTTCCGATTTTAACAGCATTTGTGTCGGTATACGCAAGAGCACTGCCACCCCCTAAAGATCTACGGTAGGTGGATAATTTGGTTCAATGGGAACTTCAAGTTGCTCCGTTTTTAACAGCATCCGTGTCAGTATAGATAAAACCTGATATCCCTAAAAATCCAGTGTTGATGGTTAATTTGGTTTAATGGAACCCTCAAGTTGCTCCGTTTTTTAACAGCATCCGTGTCGGTATACGTAAGATCCCTGCTACTCCTAAAAAGCTACTGTAGGTAGATAATTTGGTTCAAAGGAAACTTCAAGTTGTTCCGTTTTTAACAGCATTTGTGTCAGTATACATAAGACCTGCTATCCCTAAACATCCACCGTAGATGGTTAATTTGGTTTAATGGAAACTTCAAGTTGCTCCATTTTTACCAGCATCCGCGTAAGTATACATAAGACCTGCTATCCCTAAAACTCCAGTGTAGGTGGTTAATTTGGTTTAATAGAAACCTGAAGTTACTCCGGTTTTAAACAGCATCCGTGTCAGTAAACACAAGACCTGTTATCCTAAAAACCCACTGTAAGTGGTTAATCTGGTTCAATGGGAATCTCAAGTTTTTAAAATTTTTCAAATTAATACACGCGAGTTAAATTGCATACAATTCTGAATTATTCTGAAGTATTTCCTTTATACAAACAGCGATCCTAAAGAAACGATGTATTTTTAAGTACGTTAACAGAAAGGGAGCGTAAACTGTTACGCTATAAAAAATGCCCGTTACAAATTCCCCCCTAGCAAAATAAAGACGTCGGGGTGAAAGAAAAAAAAAGAAAAACAACAGACAAGGAACCAAACAAAAAAATTATTTTTATCCGGTTCGAAGGACCAACACCAGTATAAGAAAAAGAACATTTTTTTTTCAAAAGAAGACAAAGTCATCTATCGTAACCAACAACGACAGAATAGGTAAAGAAAGCATTAAGTAAACACCCAATGAGGATTAAAGGTCTTAGCTACTTTCAAAATCGTCAAAAGACGGATGTCCCCCAAAAGGAACATTTCTGTTTTCCACCTCAAAGGAAAGTTTTGGTTTCTCGTGGGGCCCGATTGTTTTTGAGGGGCCCGATTTTTTTGCTTGGCCCAATTTTTTTTTGATTGGCCCGATTTTTTTTTATTGGTTTGATTTTTTTGATTGGCTCGATTTTTTTGATTAGCGCTCGTTTTTTTTTCGATTAGCTCCCGATTTTTTTTTTTGGTTTGCTTTTGACTTTTTCTTAAATTATTTTATGACCTTGATTTTTTTGGCATTAATTTTTTCTGGTGTATCGGCTCGATTTTCTTTTCTGCTTTTATTGGCTGACTCTAATTTTTTTGGTGGTGTAGTCTTGATTTTTTCTCTTCCTTCGCTATATAGAAATTCCTTGATTGTAGTTTTTTTTTGTGTGAATTATCAGAGTTGTGTTTTCGCTGGTAATGTGGTTCTGGAAAACACTGGCGCCCAAGTTTTCTGTACACCACCTTTTTTTTTCTTTTCTTCACGTCACTTTCGCTACCTCACTTAAATATAATCCTAATGTCTCGACCGCACGTGCGTGTTTTACGGAATATTGACTTAGTGATACGCGTTGCTTTATTAATTGTGTTTTTTTTGTTGAGTTGTCTTTTTATATTTGAACTGTGTGTGCGATCTAGTTTTCGTGGTCCTTTTTTTATCAGAGTAGTGCATACTTTGGATTACCCAAATACAGTTTTAAGCTTGAGTGTTTCTAAAATAAAAAAAGGTTGCTTCTTATAAACATGTATCTCATTCACATTTAAATACAGTGATACTGTAGTTTCTGAATTTTTTAACAACAAAGAATCTAAAATAGATCATTGCTTGCGCAAATTTTGTTATTTGCGAAATATAACAGATTACCGGTTTACAAAGGTATTGGTTGAAGTTTCTCACTGCTTTTTGGGATGTTTATGAAAATAATATACATTTGGTCCCAGTTGAAATTAAACTAGTGCTACAGAATATTTCGAAATTATTGTCTTAGGAAATAGAATTACCAAGAAATTTATCAAGGCTACATAGTTCCGACGCGTGATATTGTCCGCTGCTAACCCCAGTGAAATACGTAGGTGTGATTAGTGTAACGTGTGAGAAGTTCCATCAACACCCTCACAGTCAAGGGTGAAGTGCTTCGTTAGTGCAGGACATCGTTGAATCCCACACTTCAGTTGCAAGGAAGCGTTGCTGACGGACTTTTGTAAGTTGAACTATTTCCTACTGGTTATTACTTTAAATATCTATCCGTTGCTTTACCATATCTTTGTCGTTCTGATACCTTTTACAAAAGACTTGCATGCTATTTTAAAACATAGAGAAAAAAAAAGAAAGAAAGAAAAATCAATACTACTGAATTACTCATACCAATTGTGTCTTATCTATTTATATTTTGTCAACATTTTGTCTGATTTATGTTTAATTGGTGTGTGAGGAAACGTTTCTGCTACTCCCCAATATTACCTCACTTTGTGATAAAAATTTTTGTAATGCTTTTACGTGATTATATTATATAGTTTATCTAAACAGTTTTATTTATATTCTACAAAGTACTGAATAACTTAGACTTTTCGTTGCTGCTATGCTTATTCTTTTTTTTCAGGTTTGCTTAACTAATTTTTTTGCAGGTATTGTCACTAACTCCTTACCGCCGCATACATTATATGTCAGTTTTTTTTTCTTCAACCTCCCCTACGCTCCGACTGAGCCCTGGCATTTCTTTGATTTTCTTTGTGTTACGCACGGCTACGAGCCAACGTAACATAAATTTGGCGCCCAACGTGGGGCCCGAAATTTTGAGGGGCTCGATTTTTTTTGAGGGGCTTGATTTTTTTTTGAGGGGCCTGATTTTTTTGATTTGCTCTCGATTTTTTTTTTGGTTTGCTCTTGATTTTCTAAATTTTTTTTTATGAACTTGATTTTTTTGGCCTTGACTTTTTTTTGTGTATCGGTTCGATTTTCTTTTCTGCCTATATTGGCTAGCTCTAATTTTTTTTGTGGTGTAGTCTTGATTTTTTTTTCTTGTTTCCCTCGCTATATAGAAATTCCTTGATTGTAATTTTTTTTTTGTTGTTTGTGAATTATCAGAGTTGTGTTTTCGCTGGTAATTTGGTTATGGAAAACACTGGCGCCCAAGTTTTCTTTACACCACTTTTTTTTTTCTTTTCTTCACGTCACTTTCGCTACCTCACTTAAATATAATCCTAATGTCCCCAATCTAGATCTGTTGTCCTTTCGGCGACGCAAGCGCCGCAAATTTCGTCCGTAATCCACTCGTCCCCCTACGTTATACGATTCCTTCAACTCATTAGCTTTATCTGTGATATTTGACATATTTCGTAGTATTGTGTGATGACTTTTATTTTTTCTTCTACTCTTTCCGGGTTTTCTTCCATTCCACATTCCTGTCCATTTTTCTTTCCTGACTGGTTTTCCTTGCGGTTAGTTGAGGTACTGACTTCGATTACTCGTTGTATCTGCTCCTGTGGCAGTTGCTCTTAGGCCTACTTTCTGTCCTTTAGGAATCACGACTTAGTCGACTTTTGGGTCTATTAGCAGATTACTTTTCTTATCTGGTTGTATTATAGGACTTTTTTTTCTCTTCTTGATACCACAGTTGAAGCCTTTCGTTACTCTTTCCAGTTTTCCGTTTGTCGTTCCCTAGCTTACTTGAGGCTTGACACTTGTGTCTTATGTTGGCTATTGTTGTTGGTTACCTTCCTCGCTACTTTTCTTTTCTTTTGGTTTCTGCGCGCGCGAAATCAATTTTTTGAGGTTGGAAACTGTGCTATTTCTATTCTAAAGAGACATCCGTCCTTTGACGACTTTGGCAGCGGTTATGCCTCTATACCTTGGTCCTCTCCGATTGCTACTGCTTACCTATCTTTCCCTGTGGATTTCTTTACTCTTAGTTTTGTCCGACATTGATCCTGAACCTCCAGATCCTAAAGGGCTCCCTACGGCCGATTCTATTTTGACCCCTACGTGTCGCTATCCCTAATGACTTGTAACTTTTTTTGGTTTATTGGTCTTGTGTTTTCTCTGATAAGCTTGTGTCCGAAAACACTGGCGCCCATTTCGTATTCCTATTTATTTTTGTAGCTAGCCCATCCCGTGACTTTTTCTTCTGGATAGTTCTATCATTTGTTCACTATTTGACTATTATAGTCGCTTTCTACATCCATTCCTTGAGGTACGCTTCAGATCTATTTTCTTTTCCTTTAGGTATTTCGACTTGGTCGCTTCTGTAGGTCGGTTAGCCATACTCTGCTTGAGTAATCGTTTCATACGAATCTGTGTTACCTCAGTTGGAAGTATTTTAGGTTGTGTACTAGCTTGCCTTTGCTCTTTGCTGTGTCTTGGTTCTTTCTTTGCTGCACACTTGAGGTTGACAGTTTTGTCGTTTAGTTGGTTTGCTACGAGTTTTCTTCCTCGTTTTTTTCTTTCCTCTTGGTTTCTCCGCGGGAAGCCAAAACTTTTCTTTGAGGTAGAGAACAGAAATGTCCCTTTTGGGGGACATCCGTCTTTTGACGTTTTTGAAAGTAGCTAAGACCTTTAATCCTCATTGGGTGTTTACTTAATGCTTTCTTTACCTATTCTGTCGTTGTTGGTTACGATAGATGACTTTGTCTTCTTTTGAAAAAAAAAATGTTCTTTTTCTTATACTGGTGTTGGTCCTTCGAACCGGATAAAAATAATGTTTTTTGTTTGGTTCCTTGTCTGTAGTTTTTTCTTTCACCCCGACGTCTTTATTTTGCTAGGGGGAAATTTGTAACGGGCTTTTTTATAGCTTAACGTTTTTACGCTCCCTTTCTGTTAACGTACTTAAAAATACATCGTTTCTTTGGGATCGCTGTTTGTATAAAGAAAATACTTTCGAATAGTTCAGATTTGTATGCAATTTAACTCGTGTGTATTAATTTAAAAGTAGTTTAGTTGAGGATTGATTTTCATTAATGAATAAATTGCAAAGAACGAGTTTTAAATAGGATAATTCGTAAATTAGTTTCCAACTTATCGAAAATGATAAACAACGGTAATTAGTTATTAGATATGATGGTGCATTCACTTATTGGATGTTTCTTATGTTATTAACGTATTCGATAAGAGCTTATGGTGACAACTATTTTATAAACAGATTAGCAGTGTAGTTCTAATGACATTGAAGGGAAGATGCTTTATAGGCGAACATGTTTGGTCGACGCACGTATGTTTTAAGTCATTGACTGACGGTTTTAGTGATACGCGTAGCTTTACTAATTGGTTTTTGTTGCTTTTCTGTTGGAAATAAGAGTAGTTCATCTTGACGTGCGTTTTACGGAAGATTGACTTAGTGATACGCGTTGCTTTATTAATTGTGTTTTTTTTGTTGAGTTGTCTTTTTATATTTGAACTGTGTGTGCGATCTAGTTTTCGTGGTTTTTTTTTTTATCAGAGTAGTGCATACTTTGGATTAACCAAATACAGTTTTAAGCTTGAGTGTTTCTAAAATAAAAAAAGGTTGCTTCTTATAAACATGTATCTCATTCACATTTAAATACAGTGATACTGTAGTTTCTGAATTTTCTAACAACAAAGAATCTAAAATAGATCATTACTTGCGCAAATTTCGTTATTTGCGAAATATAACAGATTACCGGTTTACAAAGGTATTGGTTGAAGTTTCTCACTGCTCTTTGGGATGTTTATGAAAATAATATACATTTGATCCCAGTTGAAATTAAACTAGTGCTACAGAATATTTCGAAATTATTGTCTTAGGAAATAGAATTACCAAGAAATTTATCAAGGCTACATAGTTCCGACGCGTGATATTGTCTGCTGCTAACCCCAGTGAAATACGTAGTTGTGATTAGTGTAACGTGTGAGAAGTTCCATCAACACCCTCACAGTCAAGGGTGAAGTGCTTCGTTAGTGCAGGACATCGTTGAATCCCACACTTCAGTTGCAAGGAAGCGTTGCTGACGGACTTTTGTAAGTTGAACTATTTCCTACTGGTTATTACTTTAAATATCTATCCGTTGCTTTACCATATCTTTGTCGTTCTGATACCTTTTACAAAAGACTTGCATGCTATTTTAAAACATAGAGAAAAAAAAAGAAAGAAAGAAAAATCAATACTACTGAATTACTCATACCAATTGTGTCTTATCTATTTATATTTTGTCAACATTTTGTCTGATTTATGTTTAATTGGTGTGTGAGCAAACGTTTCTGCTACTCCCCAATATTACCTCACTTTGTGATAAAAAATTTTGTAATGCTTTTATCGTGATTATATTATATAGTTTATCTAAACAGTTTCTTTTTTTCATTCTACAAAGTACTGAATAACTTAGACTTGTCATTGCTGCTATGCTTATTCTTTTTTTTTTCAGGTTTGCTTAACTAATTTTCTTGCAGGTATTGTCACTAACTCCTTACTGCCGCATACATTATATGTCAGTCTGCTTTCTACAACCCCCCCTACTCTCCGATTGAGCCCGGGCATTTCTTTGATTTTCTTTGTGTTACGTACGGCTACGAGCCAACGTAACATAAATTTGGCGCCCAACGTGGCTGTCTCGAATTAACGTAACAAGTTGCTCCGTTTTTAGCAGCATCCGTGTCAGTATACATAAGACATCAGCTATCCCTAAAAATCCACTGAATATAGTTAATTTGGTTTAATAGATACCTGAAGTTGCTTCGTTTTTTAACAGCATCCGTGTCAGTATACATAAGACCCCTGCTACCCCTAAAAATCTACTGTAGATGGATAATTTGGTTCAATGGGAACTTTAAGTTGCTCCATTTTTAACAGCATCCGTGTCAGTATACATAAGACCTGCTATCCCTAACAATCCACTGTGGATAGTTAATTTGGTTCAATGGAATCCTCAAGTTGCTCCGCTTTTAACAGCATCCGTGTCAGTGTACATAAGACCTGATATCAATAAAAACTCACTGTAGGTGGTTAATTTGGTTCAATGGAAACCTCAAGTTGCTCCGTTTCTAACGGCATCTGTGTCAGTATACATAAAACCCGCTATCTCTAAAAATCCACTGTAGGTGGTTAATTTGGTTCAATGGAAACCTCAAGTTGCTCCGTTTCTAACGGCATCTGTGTCAGTATACATAAAACCCGCTATCTCTAAAAATCCACTGTAGGTGGTTAATTTGGTTCAATGGAAACCTCAAGTTGCTCCGTTTTTTAACAGCATCCGTGTCAGTATACATAAGGCCTACTATCACTAAAAATCCAGCGTAGGTGGTTAATTTGGTTCTATGAGAACCTCAAGTTGCTCCGTTTTTAGCAGCATACGTGTCAGTATACATAAGACCTGCTATCCTTGAAAATCCAGTGTAGATGGTTAATTTGTTTTAATGGAAAGCTCAAGTTGCTCCGTTTTTACAGCATCCGTGTCGGTATGCATAAAACCTGGTATCCCTAAAAATCCAGTGTAGATGGTTAATTTGGTTTAACGGGAACCTCAAGTAGCTCCGTTTTTTAACAGCATCCGTGTCAGTATACGTAAAACCCCTGCTACCCCTAAAAATCTATTGTAGGTTGTTACGTGCAAACCGAATTTGCACTTTAACATTTTAGGTTAGGTTTAGTTTTCTTGATGTACGGAAGTTTCCCGCCAAATATGCAAGACGCGGGAACATTTTTAAATAGACTGGGCGGGGCTTCCGGTACGTCACAATAGTGAGTTGCGCAAGGGTTTTTATCCCCATAGGGGTAAGGAATAGTAGAAAAGAGTGGGGTCGTGTTTCCGTGACGCCCTGGAATCGAGGCTGTCTGCCTGGTGATGTGAAGTGAAACGGACCTTTCTTTTGGGTGTCGTACCGTAACGTATGCTATGTAGAATCCTTTTTTCTAATTACCTTTGTGTTGTCTACCTTTACCTTTTCCCGTCAGACCCTTACATAGGTACAATTTGCGCCACCGAAGGACCTACCGACCTCCACACCTGTAGATGGAGAGCTCCATGCCAACCAACCGCCGCTAGTCGAGCTGTCCCTTAAGAATTTGGTAGCGTCGACGCCATCGTTACGCCAGAAGAAGCTGGATGCGTGGTTACAGGCCTACTGAAGGAAAAATACCTGATGTGAGTACCTTTAATTAACTTGCATGCATTATTTTTGTGCTAGAGTTTGTTTAAATTTGCGTATTATTACGCAATATCTGACACGTATCAATAATTGGCCTCGCCCTAAATCTGTATAAGAGTTCGCGTTGCCAACCGTTGATAGTGTCTATTATATCACATTCACGTGAAATAAATATCGAACTTTAAATTGTAATTACCGTTTTATCTTAACGTAAATTCTTATAAGAAGGTGGATAATTTGGTTCAATGAAAACCTCAAGTTACTCCGTTTTTTAACAGCATCCGTGTCGGTATACATAAGACTTCTACTATCCCTAGAATTTCACTGTAGGTGGCTAATTTGGTTCAATGGGAACCTAAAGGTGCTCCGTCTATTAGCCTTATTTTTTGTAAAGAAAAACATTTAATCTTTATTGCCCTACAAATCTACGTACTATGTATTTATAAACTGATTAATGTACTTTATAGTAGGCTCGTGTAAGACTTCCTTAACCTGCCTGCCGTAATGGAAATCAAAGTGGCTAAAACAATCAATCTTTTCGAACCCTAATTTTACGCCCTTTGGAAGTTTGTCGTACAAAAGCTTCACGTCCTAAAAACATGTACTGTTAGATTTCGTAAAAGTGATACACAGCAACCTTCTCAGTGGAGAAATAATCATTTCCGCCAATCACCAAACGTACAGGAACCCTAATCTTCTTAAGGGGATATTCTGGCGGACCTATGGAGTGGTATCGTACCAAATTCGAAAACAAACCATAGTCGTACATCAAGAAATGCTTGTTTGCATTGGCCAACTGTCCAAAATGCGCAAGTGTCTTAACGGAAATGCCTTCTAAACTCTGGTAAATTAGGACTGGTAGTTCGGGCTAAAAAGGTAAAATACAACACTATTTGGACTGTTAAAGAAAAACTTACCGGATTTCCGCCTTGGTTTTGAGGTCCCACGATGAAATCGATGAGCCTTGAACACATTTCTAACAGTGATGGGGTTGAAAGACACAGGTTTTTAATAAACTTGTGAAAAGTTCCATTGTAGGTAATTCCTCGTGCGAAGAAAAGATTGAGGTTGAACTAAAAATATGAAATAGAATTATTTTCTCCTCTTCATACCCTTTTGTCGTCTTCCTTTTTCTAATCTTTTCTTTGTCTGTCTGTTTTTCGTAAACCAAGGCGATTTGAAGGACGTGGGAGGACAAACACAAATGTCTTAAAAATGCCTTAAAATCGTCTTGGAATCTGTTTATAGATTGCAGCCCAAGGTAAAGACCTGCTTACCTGAATAAAATCTGTGAATGGTGCTAAGTTTCTCACAGGTGACTTTACATTCCCCATAAACGCTATCGGTGACCAAAGTATGAACAATTTAACGTTGTCCTCTGCTTCGCTTGGCTTTAGCGATGAGTAAATCAAAGCAGCCGTTGTCGCTACTGAGTGTCCTATGTATATTAGTTTTTGTTTATAGCCAGTATGCGCCCTTACAACCCCTATCTGGGCGGGAAGGTCGTAGATGCCATACTCGTGGAAGCTAAAAAATTATGTCTAAAAATTTATGACAATACTAGCGCGGGTTCTGGGGGGTCTGGCAAAAATTTTTAGGTTTAGTCGAAATTTACTAGGTTTCGACGAAAGTAACTAGGTTTCGACTACATTTTTTAGGTTTTCACGAAAATTTATTGGTTTCGACGAAAATTTCTAGGTTTAACAATTTTCTAGGTTCTACAATATTTTCTAGGTTTTAGCGATATTTCTAAGTTTTAGCAAAATTTTCTGAATTTTTTCAAAATTTGCTAGGGTTTTGGCGTAAATTGCTGAGCTTTGACGAAATTTGCTAGGTTTTGACAAAATTTTTTAGGTTTTGACAAAATTTTCTAGGTTTTCATGAAATTATTCAGGTTTTGTCAAAATTATCTAGCTTTTGGAGGAATTACCTAAGTTTTTGAAAAATGTTCTAGGTTTTGGGGAAACTTTCTAGGCTTTGGCGAAATTTTCTAGGTGTTAGCGAAGTTTTCTAGGTTTTGGCGAAATTTTCTAGGTTTTGACAAAATTATCTAGATTTTGGCGAAATTTTCTAGGTTTTGCCGGACTTTTCTAGGTTTTTGGCGGACTTTTCTAGATTTTTGCAGACGTTTCTAGGTTTTTGCGAACTTTTCTAGATTTTAACGGACTTTTTATTTTTGGCGGAATTTCCTAGGCTTTGGCGGAGTTTTCTGGTTTTTGGCAAACTTTTCTAGGTTTTGGCGGACTTTTCTAGAGTTTGGCGAAATTTGCTTGGTTTTGGAGAAATTTCCTAGGTTACGGCGAAATTTGCTAGGTTTTGGCGTAGATTGGGGGGTTTTGACGAAATTTACTAGTTTTTCTGAACGCGCAGTGAATGGCGAAGCAACACACGAAACACATAAGGAAATATAAAATTTAACCTAGTGATTTTGATGCCTTTGGGGTACATTAGCTCCAGCTACGTTCTGATAAACCCGCTTGTTTTGGAGCATGTATCTGAAGGCGTCTCTTTTATTTTCTTATTACCTGTAATCCCAATATTTATCGGCATTTTTTTCTCTTGAAAGGAACTTGTGCTTATCCGAATAGCTCGTGGTTCTAAAATTTCCCATCCAGACATCGTATCCGGCATCAGAGAGAAGAAAGGCTGTAAAAATTAAAATTGTGTTAGATATTTGAAACAGAGTAAACTGGAGAGCAGCTCAGTCAGAATGGGACTGTCTGCTGAAGGTGCAACCGCAGTTCTTAACCTCGTTTTTAAAACAAAACTGTATCAAAAACGTCGTGGAAATTTCAGACAGTTTGGAAGACGTTTTTAAGATTTTCGTTAAAAACCTTATGAAATTTCTATAAAATGCTGTAAAATTTGTTTTCTAACAAATTTTTTAAAAACAGGGGTCTCTAACGATTTGTCAAGACGTAGTCACTTTAGGACAATATTTTTTAGATTTTTCTGAAAATTTTTATAATTTTCGTAGAATTCTATGAAAACGCGTTTTCTAACGAATTCTCAAAGATCAGGCTCCGACAAACAATAACTCAAATCGTCTAAAACAATGTGATAATTAGCACTCTAAATGCATTTTTAAAATTTTCGTTAAAACTTCGTGCATCGAAGATTTATGAAATTTTTATGAAATGAAATGAAAATGAAATTTTTTAAACTAATTGATCAGAAACCTTATTTTCGACCAATCTGCCATGATAAAGTAACTTCAGAACTCCTTATGTACCAAATAACCGCCTAAAATGTATGTTTTCAGATTTTCGTTAAAAACTTCACTTTTTTAAGATTTATGAAATTTTTATGAAATGAAAATAGATTTTTTTAAACTAATTGATCAGGAACCTTATTTTCGATCAATTTGCCGTGATAAAGTAACTTCAGAACTCCTTATGTACCAAATAACAGCCTAAAATGCATGTTTTCAGATTTTCGTTAAAAACTTCGCTTTTTTAAGATTTTTGAAACTTTTATGAAATGAAATGAAAATAAAATTTTTTAAACTAATTGATCAGAAACATTATTTTCGATTAATCTGCCGTGATAAAGTAACTTCAGAACTCCTTATGTACCAAATAACCGCCTAAAATGTATGTTTTCAGATTTTCGTTAAAAACTTCACTTTTTTAAGATTTATGAAATTTTTATGAAATGAAATGAATAGATTTTTAAACTAATTGATCAGAAACCTTATTTTCGATCAATCTTGCCATGATAAAGTAACTTCAGAACTCCTGATGTACCAAATAACAGCCTAAAATGCATGTTTTCAGATTTTCGTTAAAACTTCACTTTTTAAGATTTATGAAATTTTATGAAATGAAATGAAAATAAAATTTTTAAACTAATTGATCAGAAACATTATTTTCGATTAATCTGCCGTGATAAAGTAACTTCAGAACTCCTTATGTACCAAATGGAATGCATGTTTTTAGATTTTCGTTAAAAACTTCACTTGTTTAAGATTTATGAAATTTTTATGAAATGAAATGAAAATAAAATTTTTTAAACTAATTGATCAGAAACTTTATTTTCGATCAATCTGCCATGATAAAGTAACTTCAGAACTCCTGATGTACCAAATAACCGCATAAAATGCATGCTTTTAGATTTTCGTTAAAAACTTCACTTTTTTAAGATTTATGAAATTTTTATGAAATAAAATGAAACTAAAATTTTTTAAACTAATTGATCAGAAACCTTATTTTCGATCAATCTGCCATGATAAAGTAACTTCAGAACTCCTGATGTACCAAATAACCGCTTAAAGTGCATGTTTTTAGATTTTCGTCAAAACTTCACTTTTTTAGATTTATTAAATTTTGATGAAATGAAATGAAAATAAAATTTTTTAAACTAATATATCAGAACCTTATTTTCGATCAATCTGCCGTGATAAAGTAACTTCAGAACTCCTTATGTACCAAATAACCGCCTAAAATGCATGTTTTTAAATTTTCGTTAAAAATTTCACTTTTTAAGATTTATGAAATTTTTATGAAATGAAATGAAACTAAAATTTTTCAAACTAATTGATCAGAAACCTTATTTTCGATCAATCTGCCATGATAAAGTAACTTCAGAACTCCTGATGTACTAAATAACCGCCTAAAATGCATGTTTTCAGATTTTCGTTAAAACTTCACTTTTTTAAGATTTATGAAATTTTTATGAAATGAAATGAAACTAAAATTTTTTAAACTAATTGATCAGAAACCTTATTTTCGATCAATCTGCTGTGATAAAGTAACTTTAGAACTCCTGATGTACCAAATAACCGCCTAAAATGCATGTTTTTAGATTTTCGTTAAAACTTCACTTTTTAAGATTTATGAAATATTTTATGAAATGAAATGAAAATAAAATTTTTAAACTAATTGATCAGAAACCTTTTTTCGATCAATTGCCATGATAAATAACTTCAGAACTCTTATGTACCAAATAACCGCCTAAAATGCATGTTTTAGATTTTCGTTAAAACTTTCACTTTTAAGATTTATGAAATTTTATGAAATGAAAATAAAATTTTTAAACTAATTGATCAGAAACCTTATTTTCGATCAATCTGTCGTGATAAAGTAACTTTAGAACTCCTGATGTACCAAATAACCGCCTAAAATGCATGTTTTAGATTTTCGTTAAAAACTTCATTTTTAAGATTTATGAAATTTTATGAAATGAAATGAAATAAAATTTTTAAACTAATTGATCAGAAACCTTATTTCAATTATTGCATGATAAAGTAACTTTCAGAACTCCTTATGTACCAAATAACGCCTAAAATGCATGTTTTAGATTTTCTTAAAACTTCACTTTTTAAGATTTATGAAATTTTATGAAATGAAATGAAACTAAAATTTTTAAACTAATTGATCAGAAACCTTATTTCGATCAATCTGCTGTGATACAAGTAACTTTAGAACTCCTATGTACCAAATAACCGCCTAAAATGCATGTTTCTAGATTTTCGTTAAAAACTTCACTTTTAAGATTTATGAAATTTTTATGAAATGAAACTAAAATTTTTAAACTAATTGATCAGAAACCTTATTTTCGATAATCTGCCATGATAAAGTAACTTTCAGAACTTCCTTATGTACCAAATAACAGCCTAAAATGCATGTTTTAATTTTCGTTAAAACATTTTCTAAGATTTATGAAATTTTATGAAATGAAATGAAACTAAAATTTTTAAACTAATTGATCAGAAACCATTTTCGATCAATCTAGCTAGTGATAAAGTAACTTTAGAACTCCTGATGTACCAAATAACCGTAAAATGCATGTTTTCAGATTTTCGTTAAAAACTTCACTTTTAAGATTTATGAAATTTTTGAAATGAAATGAAATAAAATTTTTAAACTAATTGATCAGAAACCTTATTTTCGATCAATCTGCAGATAAATAATTCAGAAATCTTATGTACCAAATAACCTAAAATGCATGTTTTAGATTTTCGTTAAAACTTCACTTTTTAAGATTTATGAAATTTTATGAAATGAAATGAAAATAAAATTTTTAAACTAATTGATCAGAAACTTATTTTCGATCAATCTGCCTGATAAAGTAATCTTTCAGAACTCCTTATGTACCAAATGGAATGCATGTTTTTAGATTTTCGTTAAAAACTTCACTTGTTTAATATTTATGAAATTTTTATGAAATGAAATGAAAATAAAATTTTTTAAACTAATTTATCAGAAACCTTATTTTCGATCAATCTGCCGTGATAAAGTAACTTCAGAACTCCTTATATACCAAATAACAGCCTAAAATGCATTTTTTTAGGATTTTCGTTAAAAACTTCATTTTTTAAGATTTATAAAATTTTCATAAAATGCATTGAAAACGCGTTTTTAACGAATTGTCCGAAATCTTTTTTTGTAATGAGGCATAGAGATACAATAACTCAAGGTCGTATAAAATATTGTACAGATTAAACCGTCTAAAGGCATTTTATAAAATTTTCGTCAAAACTTTATACTTTAAAGAATTATGAAATTTTTATGAAATGAAATAAAATCGCATCTTCTAACTACTTGAGCATTGTTTTCTAACAATTTGTCGTTATACAGTAACTTCAGGATCTCCTAACAGTGTAATAAATAATAGCCTGAATTGCATGTTTTCAGTTTTTCGTTAAAAACTTCATTTTTAAGATTTATGAAATTTTCAAGAAATGCAGTGAAAGCGCGTTATTTACCGAATTGGCAAGAAATCACGTCTTCTAAGGAATTCTTGAGATACAATGCTTTGAAAATTGCATACCATGGTGCTGATTAAACGGTCTTAAAAGTGTTTCTTAAAATTTCGTGTATCTTCATGTTTAGCTGATTTATTAAATTTTTTCTGAAATTCACCATTTTCTCGGGAAGTGTTCAGTAACGGTGTTTTCCAAATTTTCTAGATTACAGGGAAATTTACTAGATTACAAGGGAATGTTCTATATTACAAGGGAATGTTCTAGATTACAAAGGAATGTTCTAAATTACTAGGAAATTTTCTAGATTACTAAGAAATTTTTTAGATTACAAAAAAATTTCTAGATTACAGGAAAATTTTCTAGGTTACTAGATAATTTTCTAGGTTACAAGGAACTTTTCTAGGTTGCAGGAAAATTTCATAGATTACAAAGAAATTTTTTAAATTACAAGAAAATTTTCTAGATTATAACGAATGTTTCTTGGTTACGGGGAAATTTTCTAGATTACTAGAAAAACTTTTAAATTACTAGGAAAATTTCTAGATTACTAGGAAAATTTCTAGATTACTAGAAAAAGTTCTAGGTGACAAGGAAATTTTCTAGATTACAAGGATATTTTCAAGATTACAATAAAATTTTCTAGATTGCAATGAAATTTTCTAGATTACAAGAAAATTTCCTACAATACATTAAACGAAACTTTTCAAGTTTTTCACGAACACTTTCAAGTTTTTCACTAAAATTCATATTTTTACGAAAATCAAGATTTGAACGGAAATTCAAGTTTTTCAAAAAAATTCAAGTTTTGCACGAAAATTCAAATTTTTCACGGAAATTCAGGTGTTTCACAAAAATTCGTGGTTTTCACGAAAAGTCAAGCTTTTCACGAGAATCCAAGTTTTTCACGAGAATTCAACTTTTCCACGAAAATTCAAGTTTTCACGAAAATTCAAGTTGTGCACGATAATTCATGTTTTACATCAAATTTCAAGATTTTCAATAAAATTGAAGGTTTCCACGAATAATTGTTTTCCACAAAAAATCAAGTTTTTCACGAAAATTCAGGTTTTTCACTGAAATTCAGGTTTTTCACTGAAATTAAGGTTCTTCACGAAAATTCAGTTTTTTCACGAAAATTCATGTTTTTCATGAGAATTCAAGTTTTTTACGATAATTCATGTGTTTCGCGAAAATTCAAGTTTTTCAAAAAAATCCAAGTGTTTCTCGAAAACTCATATTTTTCACGAAAAATCAAGTGTTCCACAAAAATTCAAGTTTTTTACGAAAATTTAAGTTTTACACGAAAGTTATAGTTTTTCATGAAAATCCAAGTTTTTTGCGAAAACCCGTTTCAAGAAAAACTTTCAAGTTTGAAGGAAGGTTTCTAAGTTTTGAAGAAAGATTTTTAAGTTTTAGAGTAATATTTTGAGGTTTTGCGAAATCTTCTAGGTTTTGGCAGAATCTTCCATATTTTGATGAAATATTCTAGGTTTTGGCAAAATTTTTAGGTTTTGATGTAATTTCTTAAGTTTAGACAAAATGTAAGAGGTTTTGACGAAATTTTCTAGGTTTCCACAAAAAATTTTAGTTTTCCACAAAATTTTCTAGTTTCACGAAATTTTCTAGGTTTTGGCGAAATTTTCTAGGTTTCGGCGAAATTTTCTAGGTATTGGCAAAATTTTCTAGGTTTTGGCGAAATTTTCTTGGTTTTTATCCAAATTTGCTAGGTTTTGGCAAAATTTGCTTGACTTTGAAGAAATTTGCTAAGCTTTGGCAAAATTTGCTAGGTTTTGACAAAAAATTTTAGGTCTAGTCGAAATTTCCTAGGTTTTGACGAAATTATCTAGGTTTTGGCAAAATTTTCTAACATTTGGCAAATTTTTATAAGTTTTGGAGAAATTTTCTAGGCTTTAGCAAAATTTTCTGAGCGAAATTTTTTAGGTTTTGGCGAAATTTTCTTGGTTTTGGCGAAATTTGCTAGGTTTTAGCGAAATTTGCTGGGCATTGAGGAAATTTGCTACGCTTTGACAAAATTTGCTAAGTTTTGACGAAATTTTCTAGGTTATGATGAATTTTTTCAGGTTTTGGCGTAATTATCAAGGTTTGGCGAAATTTCTTAGTTTTAACAAATTTTTTTAGGTTATGGCGTAATTTTCAAGGCTTTGGCGACATTTTTTAGGTTTTGACAAAACTTTCTAGGTTTTGACGAAATTATGTAGGTTTTGGCAAAATTTTCTAGGTTTTGGCGGACTTTTCTAGGTTTTGGTGGACTTTTCTAGGTATTAGCGGACTTCTCCAGGTTTTTACGGATTTTCCTAGGTTTTGCGGACTTTTCTAGGTTTGGTGGACTGCTCTAGGTTTGGCGGACGTTTCTAGTTTTTGGCGGACTTTTCTAGGCTTTGGTGGACTTTTGTAGGTTTTACGGACTTTTCTAGGGTTTGGTGGACTTTTCTAGGTTTCGGCGAACTTTTTAATGTTTTGGTGAACTTTTCTAGGTTTTGGCCGACTTTTCTAGCTTTTGGCAAACTTTTCTAGGTTGTGGTGGACATTTCTAGGTTTTGGCGGTGTTTTATAGGTTTTGCGGGCTTTTCTACGTTTTTGTAGACTTTTCTAGGTTTGGCAGAACTGTTATGGTTTTGGGAGAGTTTTCTAGGTTTTGGCGGAATTTGCTATGCTTTGACGAAATTTGCAAGGCTTTGACGAAATTTTCTAGGTTTTTACGAAATTTTCTAGGTTTTGACGAAAGTATCTAGGTTTTGAAAAAATTATTTAAATTTTGGCGAAATTATCTAGGTTTGGCGAAATTTTCTAGGTTTTGGCGGACTTTTCTAGTTTTTGTTGTACTTTTCTAGGTTTTGACGGACTTTTCTAGGTATTGGCGGACTTCTTCAGATTTTGCGGACTTTTTTTAGGTTTTTTTGGACTTTTCTAGGTTTTGGCGAACTTTTTTAGGTTTTGGCGGACTTTTCTAGGCCTTCGCGGACTTTTGTAGGTTTTACGAACTTTTCTAGGGTTTGGTGGACTTTTCTAGATTTCGGCGAACTTTTTAGGTTTGGGCGAACTTTTCTAGGTTTTGGCAGACTTTTCTAGGTTTTGGCAGACTTTTTTAGGTTTGGCCGGAATTTTATATTTTCGGCGAACTTTTCTAGGTTTTAGCGGACTTTTCTAGGTGTTGGCAGACTTTTCTAGGTTTTGCCGGACTTTTATGGTTTTGGCGGACTTTTGTAGGTTTTGACAAATTTTTTAGGCTATGGTGAAGTTGTTCTAGGTTTGGGCGAAACTTTTTCTAGGTTTTGCGAAATTTTCTTAGGTTTTGGCGAAATTTTTCTAGGCTTTTCTGACAATTTTCTAGGCTTCTCCGACAATCATCTAGGCTTTCCGGACAATCTTGTAGGCTTTTCCGACAATTTGCTAGCCTTTTCCGGCAATTTTCTAGCCTTTTCCGACAATTTTCTAATCCTTTCGGTAATTTTCTAGGCTTTTCCGGCAATTCTCTAGGCTTTTCCGGCAATCTTCTAGGCTTTTCCGACAATTTGTTATTTTTCCCGACAATTTTCAGATTCGGAAATTTCAGAATCCTGATGTTACGGTCTAAATAACCGCCTAAAATGTATGTTTTAGGATTTTCGTTTTTTTTTTTTTTTTTTTTTTTTTTTTTTTTTTTTTTTTTTTTTTTTTTTTTTTTTTAAAAAAAAAAAAAAAAAAAAAAAAAAAAAAAAAAAAAAAAAAAAAAAAAAAAAGATTTATGAAATTTTATGAAATGAAATGAAACTAAAATTTTCAAACTAATTGATCAGAAACCTTATTTTCGATCAATCTGCCATGATAAAGTAACTTTAGAACTCCTTATGTACCAAATAACCGCCTAAAATGCATGTTTTTAAATTTTCGTTAAAAACTTCACTTTTTTAAGATTTATGAAATTTTTATGAAATGAAATGAAACTAAAATTTTTTAAACTAATTGATCAGAAACCTTATTTTCGATCAATCTGCTGTGATAAAGTAACTTTAGAACTCCTGATGTACCAAATAACCGCCTAAAATGCATGTTTTTAGATTTTCGTTAAAAACTTCACTTTTTTAAGATTTATGAAATTTTTATGAAATGAAAATAAAATTTTTTAAACTAATTGATCAGAAACCTTAATTTCAATTAATCTGCCATGATAAAGTAACTTCAGAACTCCTTATGTACCAAATAACAGCCTAAAATGCATGTTTTTAGATTTTCGTTAAAAACTTCACGTTTTTAAGATTTATGAAATATTTATGAAATGAAATAGAAATAAAATTTTTTAAACTAATTGATCAGAAACCTTATTTTCGATCAATCTGCCATGATAAAGTAACTTCAGAACTCCTGATGTACTAAATAACCGCCTAAAATGCATGTTTTCAGATTTTCGTTAAAAACTTCACTTTTTTAAGATTTATGAAATTTTTATGAAATGAAATGAAACTAAAATTTTTTAAACTAATTGATCAGAAACCTTATTTTCGATCAATCTGCTGTGATAAAGTAACTTTAGAACTCCTGATGTACCAAATAACCGCCTAAAATGCATGTTTTTAAATTTTCGTTAAAAACTTCACTTTTTTAAGATTTATGAAATTTTTATGAAATGAAATAAAACTAAAATTTTTTAAACTAATTGATCAGAAACCTTATTTTCGATCAATCTGCCATGATAAACTAACTTCAGAACTCCTGATTTACCAAATAACCGTCTAAAATGCATGTTTTTAGATTTTCGTTAAAAACTTTACTTTTTTAAGATTTATGAAATTTTTATGAAATGAAATGAAAATAAAATTTTTTAAACTAATTGATCAGAAACCGTATTTTCGATCAATCTGCTATGATAAAGTAACTTCAGAACTCCTTATGTACCAAATAACAGCCTGAAATGCATGTTTTTAGATTTTCGTTAAAAACTTCATTTTTGAGATTTATGAAATTTTCATGAAATGCAGTGAAAGCGCGTTATTTACCGAATTGGCAAGAAATCGCGTCCTCTAAGGAATTCTTGAGATACAATGCTTTGAAAATCGCACACCATGGTGCTGATTAAACAGTCTTAAAAGCGTTTCTTGGAATTTTCGATAATCTTCATATTCAGCTGATTTATTAAAATTTTTCTAAAATTCAGGGAAATCGCATTTTCTCGGGAAGTGTTCAGCAACAGTAACAATGTTTCAAGCTACTGTAGTATTATGACCTTTGACATATTCTACTGATTAACAGTCTTCAAAGCGTTTCTTAATACTTTCGTTAAAAATTCATTTTCCCAAAGTTTAGAGAATTTTCATGAAATTTATTGAAAACGTATTTTAAAGCTATGGTCCAGAAACATCATTCTGCAACATATTGAATCTGCGGTTCTATACATGGTATTCTAAATAACAGTCTGGAATGCCTTTTTTAAAATTTTCCTAAAAATTTCATATTTACCAGATTTGTTAGACTTTCATGAAATTCAATGAAAACGTACTTTTTCATGAATTGTCTAGGAACAGCGTTTTCTAGCAATTGGTTGAGCTGCAGTAACTCCAAGATTTCTTCATATTGTACGGATTGACAATCTTAAAAGCATTTTTTGACAAATTAACTTGAATAAGAGCCCAAGTCGTTTTTTAACGATTTACTTTAAATATTTCGTTTTTCAAAGAATTACAAAATTTTCATGGGATGCTGTCGAAATGCGGTTTTAACGTATCCTCCGGAAACCGCTTCCTTTTCAATGATTTATCGTTATGCAGCAGATCGAGAAGCTTTATCAAATTGACATGATTGACAGCCCAAGTCGTTTTTTAACGATCTACCTGAAATATTTCATTTTTCCAAGATTTACAAAATTTTTATGGGATGCTGTAAAAATGCGATTTTAACGTACTTTCCGAAAGCCACTTCCTTTTCAATGACTTATTGTAATGCAGTAGCTCGAAAAGTGTTAACAAATTGACATGAAAAACATCCCGTCGTTTTTTAACAATCTGCTTTAAATATTTCATTTTTCAAAGATTTACAAAATTTCCATGGGATACTGTGGGAATGCGTTTTTAACGTATTTTCCGGAAACCGCTTCTTTTTCAATTACTTATAGTTATGCAGCAGCTTTAGAAGCTTTAACAAATTGACTGGAATAACAGCCCAAGTCGTTTTTTAACGATTTACTTTAAATATTTCGTCTTTCAGATTTACAAAATTTTCATGGGATGCTGTGAAAATACGGTTTTAACGTATTTTTCGGAATCCGCTACCTTTCTAGTAACATCGTTATGCAGTAGCTCAAGAAGCTTTAGCAAATTGACATGAATAACAGCCTAAGTCGTCTTTTAACGAGCTACCTTAGATATTTCATTTTTCAAAGATTTACAAAATTTTATGGGATGCTGTGAAAATGCGGTTTTAACGTATTTTTCGGAAACCGCTTCCTTTTCAATGATTTATCGTTATGCAGTAGCTCGAGAAGCTTTAACAAGTTGACTTGAATAACAGTACAAGTCATTTTTAACGTTCTACTTTAAATATTTCATTTTTCAAAGATTTACAAAATTTCCTTGAGATACTGTGGAAATGAGGTTTTAACGTATTTTCTGGAAACCGCTGCCTTTTCAATGATTTATCGTTATGCGGTAACTCGAAAAGCTCTAACAAATTGACATGAATAACAGGCCGTCATTTTTTAACGATTTACTTTAAATATTTCAGTTTTCATATATTTAGAAAATTTTCATAGGATGCTGTGAAAATGCGGTTTTAACGTATTTCCGCGTAACCGCTTTCTTTTCAGTGACATCGTTATGCACTAGCTGTAAAAGCTTTAACAAATTGACTTGAATAACAGCCCAAGTAGTTTTTTAACGATTTACTTTTAATATTTCATTTTTCAAAGATTTACACATTTTTCATGGGATACTGTGAAAACGCGGTTTTAACGTATTTTTTGGAATTCGCGTCCTTTTCAATGATTTATCGTTATGCAGTAGCTCGAGTAGCTTTAACAAATTGACACAAATAACAGTTCAAGTTATTTTCTAGCGACTTATTTTAAATATTTCATTTTCAAATATTTACAAAATTTTCGTGGGATGCTCTTAAAATGCGATTTATCGTATTTTTGAAAACCGCCTCCTTTTAATGATTCATCGTTACGCAGTAGCTCGTGGAGCTTTAACAAATTGACTTTCCAACTTCTTTTGTACTTATTGTTGTGCATCTCGTATACAACATAACAACGAAATGGAATTTTTCAGATCCGGAAAAGCTTTTGTTGTCATTTATGTATTTGTTTTTTTGTACGTCTGGCGCAGTATATGCCCAAAACAAAATTTAGAAACATTGAAAAGTATTTATTGTTATATTTGTATTTTTGTATTTATTGTTGTGTATTTCTGGTGCAACTAAAAAGCAAATGGAAAATTAGACGACTCTGAAATTTTCACTTTGCTGTTTAGTTGCACTAGAAATGCACTACAATAAATACAAAAATATAAAAATAACAATAAAAACTTTCAATGTTTTTAAATTTTGTTTCGGGCATGTATTGCGCCAGACGTGCAGAAAACCAATACGAAAATGCAAAATGCCAACAAAAGCTTTTCCGGATCTGAAAAATTCCATTTTGTTGTGGTGTTGTATCCGAGATGCACAAAAATAAGTACAAAAATGCACAAAGATGCAAATAAAGTCCTCTAATTTTCACTTTACTGTTCGGTTGTACCCGAAATTTACAATGATGGATACAAAAATGCAAAAATTAAAATAAAAGTTGCCAAAAGATTTCAAAACTATGTTTTAATTTTTTGTTGTGCCCGAAATGCACAAAAACAAATATAAAAATGTAAAATGACAAGCTTTTAAAGGTTTTGAAAATTTTATTTTGCTCCGTTATTGTACCCGCAAATGAGAACAATAAATACAAAAATGCAGAACAACAAAAATAAGTCGTCAATTTTTACTTTGCTTTTTTGTTGCACACAAAATGCACAGCAATAAATTTTGTTTTGCTCTTTTGTTGTGCCCGAGGTGCACAAAAAATGAATACAAAAATGCAAAATGACAAGAAAAGAATTTCAAGATCTGAAAAATTTGACTTTGCTCTTTTGTTGTACCCGAGATGCACAATAATAAATACAAACTTGCAAAATTGAAAATAAATTCCTTTAATTTTTATTTTGCTGTTTGATTGTACCCGAAATTTACAACAATAAATACAAAAATGCAAAAATGAGAATCAAAATTTTCTAAAGTTTTGAAAACTTTGTTTTGTTCTTTTGTTGTGCACGAAAATTACAAAAACAAATGCAAAAATGCAAGTCGTTTTGGCGAAATTTGCTAGGTTACGGCGAAATTTGCTGGGTTTTGGCGTAATTTGCTGGGCTGTGACAAAATTTGCTAGGCTTTAACAAAATTTTTTAGGTTTTGACGAGATTTTCCAGGTTGAGACGAAATTATCCAGGTTTTAGCTAAATTATATAGGTTTTGGTGTAATTATCTAGATTTTGGCAAAATTTTCTAGGTTTTGGCAATATTCTAGGTTTTGGCAAAATTTTCTAGGTATTGGCGAAATTTTCTAGGTTTAGGCGCATTTTCCTAAGTTTTGACAAAATTATCTAGATTTTGACGACATTTTCTAGATTTTGCCGAACTTTTCTAGGTTTTGGTGTTTTTTTCAAGGTTATGACGGACTTTTCTAGGTTTTGGCGGACTTTTCTAGGTTTTGGCGGACTTTTATAGCCTTTGGCGGATTTTTTTAGATTTTAGTGGACTTCTCTAGGTTTTGGCGGACTTTTCTAGGTTTTGGCGTGCTTTTCAATATTTTGGCGCACCTTTCTTGGTGTTGGCAAAATTTCCTAGGCTTTAGCGGACTTTTTTAAGTTTTTGCAGAGTTTTTAGGTTTGGCGGACTTTCCTAGGTTTTGGCGGACTTTTCTAGGTTTTAGTAGACTTTTCTAGGTTTAGCCGGACTTTTCTAGGTTCTGGCGAACTTCTCTAGGTTATGGCAAACTTTTTTAGGTTTGGCGGGCTTTTCTAGGTTTTGGCAGACTTTTCTTGGTTTTTATAAACTTTTCTAAGCTTTGGCGATTTTTTTTAGGTTTTGGCGAAATTTTTCTAGGTTTTGGCGAAATTTTTCTAGGCGTTTCCGACAATTTTCTAAGCTTTTCTGATAATCCTTTAGGTTTTTTCGTATTCTAGGCTTTTCCGACACTTTTCTAGGCTTTTTCAACTATCTTCTAGGTTTTTCCGACAATTTTCTAGCCTTTTCCGACTATTTTTTAGCCATTTCCCGCAATTTTCTAGGCTTTTCTGGCAATTTTCTAGGCTTTTACGGCTATCTTCTAGTCTTTTCCGACTATCTTCTAAGCTTTTCCTACAATCTTCTAGGTTTTTTCCGACAATTTTCTAGCCTTTTCCGACTACTATTTTCTAGCCTTTTCCGGCAATTTTCTAGGCTTTTTCGGCAAATTTCTAGGCTTTTCCTACAATCTTCTAGGCTTTTTTGACAATTTTCTAGCCTTTTCCGACTATTTTCTAGCCTTTTACGGCAATTTTCTAGGCTTTTCCGGCAATTTTGTAAGCTTTTCTGACAATTTTCTAGGCTTTTCTGGCAGTCTACTACAGCAAAGTGGTCTCGATGCGACCAAGTCAGTGAGGTGCTTTCTTTGAAAAATTTCATGGAGCATTGGGCGTTATGGTTATAATGGCGCCTAAAAAGCTTTTATTGTCGTTCTACATTTTTATAGTGATTTTATCCACGTCAGCCACAACAAAAGGACAAAATATAGCTTTATAAAGCTTTTATTGTCATTTTTGCATTTTTTTTGTGCATTTCGGCTACAACAAAAGAGAATAATGAAATTTTGAGGTCTTTGAAGACCTTCCATTTTTCCGCATTTTTGTACTTATTGTTTTCATCGGGTACAGTCACGGAGTAAAATCAAATTTTGAGAACTTTGAAGGGCTCTTATTACCTTTTGTTTTTTTTGTATTTATTGTTGTATGTTTTGGGTACAACAAGGTACAGAATGGGATTTTGAAAGTTACTAGTAGCTCAGAAATTCAGCATCACGTTTTTAAATTTGTAAACATTGGTCGTTTTGAATTAATTGTTGTACATTTCGGGCACAACAAAAAAGCAAAATGAATTGATTTGAATAAGAGCCCAAGTCGTTTTTTAACGATTGACGTTTTGAGCTTCATTTATCATAGATGCAGTGGGAGTGTTTCTTAGCGTATTAGCTGAAAGCCGCGTTTCTCTAATGATTTATCACGATAGAACAACTCGCGTACTTCTTACACATTGACCTGAATAACAATCCAGCTCGTTTTTTTAACAATTTTTGTAAAAACTCATTTTTGAGAATCTACGAAACTTTCCAAAAATGCAGTAAAATGCTTTTTTAACGGGATTTAGAGCTTCGTGATCCTGTTTGCAAACTTTACCATTCTATAGGCAGTACGATAATTCTTACCCAGCGAATTCTTCGCATGCTGCAACCAAACAGACGAAGAAGTAAAAGCAGGATGTTGAAGATATACAATCCCTTTTGGATCCTGATTACTCGGGGGTATTCGGAAAACCGTCAGAATGTACGAGTCGTTCGTTACAACTTTATATCGCTCCATTGGATAACCGTACCGTCGAATGAGTACCTCCTAAAAATAAATAATAGTTTGTTTATTTCAGCCAGGTCGATTTACCGTTCTCGACTCTGCGTCTTCATTAAACCAACAGTTGGAGCTTCTACCCTTACGGTTGTAATCGCTAAATCCTTTACAGACGATATTGGAGGAACCCAGGTGGTGGATTGCACTCAATAGTGAGAATATCGCAACATACTGCATCTTGGCAAGACGCAGGAGGTATTGGCGAAGTACAGAAGCTTGTACTTGTTATCAAAATTGCTTGTAACTATTCAAGGTTTAATTAAAAACTTTTTAATGATAGCACTTAATGGAATGTGAAGGATTACACAGGGAAAAACATTCTAGGTACAAGTATGCGAAGGATGATTGTTTTGTACCGATAGAAGACGTGTGAGGTGTGATGTTCTAGGTTATAGAGGATAGAATAGAAGTCTATTCTTCAATCAAATAGTGGACAAACAAAAACTTTTGCTTTACGTGCAGTTCAGTGAAGATGGAAAATAGCCCAGTTTTAGAAAAAATTATTAGCTGAAGTATGTGCGCGTCGCTGTATCTTGTAGAAGTTTGTCAAACGTCCCTAATTTTTTCTCAGCTTCTCGCTGGTAGACCTTTACAAGATCGCATCCCACTCCGTTACCGTAAACTATAGCGCCTTAATTTTTGTATGTGTTATTCCTGAGATTCTGCTGTATACAAAAGCTTTAGGGTAAATTTTTGGTAGGACGTGCCGTTCATCGAATATTTGCAAAAGTTCGTGGAGTTTTAACCCTACAGTTTCTACTCCTGAGTAAATAGTTTCACACCAGGAATTCCAGAAAATAATACAATCTTAAATAAGAATTCTTGAAGGAAATGTCAGCAGTTTTATCTTTACGAATAAACGTTACAAAAGTACTATTCCAGCTCTCTCCCCACTCAATAAGAATGGAACTGGTTTGTGCGTCGTGGGTGCATAAAAATGCACAGTTTATAAATATTAATGCTTTATTTGTGTATGAAGATATGAAGATGTAGATATATGAAAAAAAGACGAAAATTAAGAAGGTGCGAAGCTGCGAAGATGCGAAGATCAGCAGATGTAAAGATGCTGTGACGCAAAACTGTAAAGATACGAAATGCGAAGATGCAGAATGCTGAGATTTCAAAGTGCGTAGATGAAAAGATATGAAGATACATGGATAGGAAGATGCTGAGGAACAAAGACACAAAAACATGTGAAACGAAATAACTTTACAGGAGAATTCTCTTGAATGCAGGGGATATTTTTAGAATGTAAGGGAATTCTCTAGAATGCAAGGAATTTCTTTAGAATGCAAGGGATTTCTCTAGAATGCAAGGAATTTTTCTAGAATGCAAGTGAATTCTCTAGAATGCAAGGGAATTTTCTAGAATGCAAAGAAATTCTCTAGAAAGCAGGGGAATTCTCTAGCATGCAAGGGAATTTTCTAGAATGCAAGGGAATTCTCTAGAATGCAAGGGAATTTTCTAGAATACAAGTGAATTCTCTAGATTACAAGGGAATTTTCTAGGTTACAAGAGAATTTTCTAGGTTACAAGGAACTTTTTTAAGTTGCAGGGAAACTTTCTAAATTTCAAGCAAATTTTCTAGTTTACAAGGAAATTTTCTCTATTACGAGAAAATTTTATAGAGTACAAGGAAATTTTGTAAGTTGCAATGAAATTTTCTAGATTATTAGGAAAATTTCTAAATTACTAAGAAAATTTCTAACTAGGAAAATTTATAGATTACTAAGAAAATTCTAGGTTACAAGGAAATTTTCCAGATTACAAAGAAATTTTCTAGATTAAAAGGAAAATTTCTAGACTACAATGAAATTTTCTAGATTACAAGAAAATTTTCTACAATACATTAACGAAACTTTTCAAGTCTTTCACGATAATTTTCAAGTATTTTCACGAAAAATCAAATTTTTCACGAAAATTCAAGTTTCTCACGAAAATTCAAGCTTTTCGCCAAAATTCAGGTTTTTCAAGAAAATTCAAGTTTTCACGAAAATTCAAATTTTTCACGAAAAATCAAGTTTTCACGATATTTCTAATTTATACAAAAATTCCGTTTTTCACGAAAACTCAATTTTTTCACGGGAATTCAAGTTTTCCACGAAAATTCAAGTTTTTCACGGAAATTTAAGTTTTTCGCGGAAATTCAATTTTTCACTGAAATTCAAGTTTTCACGGAAATTCAAGTTTTCACGGAAATTCAAGTTTTTCGCAGAAACTCGGGTTTTCGCGGAAATTCAAGTTTTTAATAGAAATTCAGCTTGTTACGGAAATTTGTTTTTTACGGAAATTCAAGGTCTCCACGAAAAATCAAATTTTCCGCGAAAAATCAAGTTTTCCGTGAAAATTCAAGTTTTTCACGGAAATTCAGGGTTTTCACGGATATTTCAGGGTTTTCACTGAAATTCAGTTTCATCTCGAAAATTCGGGTTTTTTACAAAAATTCATGTTTTTTCACGAGAATTTAAGTTTTTCACGAGAATTCAGTTTTTCATGAAAATTCAAGTTTTCCACGAAGTTTCAAGGTTTCCATGTAAATTCAAGTTTTTCACTAAAATTCAGGGTTTTCACTGAAATTTAGGTTTTTCACTTAAATTCAGGTTCTTCACCAAACATTAGGTTTTTTACGAAAATAGATGTTTTTCACGAGAATTCAAGTTTTCACGAAAACTCATGTTTTTACTAGAATTCAACTTTTTCACGAGAATACTACTTTTCACGAGAATTCAAGTTTTTCACGAAAATTCAAGTTTTCACGAGAATTCAAGTTTTTCGCAAAAATTCAAGTTTTTCTCAAAAATTTAAGTTTTTTACGAAAATCCAAGTTATTCACAAAAATCCAAATTTCAAGAAAAATTTTTAAGTTTTGAAGAAAGATTTATAGGTTTTAGAGTAAGATTTTTAGGTTTTGGCGAAATCCTCTACGTTTGGGAGAAATCTTCTTGGTTTTGGCGAAATTGTTTGGGTTTCGTCGAAATTAACTAGGTTTCAACGAAATTTACTAGGGTTCGACGAAGCTTTCTAGATTTCTATGAAAATTTCTAGGTTTCCACGAAATTTCCTGTTTCCGCAAAATTTTCTAGGTTTTGGCGAAATTTTCTGTTTTTGGCGAAATTTGCTAGGCTTTGACCAATTTTTTTAGGTTTTTACGAAATTTTTAGGTTTTGACGAAATTATCTAGGTTTTGGCGTAATTATTTAGGCTTTGGCAAAATTTTCTAGGTTTTAGCAAAATTTACTAGGTTTTAGCATAGTTTTGTAGGTCTTGATTAAATTATATAGGTTTTGGCGAAATGTTCTAGGTTTTGGCAAACTTTTCTGGGTTTTGATAGACTTTCCAAGGTTTTGGCCGACTTTCCTAGGTTTCGGCGGACTTTTCTAGGTTTTATGGACTTTTCTAGGTTTTCAAAATTTTCTAGGTTTTGGCGGATTTTTTTAGGTTTTGGTGGACTTATCTAGGCTTTGACCTAGGTTTTGGCGGGCTTTTCTAGGTTTTAGCGAACTTTACTAGGTTTTGGCGGACTTTTCTAAACTTTGGCGAATTTTTCAAAGTTTTGGAGGTTCTTTTTAGGTTTTGGCAAACTTTTATAGGTTTGGACAGACTTTTCTAGGTTTTCGCGGACTTCTCTAGGTTTTGGAAAACTTTTCAAGGTTTTTGCGGGTTTTTCTAGGTCTTAGCGAACTTTCTTAGGCTTTGGCGCACTTTTCTATGTTTTGGTAAACTTTTCTAGGTTTCGCCCGACTTCTGTAGGTTTTGGCGGACTTCTAGGTTTTGGCGGACTTTTTTAGGTTTTGGCGGACTTTTCTAGGCCTTGGCAAAATTTTTTAGGTTTTGAAAGACTTTTCTAGGTTTTGGTGACTTTTCTAGGTTTTGACGGACTTTTCTAGGGTTCTGCGGACTTTTCTAGGTTTTGGCAAACTTTCCTAGGTTTTGGCGAACTTTCCTAGGTGTTGCAGACTTTTCTAGGTTTTGGCGGGCTTTTCTAGATTTTGGCGGACTTTTCTAGGTTTTGGCGGACTTTTCTTGGTTTTGACTAAATTTTTCTAGCTTTTGGCGAATTTTTCTAAGTTTTGGCGAACATTTCTGGGTTTTGGCGAACTTTTCTAGGTTTTGGCAAACTTTTTCTAGAGATGCATTTTTGTATCATTGTTGTCGATATCGGGTACAACAAAACAGCGAAGTGAAGATTTGAGGACTTTATTTTCATTTTCTTGCATTTTTGTATTTATTATTGTGAATCTCGGGTACAACAAAATAGCAAAGTGAAATTTTTCAGATCTTGAAAATCCTTTCTTGTCGTTTTGCATTTTTGTATTCATTTTTTGTGCACTTCAGGCACAACAAAAGAGCAAAATAAAATTTTGAAAACTTTGAAAAGTTTTTATTGTCATTTTTTGCATTTTTGCATTTATTGTTGTACATTTCGGGTGCAATTAAAAAGCAAAGTGAAAATTTGACGACTCTAAAATGCTTTCATTTTCATTTTCTGCATTTTTGTATTTGTTGTTTTCATTTTCGGGTACAATAACTGAGCAAAATAAAATTTTCCAGACCTTCAGAAGCTGTTTTTCTTAGCCTTTCTTGGGTATTAAACCACTTTGAGGTTTTAAAATTGTCTTTATTAAGAAAAAACAAAACAAACCACAACCAACATACAGGGAGTATTTATCTTCAGACCCTTTGTCAGTTTGCACTTTAGTATTTGTTTTTGTGCATTTCGGGCACAACAAAAAAGCAAGACAAACTTTGAAAAGTTATGAAAGCTTTTACTTTCATGTTAGCGTTTTTGTATTCGTTGTTGTCAATTTCGGATACAACAAAACAGCGAAGTGAAGATTTAAAGACTTTATTTTCATTTTCTTGCAATTTTGTATTTATTATTGTGCGCCACGGGTACAACAAAAGAGCAAAATAAAACTTTAGAATGCTTTTAATGTCAATTTTTGCATATTTTGTTGTACATTTCGGGTACAATAAAAAAGCAAAATAAAATTTTTCAGACCTTAAAAAACTTTTATTGTCGTTTTACATTTTTGTAGTGGTTTTATGCACGTCGGGTACAACAAAGGAACAAAATAAAACTTTAGAAAGTTTTTATTGTTTTTTTTTAATTTTTTGTTGCGCATTTCGGGTACAACAAAAAAGCTAAACCAAATTTTTTAGACCTCAAAAAGCTTTTATTGTCGTTTTACATTCTTGTAGTGGTTTTTGCACGTCGGACACAACAAAAGAACAAAATAATACTTAAAAAAACTTTTATTGTCATTTTTTGCATTTATGAAGTTGTTGTTGTGCATTTCGGGTACAACAAAAAAGCAAAGTAAAATTTTTTAGAGCTTAAAAAAATTTTATTGTCATTTTGCATTTTTGTATTGATTTTTGTGAATGTTGGGCATAGCAAAAGAGCGAAACAAAATTTTTAAAACTTTGAATAGCTTTTATTGTCATTTTTTGGATTTTTGTTTTTATTGATGTGCATTTCGGGTACAACAAAAGATTAAATGAAATTTTCCAGATTTTCCGAGGCTTTGTTATTTTGCATTTTTGTATTATTTTTGTGCTTTTCGGGCAAAACAAAAGAGCAAAACGGAGTTTCTAAATTTTTTGAAAGCTTTGATTCTCACTATTGCATTTTTTATTGTTGTAAATTTTGAGTATAACAAAACAGCAAAGTGAAAATTAAAGAATTTAGTTTCAATTTTTTGCAAGTTTGTGTTTATTATTGTGCATCTCGGGTACAACAAAAGAACAAAGTGAAGTTTTTCAGATCTTGAAATTCCTTTCTTGTTATTCTGCATTTGCATATTCATTTTTTGTACACGTCGGGCACAACAAAGGAGCAAAACAAAATTTAAAAACATGGAAAACCCATTATTGTTATTTTTGTATATTTGTATTTATTGTTGTTCATTTGGGTTGCAACTTAAGATCAAAGTAAAAATTTTACGATCCTGAAATGTTTTTATTTTTATTTTCTGAATTTTTGTATTTATTGTTTCCATTTTCGGGTACACTAACTGAGCAAAATGAAATTTTCAAGACCTTCAAAATCTTTGAGAGTTTTCTTTTTGTTGCATTTTTGTACCTATTATTGAGCATCTCGGGTACCACAAAAGAGCAAAGTGAAATTTTTCAGATCTTGAAATTCTTTTCTTGTTATTTTGCATTTTCATATTTTTTTTGTGCACGCGAGGCACAACAAAGCAGCAAAACAAAATTTTGAAAACTTTAAACGCTTTTAATGTCATTTTTTGCATTTATTGTTGTGCATTTCGGGTGCAACTAAAGAGCAAAGTGAAAATTTGACGACTCTAAAATGCTTTTATTTTTATTTTCTGCATTTTTGTATTTATTGTTTTTATTTTTGGTTACAATAACGGAGCAAAATGAAATTTTCCAGATCTAAGAAAGCCATGTCATTATACATTTTAGTTTTTGTGCATTTCGGGCACAACAAAAGAACAAAACAAGGTTTTGAAAAGTTTTGAAAGCTTTTACTTTCATTTTTGCATTTTTGTATTCATTGTTGCCAATTTTGGGTACAACAAAACAATGAAGATTTGAGAAGTTTATTCTCATTTTTTTGCATTTTTGTATTTATTATTGTGCATTTCGGGTACAACAAAAAAGTAAAGTGAAATTTTTCGGACCTGAAAAAGCTTTTTATTGCCGTTTTACATTTCTGTAGTGGTTTCATGCACGCCGGGCACAACAATTGAACAAAATAAAGCTATAAAAAGCTTTAATGGTCATTTTTTGTATTTTTGCAGTTATTGTTGTGCATTTCGGGTACAACAAAAAAGCAAAATAAAGTTAAACAGACCTTAAAAAACTTTTATTGTCGTTTTACATTTTTGTAGTGGTTTTATCCACGTCTGGCACAACAAAAGGACAAAATTAAACTTTATAAAGCTTTTACTGTCATTTTTTGCATTTTTTTGGTGCATTTGGGGTACAACAAAAGGCCAAAATGAAATTTTGAGGTCTTTGAAGACCTTTAATTTTTCTGCTTTTTTGTATTTATTGATGTCATTGGGTACAATAACGGAGCAAAATGAAATTTTGAGAGCTTTGAAGGGCTCTTATTATCTTATGTATTTTTTGCATTTATTATTGTATATTTCGGGTACAAGAAAGAACAGATGGAATTTTAAAAGTTACTAGTCGCTCAGGAATCCAGAATCGCGTCTTTAAATTTGTATA
The DNA here is from genome assembly GCA_036346225.1 of Platerodrilus igneus. Taxonomy (NCBI): domain Eukaryota; kingdom Metazoa; phylum Arthropoda; class Insecta; order Coleoptera; family Lycidae; genus Platerodrilus; species Platerodrilus igneus. Next base: position 1,836,256 of record JARFIW010001545.1, read on the forward strand.
CATTTGACGTTTTTGGATTAATTGTTGTACATTTCGGTACTACAAAAAAGCAAAAGCAAATTTTGAAAGCGCACATTTACTTTTTTGTTGGAAATTTTTTGTTTGATGCATTGTTGTTATTTAGGGTACAATAAAAGAAGATTATTGATCATTCAGTCATCGCCCTTTGAACATCGTCGTCTCGGTTAGTGCCCTACGCATAGTTAAACCTCTGTATACGTGCAAGTTTATCGTCCTAACTTTTGCAATACGTCTTCGTAGATAATCCTTACCAAACGATTGGTTTCCACGTGCAACCCAAAGCGAAGATGAAGAAAGCGCAGGATGCTGTAGGAACACAATCCCTTTTACGTCTTGATTCCTCGGAGGTATCCGGAAAACCGTCAGTATATAAGAATCGCCTGTCACCGCTTCATATTGTTCCATCGGATAACCATGTCTTGTAATAATGGCGCCCTAAAATGAATCGTTAGCCAAATTTAGTACCTTTGATCACAATTTACTGTTCTGGAGTCTACGTCTGGATTAAACCAACAATCCTGGTTTTTACTTTTACAATTGTAATCGGCAAATTCCTTACATACGTTATTTTTGGAAGTTTGGGAACCCTGTAAGCTTGGAGTGCACTGGGACCCCAGGAAGTCCTGGGAGCCCTGGAAACCTTGGCATTTGACTACGCTGAAAAGTAATATTACAACAAAGTACATGTTTGCAATTTATAACAGCAACTAATGAACTAGTTTATGTACTAGACGTTGACTCGTTATCACCGTTGGTAATTTAAGAAGTAATTAAGAACGTAGTAATGATAACGCGAAAAGTATTAAAATTATAGTAAATATGCGAAGGACGCGATAGAGGAAAATACCCGATTAGTGACTAATTTCCAAGCGCCTCGTGAAGACCTATAATTTGTGTCTCTTTGGTATTCATATCAGTAGCCAATTACGCCCTAATCCACTATAAGAAATACGATAATGATCCTACTTTCCACTGGTATTTCTAGGTTAGAGGTTAAACTCATCTACTTTGAAAATTTTGAAAACGTCACCGCGCGTAATTCATAATCGGAACTGCACAAAACCTAAGAGCTGAAAGGGGTGGGGCGAGAAGGGAAGCTAGTTTTAGAAATTTAATTAATTAGCTTGATTGTTGACGAAGAATAACTTCTAGCAATGCTTGAACAATTGAGCAATTACTGGCGAGGGGGTGGAAGATAAAGAATTTACTTAGAGGGGGGTGGTTGTACCTTGAGGCAGAGCGTAGGGTGGTTCTTTTATCAAACTGAGATCGGTACTGAGTCGAGTGGCACATGAAGCAAACCGCCCGCTCAAGTTTTCAGGCGTTTTCTGTAGAATATTTAGCATTACAAAGCTGAAAAAATTGTGCTTCGGCGTGCCGTGTAGACGTACTGAAATTCATAACCATATTGCGCCTATGTGCACACTAAGCTGGTCAGGATACTGTCTGTGCTCAAGAGAATGCGTTTAAATTTAAAAGGGCTAGCGGTGAAAAGTGGGGATGTATTGAACTTAGGCGTGTACGCGTATTATAGCTTAGAAACCTGTTTGGACTTACTATAATTTGGAGGCATGTGGTGCTTAAGCGTTTAAGTGCATAAGCTAAAATTTAGGCGCGTGGTCCGTAGTCCAAGGTGCATTACGCTTAAGTACATTTGACATACATGAGTCTTTAGTCCTGCGTATTTAAAAGGACTATTAAAGATACGTATAGACGTACTATAGTAATTAGGCGTTTAGGCGCACAAGCTAAAATTTAAGCGAGTGCTTTGTTAAACCTTAATTTTAAATATGTATGAGGATCATTCAAGTTTTTACGGAAGTTTAAGTTTTCCACGAAAATTCAGGTAATTTACAAAAATTCAAGTTTTTCGTGAAAATTTAGGTTGTTCACGGAAATTCAAGTTTTCACGGAAATTCAGGTTTTCGCGGACATTCAGGTGTTTCACGACAATTTAGTATTTTACAAAAATTCAGGTTTTTCACAAAAAATTCAAGTTTTTACGCGAATTCAAGTTTTCACGAGAATTCAGGTTTTCACGAGAATTGAAGTTGTTCACGAGAATTCGGTTTTCCACGGGAATTCAAGTTTCTCACGATAATTCAAGTTTTTCACGAAAATTCAAATATTTTACGAAAATTTAAGTTTTTCACGAAAATTCAAGTTTCCACGAAATTAAAGTTTGTCACGAAAATTCAAGTTTTCGCGAAAATTCAAGTTTTTTACGATAAGTCAGGTTTTCGCGAAAATTCCTATTTTCACGAAAATCAAAATTTTCCTCAAAAATTGAGGTATAACGAAAATTCAAGTTTTTACGAAATTCAAGTTTTCCACGAAAATTCAAGTTTTTCAAGAAAATTCAAATTTCTCCGTAAATTTAATTTTTTTACAAAAAGTCAAGTTTTTCACCACAATTTCAAGTTTTCCACGAAAATTCAAGTCTTTCACGAAATTAAAATTTTTCACCAAAAATTAAAGTTTTTCACGAAAATGCTAGTTTTTCACAAAAATTTAAGTTTTTCCCGAAAATTCAGGTTTTTCACGAAAATACAGGTTATTCACGAAAATTCAAGTTTTCACGAAAATCAAAGTTTTCTCTAAAGTTTAAGGTTTTTTATGATAATTCAAGTTTTTACAAAACTCAAGTTTTACACGAAAATTCATGTTTTCCACGGAAATTCAACTTGTCCAAAAAAATTCAGGTTTTTCTCGAAAATTCAAGCCTCAGGAAAATCAAGTTTTTCATAAAAATTCAAGTTTTTTAACAGAAATTTAGGTTTTCCACGAAAATTCAAGTTTTCCATGTAAATTCAAGTTTCCACGAAAATGCAAGTTTTCCACAAAAATTCTGGTTTTCCACGAAAATTCAAGTTATCCAGGAATCTTTGAGCTATCACAAAAATTCAAGTTTTTCACAAAAATTGAAGTTTTTCACGAAAATTCAGGTTTTCCACAAAAATTAAAGTTTTCTACGAAAATTTCAGGTTTTTTATGGATACTCAGTTTTTTCACGGAAATTCATGTTCACGAAAATTCATGTTTTTCACAAAAATGCAAGTTTTTGACGAATTTAAGGTTTTCACCAATGTTCAAGTTTTTCGCAAAAATTCAAGTTTTTCGCGAAAATTCAAGTTTTTCGCGAAAATTCCAGTTTTCCATGAAAATTCCAGGTTTCAAGAGAATTGAAATTTTCCACAACAATCAAGTTGTCCACGAACATTTAAGTTTTTAAGAAAATTCAGGGTTTTCCGGGAATTCAATTTTCACGTTAATTCAGGCTTTTCACAGAATTACAAGTTTTTCGCGAAAATTCAAGTTTTTCACAAAAATTCAAGTTTTTCATCAAAGTTCACGTTTTTCTCGTAAATTCAGGGTTTTCACAGAAATTCAGGCTTTTCACACAAATTCAAGTTTTTCGCGAAAATTTAAGTTTTTCACAAAAATTCAAGTTTACGCGAAAAATTAGGTTTCACGCGATAATTCAAGTTTTCTACGAAAATTCAAGTTTTCGAAGAAAATTCAAGTTTTTCACGGAAACTCGAGCTTTTCATGGAAATATAAGTTTTTTACGGAAATTCAAATTTTTCACGGAAATACAAGATTTTCACGGATATTCGTTTTTTACGGAAATTAAAGTTTTTCGCGAAAATTCGAGTATTTCGCGAATATTAGAGTATTTCTCGAAAATTCAGGATTTCACGAAAATTCAGGGTTTTCACGAAACCTCAGGTTATTCACGAAAATTCAGATTTTTTACGAAAAAATAAGTTTTTCACGGAAAATCAAGTTTTTCAAGGAAACGCAAGTTTTTCACGGAAATTCAAGGTTTACACGAAAACTGAAGTTTTTCACGGTAACTCAAGTTTTTTACGGAAATTCAAGTTTTTCACGAAAAATTCAAGTTTTTCACGAAAATTTACATTTCTGACGAAAATTCAGGTTTTTCAAGAAAATTCAGGTTTTTCACGAAAATTCAGGTTTTCACGAAATTCAGGGTTTTTACGAAAATTCAGGTTTTTCACGTAAATTCAGGTTTTTCACAATTCAGGTTTTTCACAAATATTCAGGTTTGTCTCGAAATCTTAGGCTTTTCACGAAAAATAAGTTTTGCACGAAAATTCAAATTTTTCGCAAAAAATAGTTTTTCACGGAAATTCAATTTTTTCAGGGTAATTAATTTTTTTAGGGAAATTCAAGTTTTTAACGGAAATTAAGATTTTCACAGAAAATTCATTTTTCACGGATTTTCAAGTTTTTACGGAAATTCAAGTTTTCGTGGAAATTCTAGTTTTACACGGCAATCTAAGTTTTTTACGAAAATTCCAGATTTTCACGTAAATTCAGGTTTTCACGGAAAATTCAGGTTTTTTACGAAACTTCAGGTTTTTCACGAAACTTCACGTTTTTCGCGAAAATTCAGGTTTTCACGGAAATTCAGGTTTTATACGAAAATTCAGGTTTTTGACGAAAATTCAGGTTTTCGCTAAAATTCAAGTTTTTCACGAAAATTCAAGTATTTCACTAAAATTCAGGTTTCCACGAAAATGCAAGTTTTTTTGAAAACTCAAGTTTTCGGGAAAAGAGCAACATGTTGGCTATAACCGCTAGCTGTTGCCTGTTGCCCTTAACTATGGTGTTGGTCGCACACACACTTCTAGCAAACTGGTTGTGATAGCCTGTTTGTGGTTCGTTTCAACAGGCATAAATGTTTGCGAAGCACGTTTAATAGAATTCTACAGCAACGACTGTTAGACTGGTTGGTGGTACGTTCTGTTTGACCTGGCTGGGCAATAAAGTTTAATGTTGGTATCGGTCACATGTACACAAAGTGTTACCTTAGCTGTGTTTCTGATTCAAACAAGAACAGTCTTAGCAAAATCACAGTGGTTGACTGTTTTGGCTTTGCATGCGTGACGAGCTACAGCTATCGCTGTTAGACTTGTGATGGGCTTTGTTTGCTTGCATAAGTATTGAGGGCGATGCTATAGCCCATCACACGGAAAAGTGTTGCCTTAGCTGTTGCCATCAAATACATACATTTCTGTAGCCTGCTTTGGCTTCAGTTCGTTAGGCGCAACGCTACAGCTGCTAGGTTTGTAGCTGGGTCCTGTTTGCTTTCGTAGGGCATTAAAGTGTGATACTATTGTCGATCACACGTTCCGTTAGCTATACTGCACGCCTCCAACACACTCCTAGTAAACTAGTGGGTTTGTTTTGGGTTTGCCGCATCAGGCATAAGCCGCTGTGTGGTAGACTGGAATAAAAATTCAGAGCGTTGTTAGTTTGTTTACGATGGGAATTGGAGTGTCATTCTTTTCCTAATCATAAGGAGGCAACGTGTTGCCGTCAGCTGTGCTACTGGCTCCTGGCATGGCTTACAGCAGCCTGATTTAGCTTTGCCTTATCAAGCACAAGCACTTGTGCGACATGCAATTCAACTGACGACCACGTATGCGACAGGACCAGCATCACACTGCCATCCACTTCCTGGTTGAAAGTACGTACTCTCCTGGGTTTACAATTGAAACACTTGATTGACGTTACATTTTATTTGTCCAACCAATTACAAATACGCTATTCTTTTGTATAAAACTGCTCCAGGTATTTCAAGGTTGGTATATACAATAATTCCATTGTAAGTTTTCCATAGAAGAAGTCAAAGTGATTGTAGCCAGGTAGTACAACCACACCCGTTTTGATTTTGCTCTGGATTGTGTCGTATAGCAGATAGGCATCCTAAACATCTCGATTAGGTTGCTGTAATTATATAGCACGTACCTTTGCGTCAGACAAATAATCCGCCGTACCAATCACAAGACGCACCGGAGTCCTTATCTTCCACAGAGGATAGGAGGGTGGGCGCTTGCTGCTGTAATAAATCCGATTCAATTCCTCTCCATAATCGTACCACTGGAACCGATCCTTTGCTTGCGTTAACTGTCCAAGATGCAGCAGCGCTTTTGCCGATAATCCTTCAAAACTTTGGTAAAGTGCGGCTGGAAGAGCTGCCTGCAAAAAATGAGTTTCAAGCTTAACAAAACCTTGCGTACTTACCGGATTGCCATTTTGGAACGGAGGACCACCAATTACGTTCAAAAACATCGAAAACATCTCAAGGATATACGGACTTAAAAGGGATGTGTTTTCAGATAGCTTGTGGATGATGCCGTCGTAGGATATTGCGTGAGCCTGCAAGCGCTGCAGCATGTTCTAAAAATGGCTAAAATGTAACTGGTGCTAGTTAGTTGCAAGGTGAAATATCAAAGAACCTTTGATTCTCTTTTAAGGGTGGTTTTAACGCACGCAAACCCTAAAGAGATGTACTTTTCACCTCAAGGTCACCGGGTTTAAGGAGCTGGACCATCCCATTTCACGTTAGTAATTAGGAACGACCAATTGTTCCAAGTGGCTAATGGAGTTAATTACATAGACAGAAACAGTACAATTTTATTGGCCACGCCTTTCAGTTTCAATGATTGTCCACGCGCTCTAGTCTCTATGATTGCCTTCCCTCCCCAGTCTCGATTGGCCACGCGTTCCAATCTCCAACATCACATACACACAAGCCTCATACACACATACACACACACACACACATAAACACACAAAACACCTCTCAAACAATGCACAAACACAAAACACCATTCACACACTTACACTGCCTTTTCAACATCTGGATTTCCGGCTGCCGATGGTCCAGGCTGATAAGGCAAATCCGTTAGCGTTTTTCCTTGACGACTAGGATATCCGGCTGCCGATGATCCTGGTTCTAGAGGGAAATGTAACACGGATACCAACATCACACAACTCTCTCTCTCTCTCTCTCACACACACACATAACACATGCTCTCAAGCGCGCGCGCGCACACACACACACACGCCTTACTGACGGTTACTTTCTGTGGGAAAGCCAGGTATGCTTAAATTTCAGGTAGCAGACTCCTAAAACGTTGGAACAAATAAATAAATAAATCTCTATAATTGGCCACGCCCTCCAATCTCAATAATTGGCCACGCCTTCCAGTCTCAATGATTGGCCACGCCCTCCAGTCTCAACGATTGGCCACGCGCTCCAGTCTCTATGATTGGCCAGCTCGTGATACGGATCACATCCTCCTCTTGTAAAACGAGATCGTCTAACTCCCTCGGTTTTTGACCTTGAAGTGGTTTTACTTGAGCTGAAACTTATCTTGCATATCTACTATTAGAGTTTGTTATGTGTATGACCTTTTGCTCCGATTTTGTTTTTGCCACGTACGTTGGCAAACCGCGCGTGCGCATTTTAGTACGATTTTAATAAAGCCGTGTTGTCAAGCGTAAATACATTGTGCGCCAACTACAAATTTGGTCGTAATTGATGTGAATTTAATGCGGGAGGCGCTGAATCGTTTATTCATGTGCGCATGTGCAAATGTGTATGAGATTTGGGTAGCTACGCATGCGCGTACGCGTTTGTAGGTGCGTGCGCTATACCGCATAAAAACGTATATAGATACGCAAGATCAAATTCATGGTCGTACAGGTGGTTAGTACATGTGTTATAGAAAGCGCATGCGCGTCTGTATATGCTCGACCAAAGTGCATAGACTGCTATCATGTAGGAGCATGTGAATATACGTGTGCGTATTCGCGTGCGAATACGGACTTGCATATTTTTGTACGCATGTACCCAGCGCATGCGCGCATGCTAATGCGTTTGCGCATTTGTGTATATTTTTATGCTCCTATGGGTTTACCTACGCATGCGTTGTTCGCGTCTGTTTACGCTGATTTACGTATTCTTATAATGCGATGTGCAGTAGTACGTGCGCGCATGCGCATGCAAGGCTTATCATACATACACTTGTGGAAATATGCAAACTCACGCGTACGTGTGCTGTGTGCATATCGGTACATGTGTAGCGCGTCCATGCAAGTGTGCCAATTCGAGATTTTGCATGCACATAGTTAAAAGTGCCATGCGCGTTTGTATTCTGATACGTATGTTCTAATCATGCGAATGCGCATGTGCTACTACATGAACTTGTATGTATGTACGATTCAAACTGCGCATATGGTACACAGACCGTGCTTGAAAGTGTTTGGAAGCGTGAATCTCTCTTATGCATATCCATGTGCAAATACGTATGCGCATGCTCGCGTGTGAACGAGCGTATGCCAGTATTAGATACGCGCATGTATTGTACATGTTTGATTGACTTTTTGCTTGCTGAAACGCAAGCTACGATCTAAACTTATATGCAAGCGTGTAAGTAAAAGTGCGCATGCGTGTTGCACATGCGTGCTTGTGGTTGTTCGCGCATATGCATGATGTATACATGCGTAATATCACATGCGTATGTATGTATGGTGTATGCGCGTGCATACATGTATGCGTACTCTTGAAAATCTACTTACGCGTAATTAAGTGTGCAAGTGTCATGCGCGCATGTATTCGGATACGTTTCTAAGCACACGCATGTGCATGCGCTATTACATGAACTTGTATGTAAGAGCGGTTGGAAGAGCGCATATGGCACAGTACGTGCTTTCAGGTGAGTGATTAAGTGCATCAATGTGTAAATATGTCTTGTGCATATCCATGTGCGTATACGTATGCACAGATGACGTATGAAAATGCGTTTGCGCAATGTAAGTTTTTGAAGTGCGCATATAGCATTAGTGTTGGACTGACATTTTGCTTGCGAATCGCATATTTAGTGTACAACTGTGCTTCTGCTACGATCTAAATTTGTATGCAAATGCACGCGCATGGGATTGAAAGTGCGCATATGTGTATCAAATGCGTGCTTGCGCGTGGCGCATGTGCATGTATGAATAATTGTGTATTATTACGTGTGTGTATATGCAGGTCTATATGTTGGTATACACATGGTGCATGCGTACAAAAGGGTATACATGAAGGTCTACTTGATAACTATATGAACTTGTATGTAAAAGTGGTTAGAAGGGCGCATGTGGCACAATGCGTGCTCTCACGTGCGTTAGTATGTGCATCAATGTGTAATTATATCCCTGCATATCCATGCGCGTTTACATATGCACACATATACGTGTGTACGAACGTATTTGTATATATGAAATTGCGCATGCGCATAAAACAGAAGTGTATTAGTGACATTTTGATTGCTGAATCGCATATTTAGCATGCGCGTCTGCTTCTGTTACGATCTAAGTTTTGTATACAAGGGCATAGATATACACAAGCGTATGATTGAATGTCCGCATGTGCTCGCACGTGTGTAGAAGTACGTATTATCATGCGTCTGTATGCCGGTATGTATATTTCTGCACTTGGTGCATGCGTGTGCGTAAATACGTATTCACATGTATGCGTACAAATGTAGATACTGACAGCTTACTTATACATCTAATGCGCATTTGTATTTTGATGCGCATGTTCTAAGCACGCGCATGTTCATGTGCTACTACATAAACTGATACGTAGGAGCGGTTGAAAGAGCGCTTATGGCTCAATAGGTGCTTGCGCGTGCAGAAGCATGTGTCATGCGGGTCTATGTACGTATACGTATGCACACATGTACGTGTGTACAAGCGTGTTTGTGTGAGTAGAAATGCATTTGCGTTAGGTAAGTCTTTGAAATGCGCATATATCACACGTGTTTGCTTGCTGAATCGCATACTTAGCATGCGCATGTTTTTTTGCTACGATCTAATTTTGTGTGCGAGCGCATTGATTGTCCGTATACGTGTAACAAGTGCGTAGTTATATGTGCGCGCGCATGTGCATTATCATGAATACGTATGTGGTATGCATATTCTTGCAACAGGTGCATGCGTGTGCATAACGGCTTAGGCACATCTATGCGTCCAAAAGTGTGTACTTGAAACTTTACTTACATGTATATGCACATCTATATGTTCGTATGCATATTCCTGCACCTGGTGCATGCGCATGTGTAAATGCGCATGCACATGAATGCGTACAAAGATGTGTAATTAAAAATCTACCTACACTTAATTAAGTGTACAAGTGTCATGCGTGAATGTATTCTGATACGTATGGTTTTAGCATGCGCATGTGCATGTGCTGTTCTATCAACTTGTATGTAAGAGCGGTTGGAAGGGCGCATATGGCACAATACGTGCCTTTAAGTGCGTGAATAAGTGCATCAATGTGTAAATATGTCATGCATATCCATGTGCGATTGCGTATGCACAGATACATGTGTACATGCACGTATTGTGCCATATGCGTCCTTCCAGCTGCCCTTATATACTAGTTCATAGAATAGCACATGCACACGCGCGTGCTAGGAACATACGCAATAGACTACATACGCGCATGACACTTGCACACTTAATTACGTATAAGTAGAGTTTCAATTACTCACTTTTGTACGCATACATGTGCTTGCGCTTTTATGCACGCGCATACACCAGGTGCAGGAATATGCATACCGACATACAGACGCGTACATACACATGTGACATTACGCACGTATACATACATGCATATGCGCGGATACAAAAGCACGCATGTGCAACACGCATGCGCACTGTCAATTACACGCTTGTACATATCTATGCACTTGCATATAAATTTAGATCGTAGCTTGTGTTTCAGCAAGCATAAAAGTTAGTCAAACGTGTAATACATGCGCGTATCTAAGATGTGCGTACGCTCGTACACACGCGAATGTGTGCATACGTATACGCAAATGGATATGTATGAGAGATTCACACTTTCATACACTTTCAAGCATGCGCTGTGTACCAATGCGTAGTTTCAATCGTACATACATACAGGTCCATGTAGTAGCACATGCGCACGCGCATGATTAGAACATACGTATCAGGTTGCAAACGCGCATGTCGCTTCAAATCCCAAATACTTACATACATGCATTGGCCCACTTGCATGGACGCGCTACACATGTGACGATATCTGCACACAGCACACGTACGCGTGAGTTTGAATATTTCCACAAGTGTATGTATAATGCGCACACACGTGCGCACACGTATACGCACATCGCATTATAAGAACACGTGAATTAGCGTAAACAGAAGTGAACGTCGCACGCGTAAGTAAACCCATAAGCGCATACAAAATATGCACACATACGCAAACGCATTAGCACGCATGCATGCGCTGGGTACACGCGTTAAAAATATGCAAGTCCACATTTGCACGTGAATACGCACACGTATATTCACATGCTCTTACATGATAGCCGCTATGCAGACGCGCATGCGCTTTCTATAAACAAACGCCTCATTCATAGCACAAATACAAACCCACATAAAAGACCACGAATTTGATCTTGCATATCTATATACGTTTTCATGCGGTATAGCGCACGCACCTACAAACTGGCGTACGCGCATGCGTTGATGCGCAAATCTTATACACATTTGCACATGCGCGCATTGAATAAACGATTCAGTGCCTCCCGCATTAATTCACTTCAATTACGACCAATTTCGTCGATGGCGTGAAATGTGTTTACGCTAGATAACACCACGGGCGAATTTGCGTGTATGAAGATGCGTTTGCGCAATGTAAGTATTTGAAGTGCGCATAAACCATTAGTGTTGGACTGGCATTTTGCTTGCGGAATCGCGTATTTAGTGTGCGCGTGTGCTTCTGTTACGATCTAAATTTGTTTACAAATGCATGCGCAAGCGATTGAAAGTGCGTGCTTGCGCCTTGCGCATGTGCATGTATGAATAAATGTGTATTGTCATGTATAGGTATATGCAGATTGGTCCAGCACCTGGTGCATGCGTGTGTGTAAAAGCGTAAGCACATGTATGCGTACAAAAAAGTGTACTTGAAAGTTTATTTGTACATAACTAAGCGTGCAGGTGTCATGCGCGTTTGTATTCTAATGCGTATGTTCTAAGTACGCGTATACGCATGTGCTACTACGTGAAATTGTACAAAAGTGCTGTTGCGCTAACACATATTACACAAAGCGTGCCTGCGCGTGCATGAACAAATACATAAATGTATGAATATGTCATGCATTTCTATGCGTGTATGCGTATGCGCGCTTATTTGTGGACGAGCGTGTTTGCGTGTTTGAATTACGCATATATCATATGTTAGACTGACATTTTGCTGGATGAATCGCGTACGCATGGGATTCTGAAAGTGCGCAGGGGTGTAGCAAGTGCAAGCCAGTGCGTAGCGCATGTGCATATATGCATAATTGCGAATTATGACTTATACGTATGTATGCGTCGGCATGTTTTTCTGCACATTCCTGCACGTGGTGCATACGGATGTGTAAATACGTATGCAAATGTAGCGTACAATGTGCAGGTGTCATGCGCGTTTGTATCTGATGGGTATGTTCTAAGTACCTGCATGCGCATGTGCCACGTGAATTTATATGTAAGTGCGGTTGATAATGCACATAGGACCTACACATGCGTGCTTACGCATGCGTCAACAAGGCTAGGTATGCGTACATATGTTCCAGCATGCATGCGTATGTGCAAATGTGTACATACGTAAGTACTTGAAATGCGCATGTCATACAGTTTTATGCGCAAATGCATATGCAGATGCATCAGCACAAATGTATGTACTTGAAGGGCTACTTATACGTAATTAAGGTCATGCGCGTTGTAGTCTACATGTATCTAAACATGTAAGAGCGGTTGAGAGAATTCAAATGATACAATCCTTTGGCGTACGTTTGTGAGCATGTGCATTGACGCGTGAATTGTCTTATGCATATTCATGTGCGGCATACACGTGTGTGTGAGCGCGTTTGCGTGCGTAAAAATGCGTATCCGTATAAGTATTTAAAGTTCGTAGAAATAAAATGTTTGACCGACATTTTGATTGCTGAATCGCATACCTAGCATGCGCGCATGGATGTATACAAGCGCATAGTTGAATGTGTGTAACATGTGCATACTTACACGTGTGCGCGCATGTGCATCCTTGCATAGGAGGGTATTATCACGTATCCATGTATGTTGGTATGCATAGTTCTGCACCTGGTGCATGCGTGTACATAAATGCGCATGCACAATTATGCGTACTAAAGTTTGTGCTTGAAAATCTACTTATACGTATTTAAGTGCGCAAGTGCCATACGCGTTTCTATTCCGGTGCGCACGTTCTAAAAATGCGCACGTGCATGTGCTACTCTAAGAACTTGTATGTAAGAGTTTTTGGACGTGCGCATATAAGTGTGTGCTTTTACATGCGTGAGCAAGTGCATCAGTGTGTAAACATGTCATGCGGCGTACGAACGTATTTGCGCGTGTAAAAATGCGTATGCGTAATACGGAGATATCTTGTTTGCTGAATCGCATACTTCGCATGCGCGTGTGCTTCTACTACAATCTAAAAGTGTATACAAGTGCATGGATATATACAAGCTTGTAATTAAAAGGGCGCACGTGTGCTTGCGCATGTGTGCGCATGTGCATGTAAGTGTATATGTGTAATATCACGTATGCGAATATACGCGTCTATATGTTGATCAACATTTTCCTCTACCTGGAACATGCGTGCGCGTAAATACGTACGCACTTGAAAATCCACCTATACACATTTAAATGTGCAAGTGTCATGCGCGTTTGTTTTCTGATGCGCATGTTCTGTGCACGCGCATATGCATATGTTGTCAAATCAACTTGAATGGAAGAGCGGTTTGAAGGGCGCATATGGCACAATGCGTGCTTTCACATGCGTCAACAAGTGCATCAATGTGTAATTATGTGTATGCATCTCTATGTGCGTCTACTTATGCATACATACACGTGCGTACGAACGTATTTGTATATGTAAAAATGCGTATGCGCATATGTAAATATTTGACGTACTCATATATCATAGATGCCAATCCTTACATACACATGGTGCAATCGTAATTGTATATGTAAAAATGCGTATGCGCATATATAAGTATTTGACATGCGCATAAATCATAAATGTATGACTTGCGTTTTGCTTGTTAAATCGATAACTTATCGTACGTGTGTGCTTCTGCTACATTCTAAATTGGTATGCAAGTGCATGTGCGTGTGATTGACAGTGCGCAGGTGTGTAGCTAGTGCGTGGCGCATGCGCATGTATAAATAAATGTGTATTATCATGTTGGTATGCTTATTCCTGTACGGTGCATGCGTATGCGTAAAAGCGTACATGTATGGGTACTTGGAAATCTACTTGATAACTACATGAACTTGTATGTAAGAGTGGTTAGAAAGGCGCATATGACACAATGCGTGCTTTCACATGCGTGAGCAAGTACATCAATGTGCAATTATGTTTCTGCATATCCATGTGCATCTACATATGCACACATACACGTGTGTACGAACATATTTGCATATATGAAAATGCGCATGCGCATATCATAAGTGATTGAGTGATATTTTACTTGCTGAATCGCATATTTAGCATGCGCGTTACGATCTAAATTTGTGTACAAGAGCATGGATATACACAATGTCTGCATGTGCGTGCTTGCACGTGTGTGCATGTGCATATATGTATAAGTACGTATTATCATGCGTCTGTATGCCGGTATGTATATTTCTAAACTTGGTGCATGCGTGTGCGTAAATACGTATTCACATGTATGCGTACAACCTACTTATACGTAATCAAGTATGGAAGTGTCATGCGCATTTGTATTCTAATGTGCATGTTCTAAGCACGCGCATGTGCATGTGCTACTACATAAACTGATACGTAAGAGCGGTTGAGAGAGCGCTTTTGGCTCAATGGGTGCTTACGCATGCATGAATGCGTGAATATGTCACGCGTGTCTATGTACGAATACTTACGCACACACATGCGTGTGTACGAGCGTGTTCGGTGTGTAAAAATGCGTTTGCGCAAGGTAAGTATTTGAAGTGCGCGTTTAGCCGACATTTTGCTTGCTAAATCGTATATTTAGCAATGCGCATGTTTTTTTGCTACGATCTAAATTTGTATGCAAGTGCATGGATATATACAAGCGTTTGATTAATTGTGCGTAAAATGTGCGCAGCTATATGTGCGCGCGCATGTGCATATGCACGTCAATATATTAGTATGCGTATTCCTGTACCTGGTGCTCGTCTGTGCGCAAAGGCGTATAAAGGTGTATACTTGAAAGTCTATCTACACGCAAGTGTCATGCGCGTTTGTAGTCTGACACGCGTGTTCTAAGAACGCGCATGTGGATGTGCTACTACACGAACTTGTTTCTAAAAGCGGGCGGGAGCATGCATATGACAGTGCGCGCTTGCACGTGTGTGATTAAGAACATCAGTGTGAAAATATGTCATGCATATTCATGCGCATATGCGTATGCACATATACACATTTGAACGGGCGTGTTTCAGTGTATGAAACTGCGTTTGCGTAATGCAAGTATTTGAAGTGCTCATATATCATTAGTGTTTGACTGACATTTTGCTTGCTGAATCGCATGCGCGTATGGTTCTGCTACGATATAAATTTGTATGCAGGTGCATGCGCATGCGATTGATAGTGTGCATGTGTGTAGAAAGTGTGTGTAGGCGCATAACGCATATGCATAGATGTGTAAATGGGCGTAATCATGTATACGTAAATACAAATCTTTATGTTCGTATGCATATTCCTGCACCTGGTGCATGCGCGTGTATAAATGCGTATGCACATGTATGCGTATGTGAAAATTTACTTATACAGGTGTCACGCGGATTTGTATCCGATGCGTGTATTCAAAGCACGTGCATGTGCATGTGCACGTGCTACTACATGAATGTTTATGTAAATGCGGCTGAGAGTGCGCATATGACATACACATGCGTACTTATGCGAACGAAAACAAGGCTATGTATGCATGTATCTGTCTTATCAAGCATATCCATGTGCATATACGCATACACATAGACGCGTGAGTATCTCAATATGCGCGTACGTGCGTTTGTACTAGAAATGCGCATGTAATGCATTTTTGTGCGCAAATGCATGCGCAGATGCATGCGAACAGATGCATGTACTCAATGGGCTGTTTATACGTAATTAAGTGGACAAGAGTTATGCGCGTTGTATTCTGACGCGTGTGACATAAGCATGCGCATGTGCATGTGCTACTACATAAACTTGCGTGTAAGTACGTTTGGAAGAGCATGTATGACACAATGCGTGCTTGAGCGTGTGTATGCAAGTGCATTGATATATACAAGCGTGTGATTAGTTGTCCGTATACGTGTAACATGTGCGTAGTTATATGTGCGCGCGCATGTGCATTATCATGAATACGTATGTGGTATGCATATTCTTGCAACAGGTGCATGCGTCTGCATAAAGGCCTCGGCACATCTATGCGTCCAAAAGTGTGTACTTGAAGGTTTACTTACATGTATATGCACATCTATATGTTCGTATGCGTATTCCTGCATCTGGTGCATGCGCACGTGTAAATGCGTATGCACATGTATGCGTACAAGGGTGTGTATTGAAAGTTGACGTATACATAATCAAATGTGCAGGTGCCACGCAGGTTTGTATCTGCTGCGTGTATTCAAAGCACTTGCATGTGCAAGTACACGTACTGCTACATGAATGTTTATGTAAATGCGGCTAAGAGTGCGCATGTTACATACACATGCGTGCTTACGCGTGCGAGAACAAAGCTATGGATGTATGTATCTGTTCTATCAAGCATATCCATGTACATATACGAATGCACATATACGCGTGGGTATCTCAATATGCGTGTACGCGCGTTTGTACCTAAAATGCGCATGTTATACATTTTTGTGCGCAAATGCATGCGCAGATGGATGCGAACAGATGTATGTACGTAATGGGATACTTATACGTAATTAAGTATTGCATTCTGACGCGTATGATATAAGTATGCGCATGTGCATGTGCTACTACACAAACTTGCGTGTAGGCACGCTTGAGAGAGTGCATATGACACAATGCGTGCTTGAACGTGCGTATGCAAGTGCATAAACGTGTAAATATGTCATGCGAATACGCAAGCACACATGCATGTATATATCAATAGACGTGTGTAAGATATACATGTGTGTAAATGCGCATGCGCATGCGCGTACGTGTGTAAGTACAGAAAATACGTATGCACGTGCACAATTGCAGGTATTTGAAATTCTACTTAGACGTAATTAAGTGCACAAGCGTCATGCGCGCTGTATTTTGATGCGTATGTTCTAAACACGCACATATGCATGTGCTACTACATGAATTTGTATGTAAGGACGGTTGAGAGTGCGCATATGATATACGATGCGTGCTTGCACAAAGTGTCCTTTGCACATCTATATGCGATTACGTATGCACACGCACGTGTGTATGTTGCGTAAATACGAGCGGACTTAAATGTGCGTAAAAGCGCAAGCGCATATGTATCTACATGTGCAAGTACTGAAATGCATATGCACGTGCACAATTGAAGGTACTTGAAGTTCTGCTTACACGTAATTAAGTGTACTATTGTCACGCACGCTGTATTTTGATGTGTATGTTCTAAGTACGCGCACGTGCATGTGCTACACATGAACTTGTATGTAAGGACGATTGAGAATGCGCATGTGCCATACGATGCGTGCTTGCACCAAGTGCATGGATATGTAAAATTGTCTCATGCATATCCATATGCGTATACGTATGCACACATACACGTGTGTATGTTGCGTATATACGAGCGTGCTTGAATGTGTGTAAATGCGCATGCGTACATGTATAGGGACGTAGAATGCTTGTTTGTTCGATTTGTGCATGCTAAATCATGTACTCAGTATGCGCGTGTGCTCTTGCTACGATCTAAATTTGTATGTAATCGCGAGAGATTAAAAATGCGCATGTGTGTAGCACGTGCATACTTGCGCGAAAGTATTTATGCGCGTGTATATCGGTATGCACATTCATAAGAGAAAGCGCGCGCGTGCATAGATTTGCACAACTGAGGGTTTGCTTGTATATAATTAAGTGAGCACTGCGCTTTTGTTTTACAAGTATTCGTTCGTAGTACGCGCATGTGCATGTTATTGAGCTACGATCTGAATTTGTACGCAACTGTATAGATATACGTAAGCAATATATGATAACACATGTTCGTGTGGATGCCTGCGCATGTCTCATGATGCACGCGCAGAGAATATACTTAAGCACACATACGTATGCGTATGCATACTTTTATACATATTTACGAAAACGCATGCGCATGCGGAAATGCGTATGGTCGTAAATTAGGGTATATGTACGATACGCACGCGTTTATTTTCGAATGCTCTTAGAATGAGCATGTACATGTGCAACGATTTGAATTTGTATGTAAATGAATGGCTATACACAATTATCTGTTAAGTGTGCGCATATGCATGCGTAATACATGCGCCATTGGGAATGCGTGTGTGCATGTGCTTATGCTACTATCTACATTTATAGGTAACCAGAACGATACACACAAATATGAGGTTAAAATTATTAATATGCGGTAACACGTGTTTGTGTATGAGCGTGTGTATGCGCATAAATGTGTGGATATGCACTATCATAAACGGACATGTAAAAATGCGTGCATATGTCGCAATGTGCGTGTCCCAGGTATGCGCACGTGCTTGTGGTTGATGTAAGTGAATAAACGTTGAAATTGTAAACGTGCGCTAACTCATGCTCGCAAACGCATGCATGCGTGTTACCAATATATCAGTTTTTATATACTAAAAGAATTCCCGAAAATGGATATTCGGAAAATCTGAATTTTCGTGGAAAACTTGGTTTTTGGAGAAAACTTGAGTTTTCGTGAAAAACGAGTTTTCGTGGAAAACTTGAGTTTTTATAGAAACCTTAAGTTTTTCTGAAAACATAAGTTTTCGCGGGAAAAACTTGAATTTTCGTGAAAAACTTGAATTTTCGTGAAAATTAAAATTTCGTGGAAAACTTTAGTTTTGTAATAATTTGAATTTTCGTTAAAAACTTGATATCTTGTTGAAAATTTGAATTTCTGTGGAAAACTTGAATTATCGGCGAAAACTTTGATTTTCGTGGAAAACTTAAATTTTGGTGGCAAACTTAAATTTTCGTGGAAAGCTTGAATTTTAGCCGGAAAGTTAAATTTTCGTGAAAAACGTGTTTTTTTCTGGGATTTTCGTGGGAAGGTTGAATTTTCCTGGAAAACTCGAGTTTTCGTAGAAAACTAGAGTTTTCCTGCAAAACTTATTTTTGTGAAACCTTGAATTATCATGGAAAACTTGAATTTTCGTGAAAATCTTGAATATTCGCAGAAAACTCGAATATTCGTGGAAACTTGAATTTTCGTGGAAAACTTGAATTTTCGTAGAAAACTTGCATTTTCGTGAAAAACTTGAATCTTCGTTGAAAACTTGAATCTTCGTGAATACTTGAATTTTTGTGAAAAATAGAACTTTCGTGAACAAACTTAAATTCTCGTGAAAACTTGAATTTTCGTAACAAACTTGAATTTTGTGGGATAGGCTTGAATTTTTGAGGAAACTTTAATTTTCGTGGAAAACTTGAATGTTTGTGGAAAACTGGAATTCTTGTTGAAAACTTGAATTTTCGTGGAAAACTTAAATTTTCGTGGAAAAGTTAAATTTTCGTGGAAAACTTGAATTTTTGTGGGAAACTGGAATTTTTGTGGAAAACTCGAATTTTCGGGGAAACTTAAATTTTCGATAAAAACTTGAAGTTTCGTTTAAAACTTGAATTATCGTGTACAACTTGAATTTTCGTGGGAAGTTAGAATTCCGTGGAAAGCTTAGATTTTCGTAAAAAACTTGAATTTTCGTGGAAAGTTTAAATTTTTGCAGAAACCTTGAATTTTCATGGGAAACTTGAAATATCGTGGAAAACTTGATATTTTGTGGAAAACTTGAATTTTCGTAGCAAGCTTGTGTTTTCGCGGAAACTTGAGTTTTCGCGTAAAACTTGAGTTTTCACGCAAAACTTGAGTTTTCCTGTAAAACTTGAATTTTCGTGAAAGACTTGAGTTTACGTGGAAAATTTGGGTTTTCGTGGAAAATTAGAGTTTTCTTGAACGCTTGAGTTTTTGTGGAAAACTTGAATTTATGTGCAAAGCTTGAATTTTCGTGAAAAAATTGTGATTACGTGTTAAACTCTAGTTTTCGTGGAAAACTTGAGTTTTCGTAGAAAACTTGAGCTTTCGTGGAAAACTTGAGTTTTCGTGGAAAGCTCGAATATCCGTGTAAAACTTGAAGTTTCGTGGAAAACCTTAATTTTCGCGACAATACCTAATTTCCGCAAAAAACCCTGAATTTTTGCGAAAACCCTGAATTTTCGCGAGATGCTTAAATTTTCGCAAAAAACTTGAATTTCCGCGAAAAACTTGAATTTTCGTGAAAACAAAGTTTTTTGCGAAAAACAAGGGTTTTCGCGAAAAACAAGGTTCTTGCGGGAAACAAGGATTTTTGCGAAAAAAATTGTTTTTTCGTAAAAAATTTGAATTTTCGCAAAAAACTAGAAAATTCGCGAAAAATATGAATGTTCGTGGAAAGCTTGAATTTTTGCGAGAAAACTTGAATTTCCGCGATAACTTGAATTTTCGCGAAACCTTTTTTTTTGCGGAGAAATTTAAATTTTGCGAAAAACTTGACTTTTCGTTAAAAACTTGAATTTTCGCGAATAAATTGAATTATCGTGAAACTCTTGAATTTTCGTGACACTTGAATTTTCGTGAAAAAACGAAAATTTTCCTGAATAACAGAAATTTTCCTGAAAAACTTAAAAATTTTCCCGAAAAACTTGGAAATTTTCCTGAAAACACTTGAAAATTTCGTGAAAAACTTGAAAAGTTTCCTTGTAATCTAGAGAATTTTCTTGTAATTTTAAAAAATTCCTTTGTAATCTAGAAACTTTCCTTGTAATCAAGAAAATTTCCTTGTAATGTAGAAAATTTCTTTGTAATCTAGAAAATTCTTTATAATCTAGAAAATTTTCTTGTCATCTAGGAAATTTCATTGTAATCTAGAAAATTTTCTTATAATATAGAAAATTTGCTTGTAATTTAGAAAACCTAGAAACCCTAAAAAACCCTAGAAAACCCTAGAAAAACCGAGAAGAACCGAAAAAACCCAGAAATCTTGGGGAAATGCTATAAATTTTTGGAAAATGCTGTCAATCTTCAGGAAATGGTGCAAATCTCTTGAAAATGCTGCAAATCTCTGGAAAATGCTGGAACTCTCTGGGAAATGCTACAAATCTTTGGAAACTGTTGCAAATATTCGGAAAATGCTGCCTATTTTCAGAAAATGCTGCAAATTTTTGGAAAATGCTACAAATCTTCGGAAAATGCTGCAAATCCTCGAGAAATGATGCAAATCTTCGGGTAATGGCGCCAATCTTAGGAAAACCTTGCAAATCTTTGGAAAATGTTGCAAATCTTAGGGAAATGCTGCAAACTTTCAGAAAATGCTGCAAACGTTCGGAAAAGCCTGTAAACCTTCGTAAAGGCGTAGAAAACTTCGAAAAAGCGTAGAAATCTTCGAAAAAGGATAGTATGAGCATGTACATGTGCAACGATTTGAATTTGTACGTTGTATGCTGGTAAGTGTAAGCATATGCATGCGTAATACATGCGCCATCGGGAATGCGTATGTGCATGTGCTTATGCTACGACCTACATTTATAAGTAAACAAAAAATACACACAAACATGCGGTTGAAAATATTAATATGCGGTAACGCGTGTTTATGTCTGAGCGTGTGCATGCGCATGAATGTGTGGATATGCACTATCATAAACGGGCATGTGCAAATGCGTACGGATGTCGCTATGTGAGTGTCCCAGGTATGCGCACGTGCTTGTGGTTGATGTAAGTGAATGGACGTTAGAATTACGAACGTGTGCTAACCCATGCGTAATCATATGCGCGCGCGCAAACGCATGCATGCGTAATACCACTTTATCAGTTTTCATGTACTAAAAGAGTTCCTGATGGTTGTACCTTACAGACACACGAACCTTACCCAGATTTCTTTTATGAACGGTCCTGTTACTCTTACAGGAGACCGTGCGTTTCCCAGAAATGCCACAGGTGACCAAAGCATAAACAGTTGAACATTATCGTCTGCTTCGTTTGGCTTCAACGATGCGTGTATCAATGCAGCGGTTGTACCCATCGAATGCCCTATGTAGATTAGCTTATGGCGGTACCCAGTCGTATTGCGCACCATTTGTATTTGCGCAGGCACGTCATAAACGCCCATTTCGTGAAAGCTACAAAATAACAGAACATAAATATATGTATAAAACGTTATTTTGGAGGTTATGGTCACTTCTGTGATGATGATTTTTATCCGGGCTCGAAACGGACCATGGTATTTTAGACGGATTTTCTCTTTCCATGAATGTAAAAAGGCTTGTCTTACTTTCCATTAGGTAAACCTGTTTAAGTCCTGTATGAAATAGTTACCTGTAGTTCCAGTACTGAAACGAATTGGTTTCTTTTGACAAAAACACATGTTGGTCGGAGTAGCTAGTGCCTCTAAAGTTTCCCAACCAAACATCGTATCCGGCGTCGCTCAGAAGAAAAGCTGCAAAAAAGACCTTCATAATTTACCTGATTGACTTGCGTTTTGGATTGGTTAATCCTCTGAAGCTAACGGGAAGCTTTTCCCAATGCGCTCTTAGCTTAGATAAGCTCAGAGCACGCCCAAAAAGTCGCCCCGTTTTTTACAAAAAGAATTTCTAAGAATAGCTTTGCAACGTACAAAGGTAAGCATTCAAATACGCGCAAGGTCGTAAGTCTGAACGCTTCTCTGTTGAGTTGCGAACCACTTTTAGACAATTAGGTAAGTTTAATTCTTTGTAGGGGTTCCGAAACCGTTAGGGACACTTCATTTATTCTAAAGAACCCAGCTCTTAATCTAAGACTTTAACAAACGAACGATTATAATTTGTTTAAATTACAAAGGGCTTCTGAGGTTGGGGAATTCATAAACAACCCTATAACCACAAGAGTGTAAGTCCCTAAGAGTAGTGAAACCCGAGAAAGGGTAGAATTTAGTATTAAAAAGTTTACTTTACCAAACGATTCGTTTCCTCTACTCAACCAAACCGACGAAGAAGTAAGCGCAGGATGCTGGAGAAGAACGACTCCTTTGACACGTTCCTTCCTCTGCGGTATCCTCAGGAGCGTTAGTTTGAAAAAATCTTCAGTAACGACTAGAAACTGTTCGACTGGATAACCGTGAGCAGCAATGATGTCTTCCTGAAAGGAGTCAATGGTCGTTTAATTAATCTTTGTCAAATATTTACCGATCTTCTTTCAACGTCCGGATCAAACCAACAATTAGGATTTGATTCTTTAAAATAATAATCGATTAGTTCTTTGCAAACGTTGGTTCGTCTGCAAATCGCTGCGTTGATAAAGAGGATTATTGTTATAGGCCTCATTGTTGTTAAACTAACAATTATAAGGAGTAATTGATATAACAGAGGCTAAAAATACGTCATTTCCTTACTTGTTAAACTCGCTTCTTAGGTGGTTCAAGGCTCGAGGACGATTTAGCACCGGTTTGTAATAATAATTACATAAAAATGGGTTTTAATTAACTTAATTCACTGCGCGAATTATTATTTTTCTAACACCACTAGAATTATACTAATTAGTTCCTTGATTATTTCTATCTGCAGCTTGTTTGCTGAAATTTTTGTACGTATGGATTAATCCAGGGGGCGCTGACCCAGATTCGTCAAGTTGGCCCCCGCCAGTTGATCAATTTTCTCCAAAGCCTAGTACCCATATGTTTATAGCTAGCACTAGCTAGCACCAAAGTTGTAGAGGTAGCACCAAAGCTGTTTCAGAAATATGGCCAATTATATTTGAGGACTTGACGCTGGCCCCCCAGTGCTCCGATTTGCTCCAAAACCTAGCACCATGTAGCTTAGAGCCAGCACAAGGTAGCACCCACGTAAGAAAGCTAGCTCCCTTAAAAACAAGTTGGCGGCGATTTTTTAAAAAAATTTTGCCAGCCCCCCTCGATGCGATTTGCACCAAAATCTAGCACCTCTTTGCTTATAGCCAGCACTAGCTAGCACCAATGTTGTAGAACTAGCACCAAAGCTGTCTCAGAGATATGGCCAATTATATTCAGAGGACTTGACGCTAGCCCCCCAATGCTCCGATTTGCTCCAAAACCTAGCAACTTGTTGCTTAGAGCTAGCTCCAGCTAGCACTCAAGTATGAAAGCTAGCTGCTTAAAATCAAGATAGCGGCAATTTTTTAAAAAATTTTGCTAGTCCCCCCCAGTGATCCGATTTGCTCCAAAATCTACCACCTCTCTGCTTAAAGTTAGCATTAGTTAGCACCAAGGTTGTAGTGCTAACACCAAAGCTGTTTCAGAAATATGGCCAATTATATTCGAGGAGGGAACTTGATGCTGGCCCCCCAGGGCTCCTATTTGCAGAAAAACCTATCCCCATGTCGCTTAGAGCTAGCAGCAGCTAGCACCCAAGTACAAAAGTTAGCTACTTAAACACAAGTAGGCGGCGATTTTTAAAAAATTTTGCCAGCCCCCCCCCCCAGTTGTCCGATTTGGTCCAAAATCTACCACTTCTTTGCTTATAGCTTGCATCAGCATCAACGCTGTTGATTCTTGGAATCCCCTCACAACCACACATTCCCGCAGAATCCTACACCCAATCATACGTCCTTACCTGTTATACGTCTTTCGAGCCTTTTCAACCACCTCCGCTTGCCTCTCTATACACTATATTAAAAATTCCCCCCTTAGAAATCCAACGACATCATATCGGGAGGGCAACTTGACGCTAGCTTCCCAGCCGTGTTCCTATATGCTCCAAAACCTAGCACCATATAGCTTAGAGCTAGCATCAGCTACCATCGAAGTAAAAAGGCTAGCACCTTAAAAACAATATGGTGGCGATTTTTTAAAAAAATTTTGTCACCAAAGTTGTAGAGCTAGCACCAAGCCATTTCAGAAATATGGCCAATTACATTGGCGGAGGGGGAACAACTTGACGCTAGCCCCCAGTGCTCCAATATGCTCCAAAACAGCTCCATGTAGCTTCGAGTCAGCACCACCTAACACCCAAACAAGAAAGCTAGCACCTTAAAAACAAGATGCCGGCAATTTTAAAAAAATTTCAGGCCTTCTCCGCGCAGTCTGATTTGCTCCAAAATCTAACACTTTTTTGCTTATAACTAGCATCGGGTAGCACTAAAGTTGTAGAGGTAGTACCAAAGCCATTTCAGGAATATGGCCAATAATATTCGGGGACAGGCAACTAGGCGCTAGTCCTCCCTCCCTACTACTTAAATTTTCATGGAAAACTTGGGTTTCGTGGAAAACTTAAGTTTTCGTGAAAAACTCGAGTTTTTCTGGAAAACTTGAGTTTTCATGGAAAACTTGAGTTTTTGTCGAAAGCTTGAGTTTTTGTGGAAAATTGAGTTTTTGGGGAAACTTGAGTTTTCGTGGAAAACTTAAGTTTTCGTAGAACACTTGAGTTTTCGTGAAAAACATTAATTTTCTACAAAACCTAAATTTCCGTGAAAAACTGGAATTTTCGTGAAAACTTGTATTTTCGTGAAAAACTCGAATCTTCGTGGAAAACTCGAATTTGAAACACTTAAATTTTCATAAAAAACTTGAAAATTTTCCTGAAATATCTTGAAAATTTTTCGTGAAAAACTAGAAAAGTTTCATTAATGTAATCTAGAAAATTTCCTTGTAATCTAGAGAATTTCCTCGTAATCTAGAAAATTTCCTTACAATCTAGAAAATCTTTGTAATATAGAAAATTTCCTTACAATCTAGACAATTTCCTTGCAATCTAGAAATTTTTCTTGTAATCCAGAAAATTTTCTTGTAATGTAGAAAATTTCCTTCTAATCTAGTAAATTTCCTTGTGATCTAGAAAATTTCTTTGAAATCTAGAAAAAACCCCTAGAAAACCCTAGATAACCTTAGAGAAACCTAGAAAAACCCAGAAATTTTGTGGAAATGCTGTAATTCGTCTGAAAATGCGCAAATCTACGAAAAATGCTGTAAATCTCTGGAAAATGCCGCAAATCTTTGGAAAATGCTGCAACTCTCTGAAAAATGCTGCAAATTTCCGCAATGTGCTGCAAATCAACCAAAAATACTGCAGATTTTTGGAAACTGTTGCAAATCTTCGGTAAATGCTGCAGGTCTTCGGAAAATGCTGCAGATATTCGGAAAATTCTGAAAATCTTCGGAGAATGGTGCAAATCTTAGGAAAATGCTGCAAATCTTTTGAAAATGCTACAAATCTTCGGAAAATGCTACAAACCTTCGGAAAATGCTGCAAACCTTTGGAAAGGCCAGTAAACCTTCGGACAAGCGTAGATATCTTCGGAAAAGCGTAGAAATCTTCGAAAAAGCGTAGAAATCTTAGAAAAAGCCTAGAAATTTTTGGAAAACCTCGAAGTCTTCGAAAAAGCCTAGAAGTCTGAAAAATCCTGAAGTTTTTGGAAAAGCCTAGAAGTCTTCGGAAAAGCCTAGAAGTTTTCGGAAAAGCCTAGAAGTCTTCAGAAAAGATTAGAAGTCTTTGGAAAAGCCTAGAAGTCTTCAAAAAAGCCTAGAAGTTCTAGGAAAAGCTTAGAAGTTTCTCGAAAAGCCTAGAAATCTTCGAAAAAAACTAGAAATCTTGGAAACAGCCTAGAAAAATTTGCAAATCCTAGAAATCTTCGGAAAAGATTAGAATTCTTCGATAAAACTTAGAAAACTTTAGAAAAGCCGAGAAAACTTTGGAAAAGCATAGAAATGGTTGGAAAAGCCTAGAAAACTTTGGAAAAGCTTAGAAAATCTTTTGAAAAACCCAGAAAATTCCTCAAACCCTAGAAAATTGCTTCAAAATCTACAAAATTGCTCCAAAACCCAGAAAATTGCTCTAAAACCTAGAAAATTGTTCCAAAACATAGAAAACTGTTCCAAAACCTAGAAAATTGTACGAAACCTAGATAATTGCTGCAAAACCTAGAAAATTGCTTCAAAATCTAGAAAAGTTCGCCAAAACCCATAAAAGTTCGTCACAATCCAAAAAAGTTCGTCAAAACCGAAAAATCGATTAGTTCTTTGCAAACGTTGGTTCTCTGCAAATCGCTGCGTTGACAAAAAGGATAATTGTTATAGGCCTCATTGTTGTTACACTAACAATTACAAGAAGGAAATAATATAAGAGAGGCTAAAAATACGTTATTTCCTTACTTGTAAAACTCGCTTCTTAGGTGGTTCAAGGCTCGAGGACGATTTAGCACCGGTTTGTAATAATAGTTACATAAAAATGGGTTTTAATTAACTTAATTCACTGCGCGATTTATTGTTTTTCTAACAGAATTATACTAATTAGTTCCTTGTTTATTTTTATCTGCAGCTTGTTTGCTAAGATTCCTTGACGTATGGATTGATTCAGGGGGCGTTGACCCCGATCCGTCAAGTTAGCTCTTTCCAGTTGACCGATTTGCTTCAAAACTTAGCACCCATATGCTTATACCTGGAACTAACTAGCACCAAAGCTGTAGAGCTAGCACCAAAGCTGTTTCAGAAATATGGCCAATTATATTCGGTGGGGCCAACTCGACGCTACCCTCTCCTTCCCAGTGCTCCGATATGCTCCAAAACCTAGCACCATGTAGCTTTGAGCTAGCACCAGCTAGCGCCCAAGTAAGAAAACTAGCACCTTAAAAACAAGAAGACGGCGATTTCTAAAAAAATGTTTGCCAGCTCTCCCCAGTTGTCCGATTTGCTCCAAAATCTAGCACCTCTCTGCTTATAGCTAGCACCAGCAAGCTCCAAGGTTGTAGAGCTAGCACCAAAGCTGTTTCACAAATATGGCTAATTATATTTGGCAGGGGCAACTTGACGCTCCTCCCGTGCTCCGTTTTGCTCCAAAAACTAGTACCATGTAGCTTAGAGCTAGCACCCAAATAAGAAAGCTAGCTCCTTAAAAACAAGTTTTCGGCGATCTTTTAAAAAAAATTGCCAGACCCTCAGTTGTCCGATTTGCTCCAATATCTAGCACCTCTTTGCTTATAGCTAGCACCAGCTATCACCAAAGCTCTAGAACTAGCACAAATGCCATTTCCGAAATATGGCCAATTATTTTCGGGGGAGGAGGCAACTCAACGCTAGTCCCCCTCCCACTGCTCCGATATGCTCCCAAACCTAGCACCATGTAGCTTAGAGCTACCACCAGCTAGCACCCAAGTAAGAGTGCCAGCACCTTAAAAACAAGATGGCGGCGATTTTTTAAAGAAATTGGACAGCCCCTCAGTTATTCGATTTGCTCCAAAATCTAGCACTTCTTTGCTTATAGATAGCATCAGCTAGTACCAAAGTTGTAGAGCTAGCACCAAAGCCGTTTCAGAAATATGGCCAAATATATTCGGGGGGGGGGGACTCGACGCTAGCCCCCTCTTCTCGGTGCTCCGATATGCTCCAAAACTTAGCACCATGTAGCTTAAAGCTAGCAGCAGCTAGCACCTACCTAAGAATGCTAGCATCTTAAAAACAAGATGGTGGCAATTTTTTAAAAAATTTTGCCAACCCCCTTAGTTGTCCGTTTTGCTCCAAAATGTAACACTTTTTTGCTTATAGCTAGCATAAAAGTTGTAGAGCTATCACCAAAGCTATTTCAGAAATATGGCCAATTATATTCGGTGGGCCAACTAAACGCAAACCCTCTCTCCCAGTGCTCCGATATGCTCCAAAACCTTCCACTATGTAGATTAGAGCTAGCATTAGCTAGCACCCAAGTAAGAAAGCTAGCACCTTTTAATCAAGGTGGCGGCGATTTTCTAAAGAAATTTTGCCAGCCTCCAGTTGTCCGATTTGTTCCAAAACCTAGCATCTCTTTGCTTATAGCTAGCATTGGCTAGCACTAAAATTGTAAAGCTAGCACCAAAGCCATTTCAGAAATATAGCTAATTATATTTCTCCCTCCCCCTACTACGATTTGCTCCAAAACCTAGCACCATGTAGCTTAGAGCGGGCACCAGCTAGCACCCAAGTAAGACAGCTAGAACCTTAAAACAAGATAGCGACGGCTCTAAAATCTAGCACCTCTTTGCTTATAGCTAGCAGCAGCTAGCATTAAAATTGTAAAGCTATCACCAAAGCCGTTTCAGAAATATGCCCAATTATATGGGGCGTCATTTTGATTTTTATTTCCCTGTGCTCCAATTTGCTCAAAAACCTAAAACGATGTAGCTTAGAGCTAGCACCAGTTGGCACCCAAGTAAGAAAGCTAACACCTTAAAAACAATAAGACGGCAAAATTTTTATCGGACAACTGGGGGCTGGCAAAACTTTTAAAAAAAATCGTCGCCATCTTGTTTTTAAGGTGCTAGATTCTTACTTGTGTGCTAGCTAGGCCTAGCTCTAAGCTACATGGTGGAATGTTTTGGAACATATGGGAGCACAAGGAGGCCAACGTCAAACTACCGCCCCATATAATTAGCATACAACTACAATTTTCCGCTGCGTTACCAGTGAATCTAGAAGTTACTGAGAAATCACTTTGATAGGAAATCTTCCTGATTTTCGAAGAAACCGCATGGTTTCTGGGAAATATCCGTACAAAAATGCCAGGTTACTTCAGGAGAAAATGCCTTAAACTGTCGGGGAAGATTCCCCAAATAAGTGCTGCGGGCGTCCCGAAAAATCTTTCGCGTTCACAGAGCAGTCTCCTCGGATCCAGAGAAATTTGCGTAGTGCTCACTAACTCCATAGAAATTACGTGGAAATCCTCCGGTTCTCTAGGAATCTTTATGGTTTCTGGAAAATTTTCGAGAAAGCTTGCCAAATTCGCAAAAAAAAGTCCTTAGAGTTTTAAAAAGTATCTACGACGTTCACAGGCAAGTCTCCGCACGCTCAAAGAATTCCGAGGCGTTTCTGGGAATCACCATGGTTTCTGGGACTATCTCTGATAAATCCTTCCAGGTTTGCAGAAAATCTCTACCAATCCCCTAGATAAATCTTTAGGGCTTGGAGAAAAACCTACCACGTTCACAGATACGTTTATTTGGACCCAGAGGAATCCACTGCGTTCCCGTTAACTTTACAGAAGTAACGGATTCCAATGGAGATCCTCAGGATTCTCGTGGAACAAAACATGGTCTCCACAGAAATTATGTGGAATCCTTCGGATTCTGTAGGAATCTTTATGGTTTTTGGAAAATTTCGGAGAAAACTTGTCAAATTCGCAAAAAACTCTTTGGATCCAGCAAAGTCGTCTGCGTTCCTCGTGAACCCCAAAAGGTTACTGGAAAATTACTGAGATTACAGGAAATCCACCGGACTTTCGGTGATATCTTTAACTCTCCTGAAAAATTTTTGAAACGGTTAGGAAAAGTTCCCAAAATAGGTCCTTCGAGTTTTGGAAAGTATCTATGACGTTCACAGGGAAGCTTGCCCACGGTCAAAGAATTTCTCGGAGCCTCGGGGAATCATAATGGTTTCTAGATAAATCTCCGAGGAAATCTTTCAGGTTTACGGGAAATCTCTACAAATCCAGGGAATAATCCCCTAGATAAATCCTTAGGGTTTGGAGGAAAGCCTACTACGTTTGCAGAGAAGTTTTTGGACCCAGAGGAATCAGCTGCTGCTACTTCCGTAAAAATGCCCTGAACTGTCTGGGAACATCTCCCAAATTAGTGCTGCGCGCTTCCGGAAAAGCAGTCTTCTCGAATCTACAGAAATTTGCGTAGTTTCCACTAACTCCACAGAAATTACGTGGAAATCCACAGGATTCTCTAGGAATCTTTATGGTTTCTGGAAAATTTCCGAGAAATTCTTAAAAAAATCCCTTCGGATCCAGCAAAGTCGTCTGCGTTCCCCGTAAACCCCAAAGGTTACTGAGAAACTACTTTGATATCACAGGAAATCAACCGGACGTTTGGTGATATCTTCAACGTTCCTGAGAAAATCTTCTAAACTGTCGGGCAAAATTCCCAAAATAAATCCTTCAAGTTTTAGAAAGTATCAACGACGTTCGCAGAGAAGTCTGCGCACGTTCAAAGAATTCCGCGGGATGTTGGGGAATTACCATGGTTTCTAGGAAAATTTTTGAGAAAATCTTCCAGGTTTGCAGGAAATCTAAATCCAAAGAATAATCCCCTAGATAAATCGTTAGGATTTGGAGAAAACCTACTACGTTCACAGAGAAGTTTTTCGGACACAGAGGAATCCGCTTCACAGAAGTAACGGATTTCCATGGAAATCCTCAAGATTCTCGGGGAATAAAACATGGTCTCTGGAAAAACCTTCGAGAAAATCTTCGAGGTTCACCGTAAGTACTCCTCGGATTCAGGGAAGTCGGCTGCGTTTCCAGTGTATTCTTTACATTTGACTTTCCTAAGATCCGCCCAAAGGAACTCAACAATAACCAGGAACCGACCATTTTTTATTTACATTTTCCGCGAATCACGCAGCTTGCCGAAAATCCATCAGACTCGTTGATATTTTCAAAGTTCCCGAAAGAATTCGCGTTTCAGGAAAAATTTACCACATTTGTAGGGACCCAAAGAAATTTATGGCGTTCCCGTTAACTTTACGAAATAATGGATTCCCACAGAAATTTAACAATTTCTTGGGGAATTTCCGTTGTTTCTAGGAAGGTCCTTGAGATAGCCTCTCAAGTTTACTGGAAAATTTTCTCGGACCCAGAGAAATCTGCGGCTTACCCGCTTATCCCACAAAGTTTACGTGGAAATCTTCCGGATTCTCGGGAATTTGTCATGGCTTCTTGGAAAATCTCCGGGAAAACCTCCCAGTTCGCAAAAAACTCCTTAGATCCAGGAAAGTCCGCTGCGTTACCAGTGAATCTAAAAGTTACCGAGAAATCACTTTGACAGGAAATCTTCTTAATTCTCGGGGTAACGTCATGGATTCTGGAAAATATCTGGGAAAAAATGTCTAGTTACTTCCGTAGAAAATGCCCTGAACTGTCGGGGAATATTCCTTAAATAAATACTGCGGACTTTCCGAAAAATCGATCACGTTCACAGAGCAGTCTCCTCGGATCTAGGGAAATTTGCATAGTTCCTGCTAACTCCACAGAAATTACGTGGAAATCCTTCGAATTCTCTAGGAATCTTCATGGTTTTTAGAAAATTTCGGAAAAAACTTGCCAAATGCCTAAAAAAATTTCTTCGGATTCAGCAAAGGCGTCTGCGTTCCCCGTGAACCCCAAAGGTTACTGGGAAATTACTTGAGATCACAGGAAATCCACCGGACTTGCGGTGATATTCACAACGTTCCTGAGAAAATCTTCTAAACTGTGAGGAACAATTTCCAAAATAAGTCCTTCGTGTATTAGAAAGTATCTACATCGTTCACAAGGAAGTTTCCGCACACTCAAAAGATTTCGCGGAGTCTCGGGGAATCTTGATGGTTTTAGAGAAAATTTCCGAGGGAACTTTCCAGGTTTGCAGGGAATCTCTACAAATCCAGGGAATAATCCCCTAGATAAATCCTTAGGGTTTGGAGAAAACCTACCACGTTCACGGAGAAGTTTTCTCGGACCCAGAGGAATCCGCTGCGTTCCCATTAACTTAACAAAAGTAACGAATTTCCATGGAAATCCTCAGGATTCTCGGGGATTAAAATATGGTCTCTGGAAAAACTTTCGAGAAAATCTCAGAGGTTTACCGGAAGTACTCAGCGGATTCAGGGAAGTCGACTGCGTTCCCAGTGTATCCTTTACATTTGACTTTCCAAAGATCCACCCGAAGGTACTCAATAATAAGCAGAAAGCGACCATTTTTTACCTACAGTTTCCGCGAATCACGCAGGTTATTGATATTCCTTCAGACTCGTTGATATTTTCTACGTTCCCGAAAGAATTTGCGTTTCAGGAAAAAATTTACCACATTTGTAGGGACTCAAAGAAATTATAGCGTTCCTGTTAACTTTACAGAAATAACGAATTTCCACAGAAATTCTACGAATTCTTGGGGCATTTCCGTTGTTTCTAGGAAAGTCTTAGAGCAAACCACTGGAAAATTTCCTTGGACACAGAAAAATCCGCGGCGTTCCCGCTTATCCCACAGAAGTCACATGTAAATCTTCCGGATTCTCGGGTATCTGTCATGGTTTCTAGGTATAACTTCAGGGAAATTTCCCAGGTCGCAAAAGTCTCCTTGGATCCAGGTAAGCCCGCTGCGTTACCAGTGAATCTAGAAGTTACTGAGAAATCGTTTTGATAGGAAATCTTTTTGATTCTCAGGGAAACCTCATGGTTTCTGATGAATATCCGAGAAAATATGTCAGGTTACTTTCATAGAAAATACCATGAACTGTTTGGGAAAATCCCTCAAATAAGTGCTGCGGGCTTCCGGAAAAATCTATCACGTTCACAGAGCAGTCTCCTCTAATCCAGAGAAATTTGCGTGGAAATCCTCCGGATTCTTCAGGAATCTTTTTGGTTTCTGGAAAATTTTCGTGAAAACTTGCCAAATTTGCAAGAGAATCAATTCGGATCCAGCAAAGTTGTCTGCGTTCCTCATGAACCCCAAAGGTTACTGGGAAATTACTTTGGTATCACAGGAAATTTACCGGACTTTTGGTGATATCTCCAACGTACCTGAAAAATTTTTCTAAGCTGCCGGGAAAAATTCTCAAAATAAATCCTTCGAGTTTTAAAAAGTATCTACGACGTTTGCAGGGAAGTCTCCGCACCCTCAAAGAATTCTGCGGAGTCTCGGGGAATCACCATGGTTTCTGGGAAAATCTTCTGGGTTTGCAGGAAATCTCTACAAATCTAGAAAAGTTGGCTTCGTTCCCAGTGAATTTTACAGGTTACTGAGAAATGATTTTGATTTCACTCCTTCACTCGTGATTTTCTACGTCGCAAGTCTATGTTGCCATAAGCCTCCCCATCTAATCTTAGACGTGCTGCAGTTTTGTTTTTGCTGATTGTAGGACACGGAGAGGTTAATGCTGCTACCATGTCGACTGAGGTATGGGCAGCTACGTCGTCGTCATGTAGGTGGTTGTTCCAAAATAGTAGGCTCGATCGATTTTATTGTCATCGTTTCTGGGTTTTTCTTCTGACGTATATACTGAGGTTGGTACCTTTGTATTATTTTCGTTTCGTAGAAGCATCGTCTCAGCTTCAGCCTGTCTCGGTTGTTACAGCTAACAATTTCTTACGCTACGACTTTGGAAATCCGTCCGAGGTTATGCTAACCATAGGTGTGCAATATCCGGCGCAAAAGTTATGTCATCTAGGTCGCTGTAGGTTGTTTTACCCAATCTGAGGCGCACTGAGCTTTCGTTCCTCATTAGTCAAGGGCGACTGGAGGTTAAAGCTTCTGCGGCGTCGGCTGTGCTGATAGACAGCTACGTGTTATCATCGTTCGCAGTGGTCGTTTCTAAACAGTGCCCTTCGTTGCGACCCGGAAGCCGGAAAAATCTAGAATTCAATTTTTGTTCCACCTGACACCCTTGCCAACCTCTTTGCTAGTGCAGCTGTGGTTTGCCTACTAATCGCCTAGTACGTGAGTTGATCGTTGTATAATCATCTCTGCCACGATGTGTGACTTGAATTTTTGCGAAAACCTTTAATTTCTGCGAAAAACTTAAATTTTCGCGAAAAATTTGAATTTTCGTGAACAACTTGAAAATTTTCCTAGAAAATTGAAAATTTTCCTAAAATACTTGTTAATTTTCCTGAAAAATGTGGAAATTTTCCTGAAAACTTGTTAATTTTCCTGAAAAACTTGAAAATTTCCTGAAAAACTTGGAAATTTTCCTAAAAAACTTGGAAATTTTCCTGAAAAACTTTACAATTTTCGTAAAAAACTTGAAAATTTTCGTGAAAACCTGAAAATTTTCATGAGAAACTTGAAAAGTTTCGTTAACGTAATCTAGAAATTTCCTTATAATTTAGAAAACTTCCTTGCAATCTAGAAAATTTTTTTATAACCTAAAAATTTTCTTGCAATCTAGAACCTTTGCTTGTAATCTAGAAAACTTCCTTGTAATCTAGAAAATTTCCCTTGAATCTAGAAAATTTTTTTGTAATCTAGAAAAGCCTAGAAAACCGTAGGAAACCCTAGTAAACCTTAGAAAACCCTAGAAAAACCTAGAAAAACCCAGTACTCTCGGGGAAATGCTGAATATCTTCGGGAAATGTTATAAATTTTCCGAAAATGCTGCAAAACTTCGGAAAATACTGCAAGTATCCGGAAAATGCTGCAAAGCTTCGGAAAATACTGGATATCTTCGGAAAAGTCTGTAAACCTTCGAAAAAAACGTAGAAATCTTCGAAAAAGCGTAGAAATCTTTGGAAAAGCCTTAAAGTATTCAGAAAAGTTTAGAACTCTTCGAAAAAGCCTAAAAGTTTTCGGAAAAACCTAAAAGTCTTCGAAATAGCCTAGAAGTTTTTAGAAAAGCCTAGAAATTTTTGAAAAAGCCTAGAAATCTTTAGAAAAGATTACAAATCTTCGGAAAAGCCTAGAAATCTTTGGAAAAGCCTAGAAAACTTTAGAAAAGTCTAGAAAACTTCGGAAAAGTCTAAAAAACATCGGATAACTTAGAAAACTTCGAAAAGGCTAAGAAAATTTTTGGAAAACCCAGAAAATTGCCTCAAACCCAAGAAAATTGCTCCAAAACCTAAAAAATTTCTTCAAAACCTAGAGAATTGCTCTCAAACTAAGAAAATTGCTCCAAAACCTAGAAAATTGCTTGAAAACCTAGAAAATTGCTTCAAAACCTAGAAATTTGCCTGAAAACCTAAACAATTGCTTAAAAGTTCGTCAAAAGTCAGAAAAATTCGTCAAAACCTAGAAAAATTCGCCAAAATCCCAGAATAGTTTGTCAAACCCAGAAAAGTTTGTCAAACTCCGGAAAAGTTTGTCAAGACCCAGAAAAGTTTGACGAACCCAGAAGAGTGTGTCAAAACCCCAAAAAGTTCGTCAAAAACCAAAAAAGTTTGTCAAACTACAAGAAGGTTCGCCAAAACCCAGGAAAGTTCGCCAAAACCCAGAAAAGTTTGCCAAAACCCCAAAAAGTTTGTTAAATCTCAGAAAAGTTCGCCAAAACCTAGAAAAGTTCGTCAATACCTAAAAATGTACGTCAAAACTTAGAAACGTTTTTTTAAACCTAGAAACGTTCGTCACAACTCAGAAACGTTCGTTAAAACCCCGAAACGTTCGTCAAAACCCAGAAACGGTCGCCAAATCCTCGAAATGTTTGCCAAAACCCTAAAAGTTTGCCAAACCCTAAAAAGCTTGTCAAAACAAACAACCTTCGCCAAAACCTAGAAAAGCTTGTAAAAACTTAAAAATGTTCGTCAAAACCTAAAAAACTTCGTCGAAACCTAGAAACGTTCGTCAAAATCTAGAAATGTTCGTCCAAACCTAGAAACGTTTGTAAAAACCCAGAAACGTTTGTCAAAACTCAGAAACGTTTGTCAAAATCCAGAAACGTTTGTCAAAACCCAGAAAATTTCGTCAAAACCTAAAAACGTTCGTCAAAACCTAGAAATGCTCTCTAAACCAGAAAAGTTTGTCAAAACCCAGAAAGTTTCGTCAAAATCCAGAAAGCTCCGTCAAAACCCTGAAAGTTCCGTCGAAACCCAGAAAGTTTCGCTAAGACCCAGAAAGTTCCGCCGAAACCCAGAATTTTTTGTCAAAGTCCAGAAAGTCCCGAAAAAACCCAGAAAGTTTCGTCAAATCCAAATAGTTCCGTCATAACCCAGAATGTTCCGTTAAAACCAAGAAAGTTCTAAACAGTGCCTTTCGTTGCGACTCCGGAAGCCCGCAAATTCTGGAATTCTATCGTCGTTTCATCTGACACCCTTTTCCACCCTCTATGCTAGTGCAGCTGTGGTTTGCCTGCTAATTGTATAGTACGTGAGTTGATCCTTGTATAGTCATCTCTGCCACGATGTGTGACTTGAATTTTTGCGAAAAATTTGAATTTTCGCGAAAACCTTTAATTTCTGCGAAAAACTTAAATTTTCGCGAAAAACTTGACTTTTCGCGAAAAACTTGAATTTTCGAGAAAAACTTGAATTTTCGTGAGAAACTTGAAAATTTTTCTGGAAAATTAAAAATTTTCCTGAAATACTTGTTAATTTTCCTGAAAAACTTAAAAATTTCCACAAAAACTTGGAAATTTTTATGAAAAACTTAAAAATTTTCCTGAAAAATTTTCGTAAAAAACTTGAAAATTTTAGTAAAAAACTTGAAAATGTTTATGAAAAACTTGAAAAGTTTCGTTAACGTAATCTAGAAATTTCCTTGTAATCTAGAAATTTTTTTTGTATTCTAAAAATTTTCTTGCAATCTAGAAATTTTGCCTGTAATCTAGAAAACTTCCTTGTAATCTAGAAAATTTCCTTGGAATCTAGAAAATTTTTTTGTAATCTAGAAAAGCCTAGAAAATCCTAGATAACCCTAGAAAACCTTAAAAAACCCTAGAAATACCTATAAAAACCCAGAAATCTTGGAGAAATGCTGCATATCTTCGGGAAATGCTATAAATCTTCGGGAAATGCTGCAAAACTTCGGAAAATGCTGCAAGTATCCGGAAAATGCTGCAAACCTTCGGAAAATGCTGCATACCTTTGGAAATGCCTGTAAATCTTCGGAAAAACGTAGAAATCTTCGAAAAAGCGTAGAAATCTTTGGAAAAGCCTAGAAATCTTCGGAAAAGCTTACAAATCTTTGGAAAAGCATAGAAATCTTTGGAAAAGCCTAGAAAACTTTAGAAAAGTCTAGAAAACTTTGGAAAAGTCTAGAAAACATCGGATAACTTGAAAAACTTCGAAAAGGCTAAGAAAATTTTTGGAAAACCCAGAAAATTGACTCAAACCCAAGAAAATTGCTCCAAAACCTAAAAAATTTCTCCAAAACCTAGAGAATTGCTCTCAAACTAAGAAAATTGCTCCAAAACCTAGAAATTTGCCTGAAAACCTAGACAATTGCTTAAAAGTTCGTCAAAAGCCAGAAAAATTCGTCAAAACCTAGAAAAGTTTGTCAAATACCGGAAAAGTTTGTCAAGATTCAGAAAAGTTTGACGAACCCAGAAAAGTTTGTCAAAACCCCGAAAAGTTCGTCAAAAACCAAAAAAGATCGTCAAACTAGAAGAATGTTTTTTAAAAACCAGATAAGTTCGCGAAAACCCAGAAAAGTTTGCCAAAACCCAAAAAAGTTCGTTAAATCTAAGAAAAGTTCGCCAAGACCTAGAAAAATTCGTCAAAACCTAAAAACGTTCGTCAAAACATAGAAACGTTTTTTTTAACCTAGAAACGTTTGTCAAAACCTAGAAACGTTCGTCAAAACTCAGAAACGTTCGTCAAAACTCAGAAAGGTTCGTTAAAACCTCGAAACGTTCGTTAAAACCCAGAAACATTCGTCAAAAACCAGAAATGTTCGTCAAAACACAGAAAAATTCCTCAAAAGCTAAAAACGTTTGTTAAAACCTAGAAAAATTCGTCAAGCCCCGAAAAGTGCGTCAAGACCCAGAAATGTTTGTCAAAACACAGAAAGTCCCGTCAAAACCCAAAAGGTTCCGTCAAAACCCACAAACTTTTGTCAAAACCCAAAAAGTTTCGTCAAAACCCAGAAAGTTCCGCTAAAACGCAGAAAGTTCCGCCAAAACCCAAGATGTTTTGTCAAAAACCAGAAAGTTCCGTCAAAGCTCAGAAAGTTCCTTCAAAACCTAGAAAATTCCGTCAAACCCAGAAAGTTCCGTCAAAACCCACAAAGTTCCTTCAGAGCCCAGAAAGTTCCGCCAAAACCCAGAAAGTTCCTTAAAACCCAGAAAGTTCCGTTCAATCCAGAAAGTTTCGTTAAAACCCAGAAAGTTCCGTCAAAACCTAGAAGGTTCCGCCAAAACCCAGAAATTTCCGTCAAAATTCAGAAAGTTTTGTCAAACGCAGAAAGTTCCGTCAAAACTCAAAAAGTTCCGTCAAAGCCCAGAAAATTCCGCTAACACGCAGAAAGTTCCGCCAAAACCCAGAATGTTTTGTCCAAACCCAGAAAGTTCCGTCAAAGATCAAAAAGTTCCTTCCAAACCTAAAAAGTTCCGTCAAACCCAGAAAGTTCCGTCGAAACCCAGAAAGTTCCGTCAAAGCCCAGAAAGTTCCGCCAAAACCCAGAAAGTTGCTTAAAACCCAGAAAGTTCCGTCAAAACCCAGAAAGTTCCGTTCAACCCAGAAAGTTTCGTTAAAACCCAGAAAGTTCCGTCAAAACCCAGAAAGTTCCGCCAAAACCCAGAAAGTTCCTTAAAACTCAGAAAGTTCCGTCAAAACCCAGAAAGTACCGTTCAACCCAGAAAGTTTCGTTAAAACCCAGAAAGTTCCGTCAAAACCCAGAAAGTTCCGCCAAAACCCAGAAAGTTCCGTCAAAACTCAAAAAGTTTTGTCAAACGCAGAAAGTTCCGTCAAAACTCAAAAAGTTCCGTCAAAACCCAGAAAATTCCGACGGATACCAGAAGGTTCCGTCAAAACCCAAAAGTTACGTCAAAACCCAGGAAATTCCGTCAAAACCAAGAAATTTCCGTCGAACCACAGAAAAATTTGCCAGGTATCAGAAGGTTCCGTCAAAACCCGAAAAGTTCCGTCAAAACCCAGAAAATTCCGTCGAAACCAAGAAAGTTCCGTCGAAACCTAGAAGGTTGAGAGCCGGAAAAATCTTGAACTCTATCGTCGTTCCACCTGACACCCTTTCCCACCCTGTTTGCCTACTAATTGCCTAGTACGTGAGTTAGTTCCTGTATAGTCATCTCTGCGACGAAGTGTGACTGCGGCTTCGAAATCAGTCCGAAGTCAAAGCACACGTATACATGTTCCTCGCCTACGTCGCAAGGTATAGTTCTTTATAGGGGTTTCGAAACCTTCATTAATTATTTATAATGGGTATTACTCTAAAGACTGTCGCTTGTAACGGAATACTTTGTAATTGAAGGGCGACTTCTTATCTGTTTCAGTGATACAAACCTCAGACAGGAAGAATGCGCAATTTGTAGTAGCATTGATTCCGCTGTAGTTAGTTTTGCAGCTAGGAATCACACAATATTAAAATACCAACTACACGGACACGTGAAAAACTACTTCATCCCTTACGTGACACTCGACAAAATTAATTATCGTCAAATCCGTCAGAAGAGATTGATTAACGTTGCAATCGCGCAATTTCATTGCTAGCGTCTAGCAATTATTTATGATGGAAATTCTTTTAGAAACAATAAATACAGCTTGCTTTTCATTTGGCAAAAATTAATAACATGAATCATTTCAGTCGTTTGTTGAAAGAAATTGATTGCAGTTCAGGAAATAGGGGTGGTTTGACGTTATAAAAGGTAAACCCCAATCGTACTGTTATTCTATTTCTTTGATAAATTGTTTGGAATTGGATTGGAGTAAGGGTTTTAAATGTATTAAAACTCGCAGGTACGATTAGTGACGGCTTAAAGCTACTAAGGGTTGATGTGTTAAATAGTTGGAGGGTTTGTGCTGTTTGAGTTTCATCCTGGGGATTAACAGTGACACCGGAAGAACCTTTACTCCTTTATTACATAATTTAGGATATATTAAAGAGAAACCGTTAGTATTAAGGAAAATGGACAAGTAACAGTTGGTAACTTTTACGGGTAAATGTGCGCATGCGTTCACAACTTTTATGCCGCCAAAAACAAATGTGGAGGACAAAGTTTTAAAAGTGCCATGTAAAATAATGAAAGTATTGAAAATAAGTGCAATTTTATTCTATGGAGGGAACCTTGGGCACGTAGTCGAGAAGCCAAGGGTTGCAGAACCCAGTGGTACTGAAACTCGGAAACCCAAGCAATTTACCCGTAAATACCGGCGCTTTCCTGAGAACCAGGGGAAATTCTCCTGGATCCACGAGGATTTCCTACATAAAGATAGGGAGCTCTTCCTATACCAAGGATATCCTCGGGCTTACGGATGCACGATGATTTTCCAGAAAGAAAGGAGAATTCCCCGTAAGCCGGAATTTTCAAGAAGCTTGACTTTCTCAGGAAATTTGGGAAATTTTATAGGAAACAGTGGTACCAATTTGGAAATCTCAGATTTCGTGACTCTACGAATTATCCGAGATCTTGGAGTTTTTGAGAAACTATGTCGATTTTCGTCAGAGATTCTAGGATTTCTGTGCAACCCTTGGGGTTTATCGAGAAGTGAGGATTTATTCTTGGAACTCAGATATACCTGTTGTTCTTCACATTTCTGGAACTGTTGCGCCGGATCAACAGATTGATCTTGCACACATAAGCTTATCGTAACCTCGGACGGTTTCTAAGGTCGTATCGTAAGGAATTGTTACCTGTAGTAACCGAGGCAGGCTGCAGCAGTTACGATTTTTCTACGAAACGAAAATGATACAAAGGTACCAACTTCAGCAGGTTCGTCAAAAAAGAACGCCAGATGCGACGACAATAGAATCGCTCGA
This sequence comes from Platerodrilus igneus, assembly GCA_036346225.1. Lineage (NCBI taxonomy): Eukaryota > Metazoa > Arthropoda > Insecta > Coleoptera > Lycidae > Platerodrilus > Platerodrilus igneus. The sequence goes on from JARFIW010001545.1 coordinate 1,877,667, forward strand.
GCCAACTATTTTGGAACAACCACCTATAACACGACGTAGACGCCCAAAATCGCTAGCGACATAGTAGAAGTATTAACCTGTCGGTGTCCTACAGTCAGTAAAAACAAGGGAAGCTTATAGCGACATAAACTTGCGACGTAGAAGATCACGTGCAAAAGAGTAAAATCAAAACAATTTCTCGGTAACCTGTAAGATTCACTGGAATCGCAGCCGACTTTCCTGGATTTGGAGAGATTTCCTGCAAACCTGCAAGTTCCAGTTAAAGATTTTCCCAGAAACCATGGTGATACCCGAGACTCCGCGAAATTCTTTGAGTGCGCGGAGACTTCCATGTGAACGTCGTAGATACTTTCTGAAACTTATTTTGGGAATTTTTCCCGACAGTTTAGAAGATTTTCTCAGGAACGTTGGAGATATCACCGAAAGTCCGGTGGATTTCCTGTGATCTCAAAGTAATTTCTTAGTAATCTTTGGGATTTATGGAGAACGCAGACGACTTTGCTGGATCTAAAGAAATTTTTTTGAGAATTTTAGCTGTTTCTCGGAAATTTTCCCGAAACTATAAAGATTCCTAAAGAATCCGAAGGATTTCCACGTAATTTCTGTGAAGTTGCAGGAACTACGCAAATTTCTTTGGATCCGTTAAGGCTGCTCTGCGAACGTGGTAAATTTTTTCGGAAAAATTATAGACTCCACGAGAATCCGGAGGATTTCCAAGTGATTTTTTGTGAAGTAAGCGGGAACACCGCGGATTTTTCTAGATCCGGGGAAATTTTTCTGTAAACTTAGGAGGTTTTGTCGAAAATTTTTCTAGAAGCCATGGAAATTCTCTCAGAATCCAGAGAATTTCTGTGGGAATCTGTTATTTCTGTGAAGTGAACGGGAACGTCATGGATTATTTTGAGTCCGATGAATGTGGTAAATTTTTCCTGAAACGCGGATTCTTTCAAGAGCGTCGAAAATATTGACGTGTCAGAAAGATTTCTTGTCGAGTCAAAGTGATTTCTCAGTAACCTGTGGGCTCCACTGGGAACGCTAGGTAATAGTATTCGCTTTCTGGCTGTTAAAGTACCTTAGGACGTATCATAGGAGAGTCGAGTGTAGGGGATTTATTGAGAACGCCGACTTTCCTAAATACGAGGAAATTTTCCTGTGAACCTGGGAGACTTTTTTGAAGATTTTTCCAGAAACATAATATATTCCCTAATAATACTTGGGAATCCATTACTTCTGTAAAGTTAGCGGGAACGCAGCGGATTCCTTTGGATCCAAAGAGACTTCTCTGTGAACGTGGAAGATTCTATTGAAGATATCACCGAGAGTTCGAAGGGAAAGTAAAATAATTTTTTACCAACTTGTGGGATTAGTTGCGAACGCAGCCGGTTTCTATAAATCTGAGTAGCTTTTTCTCAAATCTGGCAATCTTTCACCGAGACTTCCTAGGAACCATGAGATTTCCTATGAGGTTAAAGTGATTTTTCACTATCCTGTAAGGTTCACTGAGAAAATAGACGACTTTGCTAGATCTGCGGAGATTTTGTTGCGACCTAGCAGACTGCTCCCAAAATTTTTCCAAGAACCACGGAAATTTCCCAAAAATCAGAAAGATTTTTGCTTGATTTTTACGGAGTTAGCTGAAACGCTGCTGATTTCGCTGGGTCCAAGAAGACTTTCCTGTAAACGTGATAGATTTTCGGAAACCCGGATGGATTATTTGCTAAATTTTTTCCTACAGTTCATGTGATTTTCACTAGAATGTTGCAGATATCGCCGAGAGTCCGGAAAATTTCCTTTGAAATCAAAGCGATTTCTAGGTAACCTGTGGGATTAATTGGAAATGCAACCTGCTTTCCTGAATCTGAATAGTTTTTCTTTGCGAACACGGCACTTTTTCCGGAGATTTTCCAGAAATCGTTAGGTTTCCTCGAGAACCCGGAAAATTTCCTGTGTAGTTAAAGTGATTTCTAAGTAACCTGAAGGGTTTACGGAGATTGCAGCCGATTTATTTTGATCCGAAAAGATTTTTTTGCAAATTTTGCAAGTTTATCCAGAAATTTCCCAGAAACCATGCGGAAAATTCCGAGGACATCCACGTAATTTCTGTGAAGTTTGCGGGAACTACGCAAATGTCTCTGGATCCGAGGATACTACTCTGTGGATGTAGTTAGATTTTTCCGGAAATCCGTAAGACTTATTTGAGGGATTTTTCCCGACAGTTCAGGGAATTTTCTCAGGAATGTATAGATATCACCGACAGTCCGGAAAATTTCCTGTAAAATCACAGTTATTTTTAGGTAACCTGTGGGATCCATTGAAGAACGCAGCCGGCCTTCCTGAATCGGAGTAGTTTTTTGTGAAACTGACAGTCTTTCACGGAGATTTCCCAGAAACCACGAGATTTCTTTCTCAATTTAGAAGATGTCCTGTGAAATGTAAGTGATTTCTTAGTAGCTTATCAGATTCACTGGCAACGTATCTGATTTTTAAGAATCCAAGGAAATTTTTTGCGCGCTTGTAGGTTTCTCCAAAGATTTTCCGTAAAATCATGAAGAATCTCTAAGAATCCGTAGAATTTTCACTTGATTTATGTGGAATAAACGGGAACGAAGCGGATTTCTTTGTCTCCGAGGAGATTATCCCGTGAACTTGGGAGGTTTTCTTAGAGACTTTCCGAGAAACCAAGGAAATTCTTCGAGTATCTGGAAGATTTCTGTGAAAATCCGTTATTTCTGTGACGTTATCTGGAACGCGATGGACTTCATTGAGGCCAAGGGAGTTCCCTGTGAATGTGGAAAATTTTTTATGAACGCGGATTTTTTCAGAAACGTTGAAAATTTCGAGTCGGAAAGATTTCCTGTTAAGTTAAAGTGATTTCTCAGTAACCTGCAGGATTCACTGGGAACTCTGGGTAAGAAATGATCGCTTCCTGGCTATTCTATAGTACCTTTGGGTAAAACTTAGGAAAGTCAAATGTAGGGAATTCCTTGAGAACTCAGTCGACTTTCCCGAATCTGGGAAAGTGTTCCTGTGATCCTGGGAGATGTTGTCGAAAATTTTTCCAGAAACCATGTTTTATTCTCCGAGAATCCTGAGGATTTTCGTGGACATCCGTTACTTCTGTGAAGTTAACGGGAACGCTGTGGATTCTTCTAGGTCCGAGAAGACCTTTCTGTGAACGTAGTAGATTTTCTTCCAAACCCTAAGGATTTATCTGGGGAAATATAACACCTGCGATTTAAACCCTAGAAACATTACAAGCTACATCGTTCCCTATTAACCCATAAAACCTTTAACCCACAGTTACACAACAACCCTGATGTAAGCCCTAGAGGCACTACTACATTCCCCGCCTCGATTAAACCTACAGTGAAACAAAACCCCTAATTTAAATCCTAGACGATTTTCATACTATCCCACTCCATATAAACCCCGGAATCTTTAGTGTTCGGTTCATTAAAACCTCTGATTTAAACTATGGTGACAACACCAACTATCCCTGTTCACGTTGATCTTAAAGGCAAAGCTTCTGATTTATATCCTAGACGCACGACAAACTACATCGTTCTCTATTAACTCAACAACCTTTTACCTACGGCGAAGCAAAATCCCTAATTTAAATTGTAGAGGAATCACGTTATGGGCGCGGCTTTTCTGGATAGTTAGCCTTGGAGATATCACCGAGAGTTTGCAGGATTTCCCCCAAAATTTAGGTGATTTCTCAGTAACCTGTGGGGACGCCACCGATTATCCTGGATCCTAGTACCTGGGACATTTCTTTAGAATTTTTCTCAGAAACCATGGAGATTCCCTTGAGACTGGATTTCCTCGGGAATCCGTGATTTCGGTGGAGAGGAAGCGCTGCGAATTTTCTTGCGTTTGGGGAGACCTACCAACAGGTAAATATTTCTGATAGTGCAGAGAATTTTTCAGGAACGTTGGGATATCACCGAGAGTCCGAAAGATTTTCCTTAAAATTTAAGTGACTTCTACTAATCTGTGGGAACACCGCCAATTTTCCTGGACCCTAAGAGATTTTACTGTGTAACTGGAAAATTTCCTCACAGTTTTTCCCAGAAACCACAAAGATTTCCTTAGAAATCGTGAGGATTTCCGCGGATATATGTGATATTTGTGGAGCTAGCGTGAACACCGCGAATTTGCCTTCGTTCGGGGAGACCGACCAGTTAACGTAGTAAATCTTTATGATTATAGAGAGAATTTTTTAGGAACGTTGGGATATCACCGAGAGTCCGAAAGATTTTTCTTAAAATTTAAGTTATTTCTGAGTAATCTGTGGGAACGCCGTCAACTTTTCTGGACCCTAGGATATTTTACTGTGTATCTGGGAAATTTCCTTATGGTTTTTCCCAGAAACCTCAGAGATTTCCTTAGGAATCGTGAGAATTTCGACGGAAATCCATGATATACGTGGAGTTAGCGGGAACACCGCAAGTTTTCTTTCGTTCAGGGAAACCGACTTGTTAACGTGGTAAATCTTTCTGTAAGGCCAGAGGTCTTATCTGAGGGATCTTCCTGACAGTGCAAAGAATTTTTCAAGAACGTCGGGATATCACCGAGAACTCGAATGGTTTTCCTTAAACTTTAAGTGACTTCTCACTAATCTGTGGGAACGCCGCCAATTGTCCTGGAGCCTAGTTGGGATACCTGAAACTCGGAACCCAAGCAATTTACCCGTAAATACCGGCGCTTTCCTGAGAACCTGGGGAAATTCTCCTGGAACCACGAGGATTTCCTACATAAAGATAGGAAACTCTTCGTATACCAGGGATAATTTCGGGCTTACGGATGCACGATGATTATCCCAGAAAGAAGAGAGAATTCCCCGTAAGCGGGAATTTCCAAGGAGCTTAGCTTTCTCAGGAAATTTGGGAAATTTCGTAAGAAACAGTGGTACTAATCCGAAAATCTCAGTTTTCTGCGATTCTACAAGTTATGCGAGATCTTAGAGTTTTTGATTTTTGCCACAGATTCTAAGATTCCTGTGCAATCCCTGGGGTTTATCGGCACGCTGAGGATTTATTCTTGGAACCCAAATATACCTGTGGTCCTTCCTAAAATCAGAAAAATTATGGGCATAGCTGTTCTGGAGAGTTGGCCTTAGAGATATTATCGAGAGTTTGCAGGATTGTCTACGAAATTCAGGTAATTGCTCAGTAACCTGTGGGGACGCTACCGATTATCCTAGATCCTGGTAGATTTTTCTGTGTACCAGGGAGAATTTTTTCCAGAGACCTTGGAGATTCCCTTGAGAATGGATTTACTCGGAAATCCATAACTTTTGTAGAGCGGAAGCACTGTTCCTTGCGTTTGTAGAAATCTACCTATTAACGTGGTAAATCTTTCTGATAATACAGAGAATTTTTCAGGAACGTTGGGATATCATCAAGAATCCGAAAGATTTCCAATAAAATGTATGTGACTTCTCACTACTTTGTGGGAACGCCGCAAATTGTTTTGAACCCTAGTAGGAGTACCTGAACCTTGGAAACCCAAGCTTTTACCCGTAAACACAGGCACTTTCATGAGAACCAGAGTAATTCTCCCGCATCTAGATGGATTTCCTACATAAAGATAGGGAGCTCTTCGTATACCAGGGATATCCACGGACTTACAGATGCATGATGATTTCCCAGAAAGAAAAAAGAATTGCCCTAAGCCGGGATTTTCAAGGAGCTTAGCTTTCTCAGGAAACTTGGAAAATTTCGTAGGAAGCAGTGGTGCTGATCCGGAAATCTTAGTTTTCCGCGATTCTACGAGTTATGCGAGCTCTTAGAGTTTTTGATTTTTGCCAGATTCTAGGATTCCTGTGCAATTCCTGGGGTTTATCGGCACGCTGAGGATTTATTCATGGAACCCAAATATACCTGTGGTCCTTCCTGAAATCAGAAAAATTATGGGCATAGCTGTTCTGGAGAGTTAGCCTTGGAGATATCATCGAGAGTTTGCAAGATTATCTACGAAATTCAGGTAATTGTTCAGTAACCTGTGGGGACGCTACCGATTATCTTGGATCCTAGTAGATTTTTCTGTCTACCAGGGAAAATTTTTTCCAGAGACATTGGAGATTCCCTTGAGAATGGATTTACTCGGAAATCCATGACTTTTGTGGAGCGGAAGCGCTGTTCCTTGCGTTTGTAGAAACCTACCTATTAACGTGGTAAATCTTTCTGATAATACAGAGAATTTTTCAGGAACGTTGAGATATCATCGAGAATCCGAAAGATTTCCCATAAAATGTATGTGACTTCTCAGTACTTTGTGGGGAAAGCCGCAAATTGTCTTGGACCCTAGTAGGAGTACCTGAACCTCGGAAACCAAAGCTTTTACCCGTAAACACAGGCGCATTCCTGAGAATCAGGGTAATTCTCCCGCATCTAGATGGATTTCTACATAAAAATAGGGAGCTCTTCGTATACCAGGAATATCCACAGACTTACAGATGCATGATGATTTCCCAGAAAAAAAAGAATTCCCGTAAGCCGGGATTTTCAAGGAGCTTAGCTTTCTCAGGAAACTTGGGAAATTTCGTAGGAAGCAGTGGTGCTAATCCGGAATTCTTAGTTTTCCGCGATCTACGAGTTATGCGAGATCTTAGAGTTTTTTGATTTTTGCCAGAGATTCTAAGACTCCTGTGCAAGCCCTAGGGTTTACCGAGAAGCTGAGAATTTATTCCTGAAACCCAGATATACCTGTGGTTCTTCCAGAAATCGGGAAAATTATGGGCGTGGCTTTTTAGATAGTTAACCTTGGAGATATCTCCGAGGGTTTGCAGGATTTCTCCCAAAATTCAGGTGATTTCTCAGTAACCTGTGGGGACGTCATTGATTATCCTGAATCCTAGTAGATATTTCTGTGTACCTGGGACATTTCTTTAGAATTTTTCTCAGAAACCATGGAGATGCCCTTGAGCATGGATTTCCTCGGGAATCCGTGATTTCAGTGAAGCGGAAGCGCTTCGGATTTCCTTCCCACTTGTTAACGTGGTAAATCTTTCTGATAGTACAGAGAATTTTTCAGAAACGTTGGGATATCACCGAGAGTCCGAAAGATTTTCCATAAAATTTAAGTGACTTCTACTAATCTGTGGGAACGCCGCCAATTTTTCTGGAGCCGGGGAGATTTTACTGTGTAACTGGAAAATTTCCTCACAGTTTTTCCCAGAAACCACAAAGATTTCCGTAGAAATCGTGAGGATTTCCGCGGATATATGTGATATCTGTGGAGCTAGCGTGAACACCGCGAATTTGATTTTTTACGGGGAGACCGACCAGTTAACGTAGTAAATCTTTCTGTAAGGCCAGAGGTCTTATCTGAGGGAGCTTCCTGACAGTGCAAAGAATTTTTCAAGATCGGGATATCACCGAAAACCCAAATGATTTTTCTTAAACTTTAAGCGACTTCTCACTAATCTGTGGGAACGCCGCCAATTGTCCTGGAGTCTAGTAGGGATACCTGAAACTCGGAACCCAAGCATTTACCCGTAAACACCGAGGCTTTCCTGAGAACCAGGGTAATTCTCCTAGATCTAAATGAATTTCCTACATAACGATTGGAAACTCTTCGTATACCAGGGATATCCTCGGGCTTACCGATGCACGATGATTATCCCAGAAAGAAAAAAGAATTTTCCGTAAGCCGGGATTTCCAAAGAGCTAAGCTATCTCAGGAAATTCGGAAAATTTCCAAGGAAACAGTGGTACTAATCTGGAAATCTCAGTTTTCCGTGATTCTACGAGATATCCCAGATCTTAGCGTTTCTTGATTAACCATTTCGATATCGAGAAGCTGAGGATTTATTCTTGGAACCCAGATACACCTGTGGTCTTTCTAGATATCTGGAAAATTATGGGCGTAGCTTTTCTGGATAACTAACCTTGGAGATAACACTGAGAGTTTGCAGGATTTACTCCGAAAATCAGATCATTTCTCAGTCCTACGGGGACGCTATCGATTATCCTGGATCCTAGTATATTTTTCTGTGTACCTAAAACACTTCTTAAGAATTTTTCCCAAAAACCATAGAGATTTCCTTGAGACTGGATTTCTTCGGGAATCCGTGATTTCTGTGGAGCAAAAGCGCTGCGGATTTCCTTGTGCTTGGAGAGATCTACCAGTTAACGTAAATCTTTCTGATAGTGCAAAAATTTTTACAGGAACGTTGGGATATCACCGAAAGTCCGGAAGATTTTCTTTAACATATAAGTGACTTCTCACTAATCTGTGGGAACGCCGTTAATTTTCCTGGACCCTAGGAGATTTTACTGTGTAACTGAAAAATTTCCTCACAGTTTTTCCCAGAAACCACAAAAATTTCCATAGAAATCGTGAGGATTTCCGCGGATATATGTGATATCTGTGGAGCTAGCGTGAACACCGCGAATTTGCTTTTTTACGGGGAGACCGACCAGTTAACGTGGTAAATCTTTATGATTATAAAAAGAATTTTTTAGGAACGTTGGGATATCACCGAGAGTCCGAAAGATTTTTCTTAAAATTTGAGTTATTTCTCAGTAATCTGTGGAAACGCCGTCAATTTTTCTGGACCCTAGGATATTTTACTGTGTATCTGGGAAATTTCCTCATGGTTTTTCCCAGAAACCACAGGGATTTCCTTAGAAATCGTGAGAATTTCGACGGAAATTCGTGATATCTGTGGAGTTAGCGGGAACATCGTGAATGTTCTTTCGTTCAGAGAGACCGACCTGTTAACGTGGTAAATCTTTCTGTAAGGCCAGAGGTCTTATCTGAGGGATCTTCCTGACAGTGCAGAGAATTTTTCGAAAACGTCGGGATATCACCGACAACCCGAATGATTTTCCTTAAACTTTAAGTGACTTCTCTCTAATCTGTGGGAACGCCGCCAATTGTCCTGGAGCCTAGTAGGGATACCTGAAACTCGGAAACCCAGGCATTTACCCGTAAACACCGGGGCTTTCCTGAGAACTAGGGTAATTCTCCTAGATCTAAATGGATTTCCTACATAAAGATAGGAAACTCTTTGTATACCAGGGATATCCTCGGGCTTACGGATGCACGATGATTATCCCAGAAAGAAAGGAGAATTCCCCGTAAGCCGGGATTTCCAAAGAGCTTAGTTTTCTCAGGAAATTCCGAAAATTTTCAAGGAAACAGTGATACTAATATGGAAATCTCAGTTTTCCGTGATTCTACGCGTTATCCCAGACCTTAGAGTTTCTTGATTAACCATTTCGATATTTGCCAGAGATTCTAGGATTCCCGTAAAAACCCTGGGTTTATCGAGAAGCTGAGGATTTATTCTTGGAACCCAGATATACCTGTGATCTTTCCAGATATCTGGAAAATTATGGGCGTAGCTTTTCTGGATAACTAACCTTGGAGATAACACTGAGAATTTTCAGAATTTACTCCGAAAATCAGATGATTTCTCAGTCCTACGGGGATGCTACCGATTATCCTGGATCCTAGTAGTTTTTTGAGCCGCGTACAAAGTTTCGAAATTATTGCATTAAAGTGTTTAATGCTTTGGGTATTAGAAGCTAAAAGCTTTTCATTGTATTTTTGAAAATTATTGGTGCTCGAGTTGTTTGCATTTTCCGGGACGTAAAAGGTATTCAAGGTGTGGTTTGCAGGATCTAATGGTGTTTGTAGGAAAATTGAAATGGAAAGGAAACGCTTCCATTAGTTCTTGGATTAAGATTTATCAATCTAAAGTTAGTAAAGTAATACCGATTTTTAAGATAGAAAACAAAGCGTAGACACCCTACTACTAGTCATAACCTAAAAAACTACGTAATTAAAAATTTAGATCCCATAATTTGACAGAAATCCAAAAAAACGCCACCGCGAAATACTTCCAATACAAATACGGTGTTTCAAGTAACTCCAAACTCCCGATTAACCTTCAAATACACAGAAAGCTTTAAAATCCGTGAATAAATCCCAGTGTTTCCAATAAAACTTTAAGCATTCCTGGGAAATCAAGGAGCTCCGAGGAAATTCCCTACCAACGGGGCAGTAGATCCCTTAAAAGTAGAAAAAGATAATCTCCATGCTTCCGGATAGGCGGAGAAACTTTAGTGTTTTGGAAATTCCGCAGAAGTCTACAGTTTTCGAGGAAATGCCGTAGGGAAGTTTGTGAATTTCGGAGATGCACCGACTTACATGAAAAGTTCGATGAGCTCTCGGGGAAACTCACAGGGTATCCGACAAAACCTTCCCGGTTGCCACTTTGTCGGATCGTTAAGGAATCTGCTTATAGCTAATAAATACCAAGCGTTCTCGATAACATTTCCAGCATTCCTGAAAAACCTAAGAGTTCCGAGAAAATCTCCGGCTAACGGGGCAGCAGATCCCTCAAGAGTAGCCAAGGATGATCTCCAGACTCCCAGATTAGCGGAAAAGTATGTGTTCTGGAAATTTCCCAGATATCCTAAATTTTCCTCAAGAAAATACCGTAAGGAAGCTTCCGAATTTTTGGAGATGTCCCCCAACATATATGGAAATTCAATGAGTTCTCGGACAAACTCACAGGGTATCCAAAAAATATTTAATGTTCCGACAAAAGCTTCCTGGTTGCCACTTTCTCGGATTGTCAAGGAATCTGCTTATAGCTATTAAATACCAAGTGTTCCCAATAAAATTTCAAGCATTCCTGGGAAACCTAAGGTCTCCGAGACAATCCCCGGTCAACGGGACAGCAGATCCCTCAAGAGCAGCAAAGGATGATCTCCAGCCATCCGGATTGGCGGAAAAATATTAGTGTTCTGGAAATTTTCCAGAGATTCAGGACGTTTCCCGTGGAAATACCGTAGGAAAGTTTTCGAATTTTTAAAGATGCCCCAACTTACATAGAAAGTTCAACGAGTTCTTGGAGAAACTCACCGGGTATCCAAAAAGTCTCTGATCTTCCGACAAAACCTTCCCGGTTGCCACTTCCTCGGATCGTAAGGAAATTTGCAAATAGCTCCCGATTTCCTTGGAATACCTCCATGAATCCCAGGTGAAATACACAAAGTAACTTTCTGTATTCTCAGAAAGGTTCTTCAATTTCCGGAAAAATTTTCTGTATCGTCGGACAAATGCTCGAATTTCCGGGGGCATTATCCGAAGCCCGTTGTGTTTAGGAGTTCCGAAAAAACAGCCTAGGAAAATCCATCAAACTACTGATATAAGCCCCGGCTTCACAAAAAATTCCTGTGAGCAAGAAAAGTCTTTGTCCTTAAGAAAATATTCTTCGATTTGAGGAAAATCTCAGATAAAAAAGAAATCCTGGGATTTTTAGAAAATCTCTGGTATTTCCTGATCAATTTCCGGAAAAATTTCCTGTTTTGTCGGAAGAATGCTCTAATTTCCGGGGAAATTATCCTAGCTCCATTGTGTCCAGAGATTCCAAAAAAACCGTCCAGCAAAATCCAACAAACTACTGATACAAGCACAGGCTTTACAAAAAATCCCTGTAAGCAAGAAAAGTCCCTGTCCTTCAGAAAATAACCTTCGAATTTCAGGAAAATCTCAAACAAAGAAATTCTTGGATTATTAGAAAATCTCTGGTATTTCCGGATCAATTTCCGAAAAAATTTCCTGTGTAATCGGACAAATGCTCGAATTTCCGTGGAAATTACCCGGAGTCCATTGTGTTCAGAGGTTCCGAAAAAAACGCGTAGCAAAATCCATCAAACTACTGATACAAACACCGGCTTCACGAAAAATCCCTGTGAGCAAGGAAAGTCTTTGTCCTTCAGAAAATATCCTTCGAGAGTCAGGGAAATCTCAGATAAAAAAATCCCTGGATTATTAGAAAATTTCTGGCATTTTCTGATCAATTTCCGGAAAAATTTGCTGTATCGTCGGACAAATGCTTGAATTTCCAAGGAAATTATCCGAAGTCCATTGTGTCTAAGGGTTCCAAAAAACCCGCCCAGGGAAATTGTGTCCAGGGGTTCCGAAAAAACTGCCCGGGTAAGTCCATCAAACTACTGATACAAACATCGACATCACGAAAAATCCTAGTGAGCAAAAAAAGTCCTTGTCCTTCAGAAAATATCCTTCGAGTTCCAGGAAAATCTCAAATAAAAAAATTCTTGGACTATTAGAAAATCTGTGGTAGTTCCTGATCAATTTTCGGAAAAATTTCCTGTATCGTCGGACAAATGCTCGAATTTTCAGGGAAATTATATGAAGTCCATTGTGTCCAGGGGTTCCGCAAGAACCGCCTAGCGAAATCCAACAAACTACTGATACAAGCACCGGCTTCATGAAAAAACCCTGTAAGAAAGAAAAGTCCTTGTTCGTCAGAAAATATCCTCCGAATTTCAGGAAAATTTCAGATAAAAAGAAATCCTTAAATGATTAGAAAATTTTTGGTGTTTCCTAATCAATTTCAGAAAAAAATTTTCGTATCGTCGGAAAAATGCTCAAATTTTCGGGGAAATCTTCCGAAGTCCATTGTGTGCAAGGATTCCGAAACAACCGCCTAGGGAAATCGATCAAGCTACTGATACAAGCACCGGCTTCACGAAAAATCCCTGTGACCACGAAAAGTCTTTGTCTTTTAAAAAATATTCAGGGAAATCTCAGATAAGAAATTCTAGGATTATTAAAAAATCTTTGGTGTTTCCTGATCAATTTTTAGAAAAATTTCCCGTATCGTCGGACAAATGCTCGAATTTCAGGGGAAATTATCCGAAGTCCATTGTGTCCAGGGGTTCTGAAACAACCGCTCAGGGAAATCTATCAAACTACTGATACAAGCACCGACTTTACAAAAATCCCCGTGAGCAAGAAAAGTCCTTGTTCTTCAGAAGATATCCTTCGAGTTTTAGGAAAATCTCAGATTAAAAAGAAATTTTTGGATTATTAGAAAATCTCTGGTATTTCCTGATCAATTTCTGGAAAAATTTGCTGTATCGTCGGACAAATGCTCGAATTTTCGGGAAAACTATCGAAGTCCATTGTGTCCAAGGGTTCTGAAGAGACCGCCTAGAAAAATCCATCAAACTACTGATACAAGCACCGGCTTACTACTGTAAGCAAAAGAGTCCTAGTCCATCAAAAAATATTCTTCGAGTTTCAGAAAAATCTCAGATGAAAGAAAAATGCTTGAATTATTAAAAAGCTCTGGTATTTCGTGGTCAATTTCCGGAAAAATTTCCTGTATCGTCGGACAAATGTGAAAAGGAAATCCTTGGATTGTTAAAAAATCTTTGGTATTCCCTGATCAATTTCCTAAGAAATTTCCTGTATCGCTGGACTAATGCTCGAATTTCCGGGGAAATTATTCGAAGTTCATTGTGTCCAGGGGTTGCGAAACAACCGCCTAGGGAAATCCATCAAACTACTGATGCAAGCACCGGCTGCACGAAAAATTACTGTGAGCAAGAAAAGTCCTGGTCTTTTAGAAAATATTCTTCGAGTTTCAGGAAAATCTTAGATAAATAAAATCCTTGCATTATTAGAAAATCTCTGGTATTTCCCGATCAATTTCCGGAAAAATTTCCTGTATCGTGGGACAAATGCTCAAATTTCCGGGCAAATCATTCGAAGTCCATTGTCTAGGAGTTCCGAAAAAACCGCTTAGGATAATCCATTAAACTTCTGATAGAAGCACCGACTTCATGAAAAATCTATGTGAGCAACAAAAGTCCTTGTCCTTTAGAAAAAATCCTTCGAGTTTCAGGAATATCTCAGATAAAAAGAAATCCTTGTATTATTAGAAAATCTTTGGTATTTCATGATCAATTTCTAGAAACATTTCCTGTATCGTCGCACAAATGCTCGAATTTCCGGGAAAATCATCCGAAGTCCATTGTGTCCAGGGGTTGCGAAACAACCGCCTAGAGAAATCCATCAAACTACTGATGCAAGCACCGGCTTTACAAAAAATTATTGTGAGCAAGAAAAGTCCTTGTTCTTCAGAAAATATCCTTCGAGTTTCAGGAAAATCACAGATAAAAAAAATCCTTGTATTATTAGAAAATCTCTGGTATTTTTGATCAATTTCCGGAAAAATTTCCTATATTGTCAGACAAAACCTCTAATTTCCGGGGAAATTATCCGGATTCCATTGTGTCCAGGGGTTCCGAAACAACCGCTTAGGGAAATCCATCAAACTACTGATACAAGAACCGGCTTCACGAAAAATCTCTGTGAGCGAGGAAAGTTCTTATACTTCAGAAAATATTCTTTGAGTTTCCGGAAAATCTCAGATAAAAAGAAAATCCTTGGATTATAAAAAAATCTTTGGTATTTCCTGATCAATTTCCGGAAAATTTCCTGTATCGTCGGACTGATGCTCGAATTTCCGGGCAAATCATCCGAAATCCATTGTGTCTAGGAGTTCCGAAAAAACCGCTTAGGAAAATCCATTAAACTTCTGATACAAGCATCGACTTCACGAAAAATCACTGTGAGCAACAAAAGTCTTTGTCCTTTAGAAAAAATCCTTCGAGTTTCAGGAATATCTCAGATAAAAATAAATCCTTGTATTATTAGAAAATCTTTGGTATTTCATGATCAATTAATAGAAAAATTTCCTGTATCGTCGGACAAATGCTCGAATTTGCGGGAAAATTATCCGAAGTCCAGTTTCCAACTGTATCCGAGATCTTAGAGTTTCTTTATAAACCATGTCAATTTTCGTCGGACTTTCGGTGATATCTTCAACGTTCCTGAGAATACTTTTGAACTGTCGGAAATAATCTCCAAGATAAATCCTTACGGTTTGTAGAAAAATGTACCACGCTCACAGAGAAGCTTCTTAGGACCCAGAGGAATCCGCGGCGTCCCTGTTAACTTTACAGAAGTAACGGATTCCCATGGAAATTCTAAGGATTCTTTGGAAATAAGACATGGCTTCTGGAAAGTTTTCGAGAAAATCTTCGTGGTTCATGGGAAATACTGTCCGGGTTCAGAGAAGCCGGCTGCGTTCCCAGTGTACCGTTTACATCTGACTTTCCTGAGATCCGCCCAAAGGTGCTCAACAATAGCCAGGATGCGACTATGTTTTACCTAGTGTTTCCCACAGGCTACTGAGAATCACTTTGACTTAACTGGAAATCCTTCAGACTCGATGATATTTCCAACGTTCCTGAAAGAATCACATTTCAGAAAAAACTTACCACATTCACAGGGAAGTATCTTTGGGCCCAAAGAAATCCATGGATCTATATGGATTTCCTACATAAAGATAGGACGCTCTTCGTATACTAGGGATATCCTCCAACTTAAGGATGAACGATGATTTTCCCATAAAGAAAGAAGAACGAAAGGGGAATTCCCCGTAAACCGAAATTTCCAAAGAACTTAGTTGTCTCAGGAAACTTGGGAAATTTCGTAGGAAGCAGTAGTACTAATCCGGCAATCTTGATTCTACGAGTTATGCGAGAACTTAGAATTTCTTGATTTTCGCCAGAGATTCTAGGATTCCTGTGCAAGCGCTGGGGTTAATCGAGAAGCTGAATTTATTCCTAGAACCCGAATATACCTGTGGTTCTTCCAGAAATCTAGAAATTATATGCGTGGCCTTTTTTAATGGTTAACCTTGGAGATATCACCGAGAGTTTGCAGGATTTCCCCCAAAGTTTAGGTGATTTCTCAGTAACCTGTGGGGACGCCACCGATTATCCTAGATCCTAGTACCTGGGACATTTCTTTAAAATTTTCCTAGAAACCATGAAGATTTCCTAGAAAATGGATTTCCTTGAAAATCCGTGATTTCTGTGGAGCGAAAGCGCTGCGGATTTCCTTGCGTTTGGGGAGACCTATCCGTTAACGTGGTAGTGCAGAGAATTTCTCAGAAACGTTGGGATATCACCGGGAGTCTGAAAGATTTTCCTTAAAATTTAAGTGGCTTCTCGCTACATCTGTGAGAACGTCGTCAATTGTCCTGGACCCTAGTAGATTTTACTCTGTAACTAACTGGGAAAATTCTTCACGGTTTTCCTAGAAACCATAGAGATTTCCTCAGGAATCGTGAGAGTTTCCGCGGAAATTCGTGATATCTGTGGAGTTAACGGTATTACCGCGAATTTCTTTTCATTCTGGGAGACCGGCTTGTCAAAGTGGTAAATCTTTCTGTAAACCCGGAGGACTTATCTAGAAAATTTTCCAGACACTCCAGAGAATTTTTCAGGAACGTCGGGGTATCATCAAAAGTCTGGATAGTTAACCTGCGAGACATCACCGAGAGTTTGCAGGATTCCCCGAAATTCAGGTGATTTCTCAGTAACCTGTGGGGACGCCAGCGATTATCCTGGATCCTAGAACCTAGGACACTGCTTTGGAATTTTTTCCAGAAACCATGGAGATTCCCTCGAGGGTGGATTTTCTCGGAATTTCGTGATTTCTGTAAAGCGGAAACGCTGCGGATTTTCTTGCGTTTGGAGAGACCTACCTGTTAACGTGGTAGTGCAAAGAATTTGTCAGAAACGTTAGAATATCACCGAGAATTCGAAGGATTTTTCTTAAAATTTAAGTGACTTCTCACTAATCTGTGAAAACGTCGCCAATTGTCCTGGACCCTAGTAGATTTTACTCTGTAACTGGAAAATTTCCTTACGGTTTTTCCCAGAAACCGTAGAGATTTCCTCAGGAATCGTGAGGGTTTCTACGGAAATCGTGATATTTGTGAAGTTAACGGTATTCCCGCGAATTTCTTTTCGTTCTGGGAGACCGGTCTGTAAAAGTGGTAAATCTTTCTGTAAGCCCGGAGGACTTATCTAGGGAATTTTTCAGACATTGCAGAAAATTTTTCAGGAACGTCGGGGTATCACCAAGAGTCTGGATAGTTAATCTTCGAGACATCACCAACAGTTTGCTGTATTCCTCGAAATTCAGGTGATTTCTCAGTAATCTGTAGGGACGCCACTAATTATCCTGGATTCTAGAACCTGGGACATTTCTTTGGAATTTTTCCCATAAACCATGGAGATTCCCTTGAGGGTGGACTTCCTCGGGATTCCGTGATTTCTGATATCTGTGGAGTTAGCGGTATCACCGCGAATTTTTTTTTTGTTCTGGGAAACCGGCCTGTTAAAGTGGTAAATCTTTCTGTAAGTCCGGATGACTTATTTAGGAAATTTTCCAGACACTGAGCAGAATTTTTCAAGAACGTCGGGATATCACCGAGAGTCCGAAAGATTTTCCTTAAAATTTAAGTGACTTCTCACTAATCTGTGAAAACCCCGCCAATTTTCCTAGACCCTAGGAGATTTTTACTGTGTAACTGGAAAATTTCCTTACGGTTTTTCGGAGAAACCACAGGTGTTTCCTTAGGAATCGTAAGGATTGCCGCGGAAATCCGTGATATCTGTGGAGTTAGTGGAAACACCGCGAAGTTTCTTTCGTTCGGGGAGACCGACCTGTTTACATGGTAAATCTTTCTGTAAGATCGGAGGTTTTATCTGGAGGATTTTCCTGACAGTGCAGAGAATTTTTCAAGAACGTCGTGATATCGCTGAGAGTCCGAAAGATTCCCCTTAAAATTTAAGTGATTTTTTTACTAATCCGTGAGAACGCCGCCAATTTTCTTGGGCCTGTGTACTCGGGAAATTTTGTAAGAGTTTTTCTCATAAACCATAAAGATTCTTTTGGGAATCCGCAGGCTTTCTACGGAAATCCGTGATATCTGTGGAATTAGTGGGAACATTGCGAATTTCTCTGCGTTCGAGGAGACCTACCTGTAAACGTGGTAGATTGTTCCGTAAACCCGGAGGACTTACCTGGGAGATTTTTTTTGACAGTACAGAGGATTTTTCAGAACGTTGTGGTATCACCGACAGTACGAAGGACTTCCTGTGAAATTAAACCTATAAGATTCACGTGGAGATTTCCTGCAAACCTAGAATATTTTCTCGGAGATTTTCCCAGAAACCATGGAGGTTCCTCGAGAGTCTACGGATTTCTTTGGCTTTGCGGAAACTTCCCTGCGAACGTGGTAGATACTGTCCGAAACCCGAAGGATTTGTTTTGGGGGTATTTCTTCAGGAACGTCGAAATCCGAAGGGTTTTCTGTGAAATCCAAGTGATTTCTTAGTAACCCCTTGAGTTCATGAGAAACGTAGCCGACTTCGCTGAATACGAAGAGATTTATTGCGAATTTGACAACTTTCAGCGGAAATTACACAAAAACCATGAAGATTCCTAGAGAATCCGGAGGATTTCAATGTAATTTCTGTGGAGTTAGCGGGAACTACGCAAATTTTTTGTCTGATCCTAGGATACAGTTCTATAAACTAAGTCTCAAGAGATTGTAGTGTGAACTTGAGAGGTTATCTCGGAGATTTTCCTAAAAACCATGGAAACTTTTTGAGTATCCAGAAAATATCTGTGCAAATTCGTTATTTCTGCGACGTTATTGGGAATCCAATGGATTTCTTTAAACCCAAAGAGACGCCCCTGCGAATGTCGTAAATCTTCTCTGAAACCCGATTCTTTCAGGAACGTTGGAAATATCATCGACTCCGGAGGATTTTCTGTTAAGGACTTATGTGGGATTTTCCCAAATAGTTAAAGGGATTTTCTTTGGAATGTTGGAAATATCACAATGATTCCAGAGGATTTCCTGTAAGATCAAAGTGATGTGTGAGTAACCTGTGGCATTCACTGGGAACACATCCAACTTCTCTAAATCCGAGGAGGTTTTTCTTTTTTGAGAACGCGGATAGTTTATTCTTATATTTTCCAGAAACCATGGAAATTTCACAGAGATTCAGGGTATTTTTGAGGGAATCCATAGTTTCTGTGAAGGATTTCTTTGCATCCGAAGGACCTCCCAGTGAACGAGGTAGATTTTTCCGGAAACGTGGAAGACTTGTTTGGGGAATTATCCCCGACAGTTCAGATGATTTTTTCAAGAAAGTTCGAGATATCACCGAGAATCCTAAGGATTTCCTGTGGAATCAAAGTAATTTCTCAGTAACTTGTGTGATTCATTGGGAACGTAGCCGACTTCCCCGGATCCAAGGAGATTTCTGTAAACCTAGCGGCTTTCCTCGGAGCTTTTCACAGACACCATGGAGATTTCCTATACATCTGGAGGATTTTCATGGAAATTCTCGATCTGGGTTGGGTCAGCAGGAACGCAGTGGAGATTCCTCGGAATCCGTAGTTACTGTGGATGATTTCATTGTGTCCGAAAAGACTTTTTAGTAAATGCGGTAGATTTTTCCGGAAAAGTGGAGGACATGTCTGGGGAATTATCCCCGACAGCTTAGATGATTTTCCCAAGAAAGTTCGTGATATCTCCAAGAGTTTGAAGGATTTCCTGTAAAATCAGTGTAATTTCTCAGTAACGTGTGCGATTTACTGGCAACAAAGCCTACTTACCTGGATCAGATTAAATTTTTTGCGAACTTGGCAAGTTTTCTCAGAGATTACCCAGAAACTATGGAGATTCCACAAGATTCCGAGATTTTTGTAGAATTTCTTTGTAGATAGCCGAAACGCTGCGGATTTCTCTGGGTCCGAGGAGTCTTTCATGTGAACGTAATAGATTTTTCCGGAATACCGGAAGATTTATTCCCCGACAGATGATAGGATTTTCTCAGGTATGTTGGAGATATCATTAAGAGTTCGGAGAATTTTCTGTGAAATCAAAGTGGTTTTTTAATAACCCGTGGGATGTACCGGAAACTCATCTGGCTTCCCTGGATCTGTTAACTTGGCAGATGTCCAAAGAGTCCGAAGGATTTCCTGTGATGTCAAAGAGATTTTCCAGTAACGCGTGGGATTCATTGAGAACGCAACCGACTTTTCTAAATTCGAGCAGATTTTTTGCGAACCTGGCAAGTTTTTTCTGAAATTTTCCAGAAACTATAGAGGCTTCCGGAGAAACTCTGCGTGATTTCTGTTAAGATGGTGAAAACCTCGCAAATTTCTCGGGGTCTCAGGATACTTCCTTGCCAATGTTGAAAATTTTTTCAGAAATCATAAGGACTTATCTGGAAATTTCCCCAGAAAGTTTAGAGGATTTTCCGGGAACTTTAAAGGTATTACCAAGAGTCCGTATAATTTACTATAAAATCAAGGTAATTTTTCAATAATCTGTAGCATTAAATGGGAACGCAACCTATTTCCCTGCGTTCAAGATGATTCTCTGCGGAGCTGACAGATTTTCATGGAGATTTTCTAGAAACCTTGAAGATTCCCAGGGAATTTGGAAGACTTTTGTGTGATTTCTGTGGAGTTAGAAGGAACACCACGGATATCTTTGAGTCTGAGTAGACTTCCTTGTGCATGTGGTGAATTGTTCCGGAAATTGCTCAAGAAATACCAGAATCTGAAGATTTCTTTTTCATCTGAGATTTTCCTGGAACCCAAAGGATATTTTCTGCAGGACAAAAGCTTTTCTTGCTTACAGGGATTTTTCGTGAAGCCGGTGCTTGTATCAGTAGTTTGATATACTTTCCTGTGCGGTTTTTTTGGAACCCCTGGACACAATAGACTTTGGATAATTTCCCCGGAAATTCGAGCATTTGTCCGACGATACAGGAAATTTTTCCGGAAACTGATTAGGAAATTCTATAGACTTTCTAATAATTCAAGATTTTTTATCTGAGATTTTCCTGGAACTCGAAGGATATTTTCTGAAGGACAAGGACTTTTTTGCTCACGGGGATTTTCGTGAAGCCGATGCTTGTATCAGTAGTTTGATAGATTTCCATAAGCGGTTGTTTCGGAAACCCTGGACACAATGGACTTTGGATAATTTTTCCGGGAATTCGCGCATTTGTCCGACGATACAAGAAATTTATTCGGAAATTGATCAGGAAATACCAGAGATTTTCTAACAATCCAAAGATTTCCTTTTCACATTTGTCCGACGATACAGGAAATTTTTCCGGAAATAGATCAGGAAATCCAGAGATTTTCTAATAATCCAAGGATTTTTTTTATCTGGGATTTTCCTGAAATTCGAAGGATATTTTCTGAAGGACAAGAACTTTTCCTGCTCACAGGGATTTTTCGTAAAGCCGGTGCTTGTATCAATAGTTTAATGGATTTTTTCAGGCGATTTCTTCAGAACCCCTGGACACAATAGACTTCGGATAATTTCCCCGAAAATTCGAGCATTTGTCCGACGATACAGGAAATTTTTCCGGAAATAGATCAGGAAATACCAGAGATTTTCTAATAGTCCAAGTATTTCTTTTTATCTACAATTTTCCTGCAACTCGGAGGATATCTTCTGAAGGGCAAGGACTTTTCTTGTTCACAGGGATTTTTGTGAAGCCGGTGCTTGTATCAGTAGTTTGATAAATTTCCCTAAGCGGTTGTTTCGGACTTCAAATGATTTCCTCGGAATTTCGAGCATTTGTCCGACGATACAGGAAATTTTTCTAGAAATTGATCGGGAAATACGAAAGATTTTCTAATAAACCAAGGATTTCTTATTATCTAAGATTTTTCTGAAACTCGAAGGATATTTTTTGAAGGACAAGGATTTTTTTTGCTCACTGGGATTTTTCGTGAAGCCGGTGTTTGTATTAGTAGTTTCATAGATTTCCCTAGGCGGTGTTTTCGGACCCCTTGGACACAATAGACTTCGGATAATTTCCCCGAAAATTCGAGCATTTGTCCGACGATACAGGAAATTTTTACGGAAATTGATCAGGAAATACCAGAAATTTTCTAAGAATCCGAGGATTTCTTTTTATCTGAGCTTTTTCTGAACCTCGGAGGATATTTTCTGAAGGACAAGGACTTTTCTTGCTCACAGGGATCTTTATGAAGCCGGTGCTTGTATCAGTAGTTTGATGGATTTTCCTAGGCGGTTGTTTTGCAACCCCTGGACACAATGGACTTCGGATTATTTTCCCGGAAATTCGAGCATTTGTCCGACGATACAGGAAATTCTTCGGAAAATTGATCAGGGACTACCACAGATTTTCTAATAATCCAAGAATTTTTTATCTGAGATTTTCCTGGAACTCGAAGGATATTTTCTGAAGGACAAGGATTTTCTTGCTCACGCGGATTTTTGTGAAGCCGGTGCTTGTATCAGTATTTTGTTGGATTTCCCTAGGCGGTTCTTTCGGAACCCCTGGACACAATGGACTTCGGATAATTTTTCCGGGAATTCGCGCATTTGTCCGACGATACAAGAAATTTATTCGGAAATTGATCAGGAAATACCAGAGATTTTCCAACAATCCAAAGATTTTCGTTTCACATTTGTCCGACGATACAGGAAATTTTTCCGGAAATAGATCAGGAAATACCAGAGATTTTTTAATAATTCAAGCATTTTTTTTTATCTGAGATTTTTCTGAAACCCGAAGGATATTTTTTGAAGGACTAGGACTTTTTTCGCTCACAGTAGTAAGCCGGTGCTTGTATCAGAAGTTTGATGGATTTTCCTAGGCGATCTCTTCAGAACCTCTGGACACAATGGACTTCGGATAATTTCCTCAGAAATTCGAGCATTTGTCCGACGATGCAGGAAAATTTTCCGGAAATTGATCAAGAAATACTACAGATTTTCTAATAATCTAAGGATTTCTTTTTTATCTGTGATTTTCCTGAAATTCGAATTATATTTTATGAAGGACAAGAACTTTTCCTGCTCACAGGGATTTTTTCGTAAAGCCGGTGCTTGTATCGGTAGTTTAATGGAGTTTTTCAAGCCGTTTCTTCAGAACCCCTGAACACAATGGACTTCGAATAGTTTTCCCGGAAATTCGAGCATTTGTCCGACGATGCAGCAAATTTTTCCAGAAATTGATCAGGAAATACCAGAGATTTTCTAATAATCCAAGGATTTCTTTTTTATCTGAAATTTTTCTGAAACTCGAAGGATATTTTTTGAAGGACAAAGACTTTTCGTACTCACAGGGATTTTTCGTGAAGCCGGTCCTTGTATCAGTAGCTTGATCGATTTCCCTAGGCGGTTGTTTAGGAATCCCTGCACACAATGGACTTCAGAAGATTTCCCCTGAAATTCGAGCATTTGTCCGACGATACGGGAAATGTTTCTAAAAATTGATCGGGAAACACCAAAGATTTTTTAATAATCCTAGAATTTTTTAGCTGAGATTTCCCTGAAACGCGAAGGATATTTTTTGAAGGACAAAGACTTTTCGTGCTCACAGGGATTTTTCGTGAAGCCGGTGCTTGTATCAGTAGCTTGATCGATTTCCCTAGGCGGTTGTTTTGGAATCCCTGCACAAAATGAACTTCGGAAGATTTCCCCGAAAATTTGAGCATTTTTCCAACGATACAGGAAATTTTTTCTGAAATTGATCAGGAAATACCAGAAATTTTCTAATAATCCAAGGATTTCTTTTTATCTGAGATTTTCCTGAAATTCGGAGGATATTTTCTGAAAAACAAGGACTTTTCTTTCTTACAGAGGTTTTCCATGAAGCCGGTGCTTGTATCAGTAGTTTGTTGGATTTCCCTAGGCGGTTCTTTCGGAACCCCTGGACACAATGGACTTCGGATAATTTTCCCGGAATTTCGAGTATTTGTCCGACGATACAGGAAATTTTCCCGAAAATTGATCAGGAACTACCACAGATTTTCTAAGAATCCAAGGATTTCTTTATATCTGAAATTTTTCTGAAACTTGGAGTATATTTTCTGAAGGACGAGAACTTTTCTTGCTTACGGGGATTTTTCGTAAAACCCGTGCTTGTTTCAGCAGTTTGGTGAATTTTTCTAGGCGGTTTTTTCGGAACTCCTGGACACAATGGACTTCGGATAATTTTAGCGGAAAATTAAGTATTTGTCCGACGATATAAGAAATTTTTCCGGAAATTGATCAGGAAATACCAAAGATCTTCTAATAATGCAAGGATTTCTTTTTTATCTGAGATTTTCCTGGAACTTGTAGGATATTTTCTGAAAGACCAGGACTTTTGTTGCTTACAGAGATTTTTCGTGAAACCGGTGCTTGTATCAGTGGTTTGGTGGATTTCCTTAGACGGTTTTTTGGAACCCCTGGACACAATGGACTTCGGATAATTTCCGGGAAATTCGAACATTTGTCTGACGATACAGGAAATTTTTCCGGAAATTGATCAAGAAATACCAGAGATTTTCTAATAATTTGAGGATTTCTCTTATCTGAGATTTTCCTGAAACTCGAAGGATATTTTCTGAAAGCCAAAAACTTTTCTTGCTGACAGGGATTTTTCGTGAAGCCGGTGCTTGTATCAGTAGTTTGATGTATTTTCCTAGGCGTTTTTTTCGGAACCCCATGGAGACAATGGGCTTCGGATAATTTCCCAGGAAATTCAAGCATTTATCCAACGATACAGGAATTTTTCCGGAAATTGATCAGGAAATACCAAAGATTTTCTAATAATCCAAGGATTTCTGTTTATCTGCGAATTTCCTGCAACTCGAAGAATATTTTCTGAAGGACATGGACTTTTCTTGCTCACAGAGATTTTTCGGGAAACTGGTGCTTGTATCGGTAGTTTGTTGGATTTTCCTATGCGGTTATTCGGAACCTCTGGACACGACTTCGGATAATTTCCTTGAAAATTCGAGCATTTGTCCGACAATGCAGGAAAATTTTCCGGAAATTGTTCAGGTAATACAAATGATTTTCTAATAATCCAAGGATTTCCTTTCTATCTGAGATTTTCATGAAACTCGAAGAATATTTCTGAAGCACAAGAACTTTCCTTGCACACAGGGATTTTTCGTGAAACCCGTGTTTGTATCAGTAGTTTGGTGGATTTTCCTAGGCGGTTTTTTCGGAACTCCTGGACACAATAGACTTCGGATAATTTTCCCGAAAATTTTAGTATTTGGCCGACGATACAGGAAATTTTTCAGGAAATTGATCAGGAAATACCAGAGATTTTCTAATAATCCAAGGATTTTTTTTTATCTGAGCTATTCCTGATACTCGAAGGATATTTTCTGAAGAACAAGTACGTTTCTTGCTCGCAGGGATTTTTCGTGAAACCGGTGCTTGTATCAGTAGTTTGATAGATTTCCCTAGGTGGTTTTTTCGGAACACCTGGACACAATGGACTTCGGATAATTTCTCCGGAAATTTGAGCATTTGTCCGACGATACAGGAAATTTTTCTCGAAATTGAACAGGAATTCCAGAGATCTTCCAATAATCCAAGGATTACTTTTTTATCTGAGATTTCCCTGAAACTTGAAGGATATTTTCTGAAGGGCAAGAACTTTTATTGCTCAAAGGGATTTTTCGTGAAACCCGTGCTTGTATCAGTAGTTTGGTGGATTTTTCTAGACAGTTTTTTCGGAACTCCTGGACACAATGGACTTCGGATAATTTTCCTGGAAATTCGAGTATTTGTCCAACGATACAGGAAATTTTTCCGGAAATTGATCAGAAAATACCAGAAATTTTCTAAGAATCCAAGGATTTCTTTATATCTGAGATTTTTCTGAAACTAGGAGTATATTTTCTGAAGGACAAGAACTTTTCTTGCTCACGGGGATTTTTCGTAAAACCCGTGCTTGTATCAGCAGTTTGGTGAATTTTTCTAGGCGGTTTTTTCGAAACTCCTGGACACAATGGATTTCGGATAATTTTAGCAGAAAATTAAGTATTTGTCCGACGATATAGGAACTTTTTCCGGAAATTGATCAGGAAATACCAGAGATCTTCTAATAATGCAAGGATTTCTTTTTTATCTGAGATTTTTTTGGAACTTGTAGGATATTCTCTGAAGGACAAGGACTTTTGTTGCTCACATGGATTTTTCGTGAAGCCGGTGCTTGTATCAATGGTTCGATGGATTTCCTTAGGCGGTTTTTTGAAACCCCTGGACACAATGGACTTCGGATAATTTCCCGAAAATTCGAGCAGTTTTCCGACGATACAGGAAATTTTTATGGAAATTGATCAGGAAATACTTTTTCATCTGGGATTTTCCTGAAACTCGAAGGATATTTTCTGAAGGAAAAGGACAATTTTCTTGCTCACAGAGATTTTTCGTTAAGCCGGTGCTTGTAACAGTAGTTTGATTGATTTCCATAGGCCGTTTTTTCGGAAGCCCCTGGACACAAAAGACTTCGGATAATTTACTCGGATATTTGAGCATCTGTCCGACGATACAGGAAATTTTTCCGAAAATTGATTAAGATATACCAGAGATTTTCTAATAAATCAAGCATTTCTATTTTATCTGAGATTTTCCTGAAACTCGAAAGATATTTTCTGAAGGGCAGGGGCTTTTCTTGCTCAAGGGCCAATGCTCCACCTGAAGGTACTACATTGACCAGGAGGCGAGTTTTTTGTTGCCTGGAAATTTAGAATTTTGCCGAACCCTTGCCGTTCCAGGCAAGGTAGGGATCTTTAACGTGCGTGACAACACTCACACACGGGACCTCCATTTAACCTCTCATCCGAACGAGGGCGTAATATTTGTAAAAAATGCTCACCTGCCATTTTTCAAGCAGTCGGCCGTGTCGGGGTTTTTTCAGTACCCCTGGATACAATGGACTTCGAATAGTTTTCCCGGAAATTCGAGCATTTGTCCGACGATACAAAAATTTTTCCTGAAATTAAAGGACCTTTCTGAGAATACAGGAAATTGCTTTGTGTATTTCAACTGGAATTGCGGGAGGTATTCCAAGGAAATCGGGAGCTATAAGCAAATTTCCTGACGATCCGAGAAAGTAGCAACCGGGAAGCTTTTGTCGGAAGATCAGAGACTTTTGGATACCCTGTGAGTTTCCCCTAGAGCTCATTGAACTTTCCATGTAAGTCGGGGACATCTCCGAAAATTAGGAAACTTTCCTACGGTATTTCCTCGAGAAAGATCCTGGATCTCTGGGAAATTTCCAGAACACTAATATTTTCCTCCAATCCGGAAGGCTGGAGATCATCCTTTGCTACTCTTAAGGGATCTGCTGTCCCATTGGCCGGGGATTTTCTCGGAGCTCTTAGGTTTCCCAGGAATGCTTGAATTTTTATCGGATACACTTGGTATTTATTAGCGATAAGCAGATTCCTTGACGATCCGAGAAAGTGGCTATCAGGAAGCGAATGTCGGAAGATCAAAGACTTTTTGGATACCCAGTGAGTTTCCCCGAGAACTCATTGAATTTCCATATTCTCACCAATCTGTGGAAACACCGCCAATTTCCTTGAACCCTAGGAGGTTTTACTGTGTAACTGGGAAATTTCCTCACGGTTTTTCCCAAAAACCACAGAGATTTCCTTAGGAATCGTGAGAATTTCCGCGGAAATCCATGATATCTGTGGAGTGAGCGGGAACATCGTTAACGTGATAAATCTTTCTGTAAGCCTAAAAGATTTATCTGGGGGATTTTCCTGACACTCTAGAGAATTTTTCAGTAACGTCGGGATATCACCGAGAGTCCGAAAGATTTTCCTTCAAATCTAAGTGACTTCTCATTTATCTGTGGGAATGCCGCCAATTGTCCTGGACCCTAGTAGATTTTACTGTGTACCTGGGAAATTTTCTCAGAGTTTTTTTCAGAAAACATAAAGATTCCTTTGGGAATCTAAAGGATTTCTGCGAAAATTCGTGATATCTGTGGAATTACTTGGAACATCGCAAATTTCTCTGCGTTGGAGAAGACCTACCTGTAAACGTGGTAGATTGTTCCGTAAACTCGGAGGACTTATCTGCAGAATTTTTTCTGACAGTACAGAGGATTTTTCAGAAAGTTTGGGATATCACCGAAAGCACGAAGGACTTCCTGTAAAATTAAAAAATTTCTCAGTAACCTATAAGATTCACTGGGGACGTAGCCGAACTCTTCTAGCAAACCTGGAAGATTTTCTCGGAGATTTTGCCAGAAACCATGGAGATTCTTCGAGAGTCCGTGGATTTCTTCGACTCTGCGGAGACTTCCTTGTGAACGTGGTAGATACTCTCCGAAACCCGAAGAACATATTTTGGGATTTTTCCCGACAGTTCAGAGGATTTCTTCAGGAACGACAAAATCCGAAGGGTTTCCTGTGAAATCCAAGTGATTTCTTAGTAACATGTTGGATTTACATAGCCGACTTCGCTGGATGCGAATTTGGCTAGTTTCACAGGAAATTTCACAAAATCCATAAAGATTGCTTGAGAATCCGGAGGATTTTAACGAAATTTCTGTGGAGTTAGCGGGAACTACGCAAATTTCTATGATTCGAGGAGACAGTTCTATAAACGTGGTAGATTTTCCAGAAATCTAGAGGACTTGTTTGGGGGCTTCTTCCCGATAGTTGAGAGGATTTTCTCAGACACGTGTAGATATTACTGATATTTTGAAGAATTTCCTGTGAATTCAAAATCATTTGTCGGTAACCTGTGGGATCCATTGGAACGCAGCCGGGTTCTCTGAATCAGCGTACTTGTTTTTCGAATCTGGCAGTTTTTCCAGGAGATTTCCCAGAAATCATGAGGTTTTCTCGAGAATCAACGTGATTTCTCAGTAACTTGTCAGATTCACTTGGAACGTAGCCAATTTTCTTGGAATCGAAGAAATTTTTGCAAACTGGCAAGTTTCCACGAAGATCATCCGAGCAACAATGGAGAATCCCCAAGAAGGAAATACCAGAGATTTTCTAATAATCCAAGGATTTCCTTTTAACTGAGATTTTCCTGATACTCGAAAGATATTTTCTGAAGGATCAGGACTTTTCTTGCTCGTGGAGATTTTTCGTGAAGTCGGTGCTTGTATCAGCACTTTGATGGATTTTCCTAGGCGGTTTTTTCGGAACCTTTGGACACAATGGACTTGGGATAATTTCCCCGGAAATTCGAACATTTGTCCGACGATACAGGATATTTTTCCGGAAATAGATCGGGAAATACCAGAAATTTTCTAATAATCCGGGAATTTCTCATTTATCTAAGATTTTCCTGAAACTCGAAGAATATTTTCTGAACGACAAGAACTTTACTTGCTCACAGAGATTTTCGTGAAGCCGGTGCTTGTATCAGTAGTTTGATGGGTTTCCAAAGTCGGCTTTTTTAGAACCCCTGGACACAATAAACTGCGGATAATTTTCCCAAAGATTCGAGCATTTGTCCGACGATACAGGAAATTTTTCCGGAAATTGATCAGGAACTACCACAGATTTTCTAATAATCCAAGAATTCTTTTATCTGAGATTTTCCTGAAACTCGAAGAATATTTTCTAAAGGACAAGGACTTCTCTTACTCGCAGGGATTTTTCGTAAAGCCGATGCTTGTATCAGTAGCTTGATGGATTTTCTTAGGCGGTTTTTCGGAACCTCTGGCCATAATGGACATCGGATAATTTTCCCGGAAGTTCAAGCATTTGTCCGACGATACAGGAAATTTTTCCGGAAATTGATCAGGAAATACCAGAGATTTTCTTATAATCCAGGTTTTTTTTTTATTTGAGATTTTCCGGAAACTCGAAGAATATTTTCTGAAGGTCAAGGACATTTCTTGCTCACATGCATTTTTCGTGAAGCCGGTGCTTGTATCAGTAGTTTATATACTTTCCTGGACGGTTTTTTCGGAAACCCTGGACACAATGGACTTCGGATAATTTCCACGGAAATTCGAGCATTTGTCCGACGATACAGGAAATTCTTCCGGAAATTAATCAAGAAATACCAGAAATTTTCTGATAATCCAAGGATTTCTTTCTATATGAGATTTTCCTAAAACTCGAAGGATATTTTCTGAAGTACAAAAACTTTTCTTGCTCATAGAGATCTTTCATGAAGATGGTGCTTGTATCAGTAGTTTGATGGATTTTTCTTAGCGTTTCTTTCGGAACCCCTGGACACAATGGACTTCGGATAATTTCCCCGGAAATTCAAGCATTTGTCCGACGATACAGAGAATTTTTCCGGAAATTGATCAGAAAATACCAGAGATTTTCTAATAATCCAAGAATTTCTTTTTATCTGAGATTTTCCTAAAACTCGAAGGATATTTTCTGAAGGACAAGGACTTTTCTTGCTCACAGGGATTTTTCGTGAAGTCGGTAATTGTGCGAGTAGTTTGACGGATTTCCCTAGGCGGTTTTACGGTTTTCCTGGACATAATGGACTTCGGATGTTTTCCCCTGAAGTTCGCGCATTTGTCCGACGATACAGGAAATTTTTCAAAAATTAATTAGGAAATACTAGAGATTTTCTAATAATCCA
Organism: Platerodrilus igneus; assembly: GCA_036346225.1. NCBI lineage: Eukaryota > Metazoa > Arthropoda > Insecta > Coleoptera > Lycidae > Platerodrilus > Platerodrilus igneus. Next base: position 1,907,746 of record JARFIW010001545.1, read on the forward strand.
AGGATTTCTTTTTAATCTGAGATTTTCCGAAACTCGAAGGATATTTTCTGAAAGACAAGGACTTTTCTTGCTCACAGAGATTTTTCGTGAAGCTGGTGTTTGTATGAGTAGTTTGATGGATTTTCCTAGGCGGTTTTTTGAAACTCCTGGACACAATACACTTCGGATAATTTTCCCGGAAATTTAAGTATTTGTCCGACGATACAGGAAATTTTTCAGGAAATTGATCAGGAAATACCAGAGATTTTCTAATAATCCAAGGATTTTTTTTATCTGAGGTATTCCTGAAACTCGAAGGATATTTTCTGAAGAACAAGTACGTTTCTTGCTCGCAGGGATTTTTTGTAAAGCCGGTGCTTTTATCAGTAGTTTGATGGATTTCTCTAGGTGGTTTTTTCGGAACACCTGGACACAATGGACTTCGGATAATTTCTCCGGAAATTTGAGCATTTGTCCGACGATACAGGAAATTTTTCTCGAAATTGAACGGGAATTCCAGAGATCTTCCAATAATCCAAGAAATTCTTTTCTATCTGAGATTTTTCTGAAACTTGAAGGATATTTTCTGAAAGACGAGAACTTTTATTGCTCAAAGAGATTTTTCGTGAAACCCGTGCTTGTATCAGTAGTTTGGTGGATTTTTCTAGACAGTTTTTTCGGAACTCCTGGACACAGTGGACTTCGGAAATTCGATTATTTGTCCGACGATATAGGAAATTTTTCCGGAAATTGATCGGGTAATACCAGAGATTTTCTAATAATTCGAGGATTTTTTTTAATCTGAAATATTCCTGAAACTCGAAAGATATTTTCTGAAGGACAAGTACGTTTCTTGCTCGCAGGGATTTTTTGTGAAGCCGGTGATTGTGTCAGTAGTTTGATGGATTTTCCTAGGCGGTTGTTCGAAAGCCCCTGGACACAATGGACTTCGGATAATTTTCCCGGAAATTCAAGCATTTGCCCGACGATAGAGAAATTCTTTCCGCAAATTGATCAGGAAATACCAGAGATTTTCTAATTGTCTAACGATTATCTTTATTTGAGGTTTTCCTGAAACTTGAAGGATATTTTCTGAAGACGAGAACTTTTATTGCTCAAAGAGATTCTCGTGAAACCCGTGCTTGTATCAGTAGTTTGGTGGATTTTTCTAGACAGTTTCGGAACTCCTGGACACAGTGGACTTCGGAAATTCGATTATTTGTCCGACGATATAGGAAATTTTTCCCGAAATTGATCGTAATACCAGAGATTTTCTAATAATTCGAGGATTTTTTAATCTGAAATATTCCTGAAACTCGAAGGATATTTTCTGAAGGACAAGGGCTTTTCTTGCTCACAAGGATTTTTCATGAAGTCAGTGCTTGTAGCAGTAGTTTGATGGATTTTCTCGGACGGTTTTTTCGGCACCCCTGGATACAATGGACTTCGAATAGTTTTCCCAGAAATTCAAGCATTTGTCCAACGATACAAGAAATTTTTCCTGAAATTGAAAGAACCTTTCTAATTGAATACAGGAATTATCTGTTTTGTGTATTTCACCTGAAATTGAGGAGATATTCTGAAGAAAATCGGACTATATTCAGATTTCCTGACGATCCGAGGAAGTAGCAACTTGAAGTTTTGATCGGAATTTCCAGAGACTTTTCGGATACCTAAACAATAGAGCTTTCCGAAGAATTTCCGATATAAGTTGAAGGACATTCTTCCGAAAATTTGGAAACTTCCTTGCTCGGATATTTCATGAAGTCAGTGCTTGTAGCAGAAGTTTCCTGGATTCTTCTCGAGACGGATTTTCCACTGGATACAATGGACTTCGAATAGTTTTCCTCAGAAATCCGGAAGGCTGCAAGATCAAATTTTCCTGAAATTAAAGAACCTTCTGAGAATAAAGGAATCTGTTCGTGATCACCTGAATTGGCCGGGAGATATTTCAGAAAATCGGAGTTCTATAAGCAGATTTCCTGACGATCCGAGGAAGTAGCAACTTGAAGTTTTTATCGGATACATCTTGAGATATTTGGATACCCAGTAAGCAGTATTCCGTTGACGAATTTCCAGAGAAAGTTGGGGACATCTCCAAAATTTGGAAGCTTCCTTGTCGGAATATTCCAGAATAGATCCTGGATACCCTGAGAAATTGTCCGAGAACACTAATTGATATTTCCATCCATATCCGGAAGGCTGAAGATCATCCTTTGCTACTCTTAAAGGATCTGAAACTGTCCCATTGGCCGGGTATTTTCTCGAGTTCTTAGGAAAATCCCAGGAATGCTCTGGGAATTATTATCAGGATACACTTGGTATTTAATAGCTATAAGCAGATTCCTTGACGATCGAGAAAGTGGCACCAGGAAGCTTTTGTCTGGAAGATTAAATACTTTTGGATACTCTGTAAGTTTGTCCGAGAACTCATTGAATGTTCCTATATGTTGCCGGGACATTCTCCAAAATTCGAAACTTCCTTACGGTATTTTCTTCAGGAAAATCCTGGATCTCTGAAATTATCGAGAACACTAATGGTATTCCTCCAATACCGAAGGCTGGAGATCATCCTTTGACGACTCAGATTAAGTGGCATCAGCTGTCTAATTGGCGGATTTGTCGGAAGCTCTTAGAGATTTCCAGGATACCTGTGAGTTTTCATCAGAACACTTGGTGCATCTCAATACTTAGAAGCAGACTTCCTTGACGGATTCTCGAGAAAGTGGCTATCAGGAAGCGATTGTCGGAAGATCAGAGACTTTCTGGATACTCTGTGAGTTTCCACGAAAATCGGTGCATCCCCGAATTCGAAAACTTCCCTACGGCATTTCCTCGAGAAACATCGGGGATCTCTGAGAAATTTCCAGAACACTGAACTTTCTCCGCTTATCCGGAAGTCTGGAGGTCATCCTTTCTACTTTTGAGGGATTTGCTGCCTCGTTGGCCGGGGATTTCCTCGGAGCTCCTTGATTTCCCAGGAATGCTTGAAGTTTTATCGGGAACACTGGGATTTATTCTCTGATTTCCAAGCTTTTTGTGTATCTGAAGGTTAATCAGGATTTTGGAGTTGCATGAAAAACTGAATTTGTATTGGATGTTTTTCGCAATGGCATTTTATGGATTTCTGTCAAATTTAATTTTGATGAGATCTAATTACGTAGTTTTTTAGGTTATGACTGGTAATAGGGTGTCAACGCTTTGTTTTCTATCTTAAAAATCGGCATTACGTTATGAGCTTTAGATTGATAAATCTGAATCCAAGAACTAATGGAAGCGTTTCCTTTCCATTTCAATTTTCCCATAAACACCATTAGATCCTGCAAACCACACCTCGAATACCTTTTACGTCCCGGAAAATGCAAACAACTCGAGCACCAATAATTTTCAAAAATACAATGAAAAGCTTTTAGCTTCTAATACCCAAAGCATTAAACACTTTAATGCAATAATTTCGAAACTTTGTACGCGGCTCAAGTATACACACCACCTACATACGTTAAAAGCCCCTTACATATTGTCGCAACCCAGCATAATTCTGAACACGTTCTATCCCCCCTTTTACGACCCTTGTATCGTTTGTGGCTCACGGAATGTGCCGCCGAGCGAAACATTTATATACATGTATGCACTAACGTGGCTAACATGAATTCTCCATCAGGGTACACGCTTTTGGCCAATGAAAAAGAAAAATTTAATTAGGGATTAAATGGAAAAATTTAGGTTATGAAGCTTTGCAGACTAGGATTGAATTTTAAACGACAGAGAGATTTCCTTCTGATAAACATGGCTGGAAGGTAAAACAGCAGGAGTGTGGGTATTGAGACCTGAGAATGGATAACTCTAACAGAGGTAAATTAATAACGTTGTGAGTGAAGGAAAAGGGGGCGTGTTAAATTTACTAAGAGCAAGAGAGAGTAAGGCTTGAGAAAAGCGATTGATAACTTGCTCGTTTGTGTAAACAATTAAAAGGAGCAGTTCATTGGCGACGAACGATCGTGTATCTCCGCAAAGACGAGGCTTTGAAGAACTAAGCCCTTACTCTATCTCATAACTAGCCTATACATTCACCCTTTTACATTATTTCACCGATACTTGTCCTATATTTGATGGTACAGTACAACGCTGCCACATTCAAGGTCGACGATTGATCAAGTACGTAAGAGCTGTGAGCCTTTTTGCACCTCAATTGGTTTCACAACGATTTGCTTTAATAATTTTTCAAATGACTTTTTCTTGTAGAATTAAGTAGTTATGACGCACTGTAGATGTGGTTTTGAGTTCCCCTCACTGCATTGTAAAATTTGTGCAAAATTATTTGCGCTCTTGTACGGTAACGCGATGAATTATACTACCTTTATACCCGTCCAGTTGACAAGTAACATCTTTGGATGGATAAATTGAATTGGGAAGAGTTTCAAACGCCACATGTACTTGACCGCCTAGTGGGCTCATTGAGCTACCTTCCTTGCCCTAAATTGGTCTTTCGTCACTCATTTGCCCGACATGCAGATGAATTTGAGGGTGCCGGACAAGGGGGTTATTCTGATTATGGCCATTTCAGACCAGAAGTTCCCCAGCATAAATCCTCTGGAGGGACTTGTCTGGGAGATTTTTTCAGAAAGTTCAGCGGACTTTTTTTGTAGATATCACCGACAGACCGTAAGATTTCCTATAAAATAAAAAGATTCTTTCGATATGTGTGGGATTCGAAGAGATTTTTGGGAACACGGAAGGTTTTTCTAGAGATTTTCCAGAATCCATGAAGATTCCTAGAAAATCGAGAAATTTCTACGGAATCCGAAGAGATTTTTGCGAATCTGGAAGATTTTCGCAAAAATTTTCCAGAATTAATAGAGATTCCCGGAAAACCAGAAAAATTTCTACGGGAATTTGCGATTTCTGTGGGTTTAGCATTTCCCTGGGTCCGAAGAAGCTTTCCTGTGTACGTGGTAGGTTTTTCCGGAAAGCAGAAGACTTGTCAGAGGGATTTTCGCCGACAGTTCAAGAACATTGAAAATATTACTGTTAGTCCGTAAGATTTTATTTAAATAAAAGAAATTTCTCAGTAATGTGTGGGAATCACTGGAAACGCAGTCTGTTTGCGTGGATTAGTGAAAATATTTTTGCGAACCTGAGAGGTTCCCTACGAAGCTTTTCAGAAGCCTTGGAGTTTTCCAAAATGCAAAACATTTCAACGAAAATTCATGATTTGTGTGGGGTTAGTATTTCCCTGGGTTCGGGGAGTCTTTCCTGTAAACGTGTTAGATTTTTCTTGTAACCCGAAGCACTTGTATAAGTGATTTTTCCCGAAAGTTCAGAGGATTTTCCCAAGAGCGTTGTAGATGTCACTGACAGACCGTATGATTTCCTATGAAATAAAAAAAGAGTAATGTGTGGGATTCGCTGAAAACGCAACCCACTTGCGTGGATTCGAGGAAATTTCCTTGCTAACCTGACAGGTTTTCGTGGAGATTTTCCAGAATTCATGGAGATTTCCTGAAAATCCGGAAGATCTCTACGGAATCCGAAAAGTTTTTTGCGAATCTGGCAGGTTTCCGCGGAAACTTTCCAGAATCAATGGAGATTTCCAGAAAAACTAGAGGAGTTTTACGGGAATCCGCGATTTCTGCGTAGTTACCGTTTCTCTGGGTAAGAGATCTTCCTGTAAATATGACAGATTTTTCAGAAACCCAGAAGACTGTTCTGGGAAATTTCCCCCGACAGTTCAACGGATTTTTCCAGGAACGTTGAAGATATCAATGAATTTTCGGTGAAATAAAAGTGTTTTTTAGTAATGTGTGAGATTCGCTTAAGACGTAGCCTGGTTGAATGGATCCGGGCAGATTTTCTGCAAACCTGGCAGGTTTCCCCAAAGATTTCCCAAAATCCATGGACATTCCCCGAAAATCCAAAAGATTTCTATGGAAATCCGTGTTTTCTTTCGTGTTAAAATTTTCGTGGGTCCGAAGAGACCTTCCTTTAAAGGTGTTAGGTTTCTCCGGAAGTCTTCTCTAAGGGATTTTTTTCGAGTTAGATGATTTTCTAATAAACGTGGGAAATATTTCTAACAGTTCATAGAATTTCCTCTGAAATAAGAGATTTCTCAAAAACGTGTGGAATTCACTGGAAACGCAACCCGCTTGAATGGTTCCGAAAGCCGTTTTGCAAACCTGGCAGGTCTCCTCAGAGATTTCTTTGAATCCACAAAGATTCCCCGAAAATGAGAAAGATTTCTGTGGAAATCTGTGATTTCTGTGGAATTAGCATTTCCGTGGGTCCGCGCTGTTCTTCCTGCGAACGTTATGGATTTGTTGGAAAATCAGGACGACTTGTCGGGAGGCTCTTCCCCGACAGCTCAGAGGATTTTTTCAAGAACATTTTAGAACAGTCCGTAGGATTTCCTAGGAACTAAAAGCGATATCTCAGTAATGTGTGGGATTCACTATAAAGGCAGCCCGCTTGCGTGGACGCCAGTAGATATTTTTGCAAACCTGACAGGAGATTTCTAAGAATCCAAGGAGGTTTCCAAAAATCCGAAAGATTTTCGGGAAATCTCCATGGCTTTGAAAAATCTCAGTGGAGACCAGGTTCACCGGAAGGATTCCTTGGATCCAGGGAAATGCTAACCCCACAGATATTACGTATTTCCGTAGAAAATTTCCGGATTTTTAGAAAATCCCCATTGATTCTTTGAAATTTTCGAGGAAAACTGCCAGATTAAAAAAAATCCCCTTAGATCTCGTACAAATCTTCCGGATCCCCAAAAATACTGCCAAGTTTGCAAAAAATCTTCTCGAATCACGTAAGCCGGTTGCGTTTACAGTGCATCCCACACATTACTGAGAAGTTTTTATTTCACCGGAAATCCTACGAACTCTTAATGATATGTCCAACGTTTTTGGGAAAATCCTTTAAGCTGTTGGATAAATCCCCCAAACAAGTCTCCCTGGTTTCACGAAATATCTGCCCCTACACTGGAAGGTCGTCTCTGATCCAGGGGAATGCTAACCCCGCAGGATTTTCGGGAAATCTCCATTGATTCTGAGAAATTTCTGAGAAAATCTGTCAGATTTGCAAAAAATTCTTCTTGGATCTCGTAGAAATCTTCCGTGTTTTCTGGGAATCTTTATGGAATCTAGAAAATCTCTAGGAAGATCTGCCAGGTTTGCAATAAAATATCCTCGAATTTACGCAAGCGCATTGCATTTTTAGTCAATCCCACACATTACTGAAGAATCACGTTTATTTCATAAGAATTCCTTCAGACTTTACGGAAAAATCCCCCAGACAAGTCCTTCGGGTTTCCGGAACAATCTACCATGTTTATCGAAAGGCCTCTTCGAACTGCTAACCCCACAGAAAGCACCGATTTTTGTAGAAATTTTTTGGATTTTTGGGAAATCTCCGTGGCTTCTGAAAATTTTCAGTAGGGACCAAGTTCACCGGAAGGATTTCTCGGATCCAGAGAAATACTAACCCTGCAGAAATTACGTATTTCCGTAGAAAGTTTTCGGAATTTTAGAGAATCCCCATTGATTCTTTGAAATTTCCGACGAAAGCTGTCAGATTTGAAAAAAATCTCCTGAGATTGCGTTTCCAGTGAATCCCACACATAACTAAAGAAATCCTACGGTCTGTCAGTGATATCAGTAGCGTTCTTGAGAAAATTATCCAGGAAAATCCTACAGACAAATTCTTCTGGTTTTTGGAAAAATTTACCACGTTTACAGGAAGGTCCTTTTATATACTGGGAAATGCTAACCCCAGAGAATTCTCATAAAAATCTTCCGCATTTCCTTTATATCTTTATGCATTTTAGGATATTCTTCGAAAAACCTGCAAATTTTGCACAAAATCTTCTCAGATCCCGTAGAAAGTTTCCAGATTTTCTGGAATTTTTCATGAGTTCTGATAACTACCAGGTTTGCAAAAAGTCTCCTTACGTCCACGCAAACGGGCCGCGTTTCCAATGAACCCTATTCGTTTCTGAGAAATCTGTTTTAGTTCTTAGCAAATCCTATGAACTGTCAGTGGTATCTACACTGTTTTTTAGAAAATCCTTTAAGCCGACGGGAAAATTCCCTCAGAGAAATCTTCTTGGTTTTTTGACAAATCCGCCACGTTTGCAAGTAAATCTTCTCGGGCCCAGGGAAGTGCTAGCGCCACAGTAATCACGGATTTCCGTAAAAATCTTATGGATTTTCGGGGAATCTATGGATTCTGGCAAATCTACGAGGAAACCTGCCAGGTTTGTAAAAGATCTTCCCGGACCCATGCAAACGGGCTGAATTTTTAGTTGATTCCACACCTTGCTGGGAAACTACGCAGAAAACACGAATTCCCATAGAAATTTTTCGATTTTTTCAGGAATCTCCATGGATGCAAGAAAATCTTACTGGAAATCTGCTAGGAGTGCAAAAATCTCCTCGGAATAATGCATGCGGACTGTGTTTCTAGTGAATCTCACACGTAGCTGAAGATTCTCTTATATTTCATAGGTTTGTCAGTAATATCTATAGCTTTTTCGGGAAAATCCTCTGAATTTTCAAGAAAAATCCTCCTGAAAAAACTACCACGTTTACAGGAAGGTCTCCTTGTTCCCAGGAAAATGCAAACACCACAGAAATTACGGATTCTCATAAAAATCTTTCGCATTTTTGGGGAATCTGCATGGATTCTGGGAAATTTCCTGTGCAACCAGCCAGATGGGCAAAAAGTTCTCCTCAGATCTGGTAAAAATCTTTCAAATTTTCAGGGAATTCTATGGATTCTGGGTAACCTCCCGAAAAACCTGTCAGCTTTGTAAAGAAATTTCTTCGGATCCACGCAAGCAGTCTGCGTTCTAACAAACAGTAGTGGGAAATCTCTTTTAGTTTGCAGGCAATCCTACGGCCTGTCAGTGATATTTTCAACGTTTTTGAGAAAATCCCCTTACCTGTCGGGGAAAATTCTCCCGACAAGTTTTTCGGGTTTCCAGTTTATGCAAAAATCCTCCAATTTCGGGAAACATTCCCCAGACAAGTTTTTAAGAGGGACACCTCAAAACCAGAGAAATGCTAATCCCACAGAAATCACGGATTCTCATAGAAATTTTTTCGATTTTCCGTAGAATTTCCTAGGAACTAAAAAAGATATCTCAGTAATGTGGGGTTCATTACAAACGCAGCCCGTTTGCATACACGCCAGTAGATATTTATGCAAACCTGGCAGGTTTCCCCGTAGATTTCTTAAAATCCAAGGAGATTCCCAAAAATCCGAAAGATCTGAAAATCCGAAGGACTTCTGTGAGAGATTTTTCCCAACAGAAATACCAGACAACTCAGAGGATTTCCTCAAGAATGTTGGAGATATCACTGTCAGTCCGTAGTGTTTTCTGTGAACTAAAAAGATTTCTCAGTAATAAAAACGCAGTCCATTTGCGTGGACCGGAGGACATTTTTTGAGAGCCTGGTAGGTTTACTCGGAGATTTTCAAAATCCATAGAAATTCCTCAAAAATCGGATGATTTTTACGGGTACCTGTGACTCGTGTGGGGTTAGCTTTTCCTGGTCGCGAATAGACTTTCCTGTAAACATTATAAATGTTTTCGGATACCCGAAAAACTTGTCTGAGTAAATTTTATCGGTAGCTAATAGGATTCTATCAGAACGTTGGAAACATCACTGACAAGCGTTAGGATTATCTACGAACTGAACGAAATTTCTCAATGATGTGTGGGTTTGACTGAGAAAGTAGCCAGTTAGCGTGTATACGTGGAGATCTTTTGCAAATCTGATATGTTTTTCCGGAGATTTCTCAGAATCCATGGAGATTCAGAGAAAATCCAGACGATCTCTGCGGGATCCGAAAAGATTTTTTTGCGAGTCTGGCAGATTTCCGCGGAAATTTCCCAGAATCAATGGAGATTTTCTGAAAACTTGGGGACTTCTACTTTGTGCGGATCAGTCAAGACCTTTTGGCGAACCTGGGGGTTTTCTCTGAGATTTTTAAATAGCCACGCAAATGAATTTGGAAGTGCCGGACAAGACGGTCATTCTAATTATGGCTATTTCAGACTCCGCTGCATAAATCCTCTGGAGAGGAACACATAATATACACCGACGTCTCGTTTTCCTGAAGACTCTCGCGACAAGTGGGGTCATCTGATAGACCGTTCCTCTACAGACGCCTCCTTAGTTTTCAATGCCCAGTCAAAATACCAACCAAGCGCATCAATTCTAGCCATGGAAACCGAACAGGCATTTTGTCAGTCGGCAGCTTGTCCTGCAAATCTACCTGTCCTTGCAGTAGTGGTGGGTTGTTTGCCATATCATTGCAGATGGCTATATAGGAACCTATGAGCCGATCCTTGATTTACCAGAGTCTCTGGTGGTCATTACCAGGTATCCAAACACACCTTGGGATGTCTCTAAACGCAATATATCCCCCGAAAGGTACCACAAGGAATGGAAGCAGCCTGTAGGACAACGGGAAAGATACCAGCCGTTTATGGGGACAAGTTCTTTGGGTTTCGGGAAAAATCTACTACGTTTATAGAAAAGTCCCTTCGGAGATACGAGATAACCCCAAAGAATTCACGGATTTTCGTAAATATCCTTGGGATTTCTTGGGAAATCTAGGAAATCTCTAAGGAAACTTTCCATGTTTGGAAGACAATGTCCGTGGACCCGCGCAAGCTGGCTGCGCTTCCAATGATTCCACACATTACTGAGGAATCTCTTTTATTTCACAGGGAGTTCTATGGACTATCAGCAATATCTTCAATTTTCTTGAAAAAATACTCTGAAATGTTAGAGAAAGTTTCCGAGACAAGTTTTCGAGTTTCCAGAAAAATCTACCACGTTCACTAGAAGGACTCATCGAACCAAACGAAATACTAACCCCGCAGAAGTTCAGGATTTTTGTAAAAAACTTTTTGATTTTTGTAGAATTTCCATTGATTTTGAGATATTTCTGAGAAAACCTGCCAGATTCGCAAAAAAATGTCATCGGATTCACGCATGCGGACTGCGTTTCCAGTGAAGCCCTCACATTGCTCAAAAATCTCATTAATTTCACAGGAAATCCTACGGACTGTTAGTAAGAGATATCCAACGTGCTTGAGAAAATCTTCTGTATTGTCAGGGCAAATACGGACAAGTTTTTCTGATTTCTGAAAAAATCTACCACATCCACAGGAAGTTCTCCTCGGACCCGGGAAAACGCTAGCCCCTCAGAAAACACGCATTCCCGTGTAAACCTTCCGGATTTGCTATGAATCTACCAGATCCGCAAAAAATTCTCCTAGGAACCCATAGAAATCTTTCAGATTATCAAGGAATTTCCATGGATTCTGGGAGGGAAACATGCCAGGTTTGCAAAAAATTTTCACGGATACACGCAAACGGACTACTTTTCCAAGGAATCCCACGTTCTTGAAGAAATCCTCTGAGTTGTCTGGTAAATTCTGTCGGGAAAAATCTCCCAGAGAAGTTCTCCGGGTTTTCAGAGCTAGCACGTTCACAGGAGGATTTTCTCGAGCCTGGGTAAATGCCAACCCTCGCAGCTATCATGGATTCCTGTATTAATCTTCCGGATTTTCGGAAAATCTTCTTAAATTCTGAGAAATTCCGAGATAACCTGCAGGGTTTACATAAAAAATATCTTTTTCCGTCCACGCAAGCGGGGTGTGTTTGTAATGAATCGCACGCATTACTGAGAAATCTCTTTTAATTCTTATGAAATCTTATGGACTGTCACTGATATCTAAAAAGTTCTTGGGATAATCCTCTGAGCTGTCGGAAAAAATTCCCCAGACAAGTCTTCCTGGTTTCTCGGAAAATCCACCACGTTCAAAAGAAGGACACCTCGGACCCAGGAAAATGCTAATCCCATAGAAATCACGGTTTCCCATAGAAATCTTTTTGATTTTCGGGTAATCTCTATGGATTCAAGGAAATCTCTGAGGAGACCTGTCAGGTTTACAAAATCTCTTCGGATTCATGCAAGCGGGTCACGTTCCTAGTGAATCCCACACGTCACTGATAAATCACTTTTATTTCACAGGAAATTCTACGAACTGTCAGAAATATCAACCAGAGAGGTTTTCCGGGATTCCGGAGATTTCTACCACGTTTACAGGAAGATCTCCTCAGGCCCAAGAAAATTTTAACACGCGAGAAAACACGGATTCTCAGAGAAATCTTTCGGATTTTTTGGGAATGTCCATGGATTTTGGGAAATCCTTGCGAAAACTTCCAGGTTTGCAAAAGATCTCCCTGGATCCATTCAAGCAGGCGGCGTCTTGAGCGAATCCCACATGTTACTGAGAAACTCTCGCGGAAGATCTCCCAGATCAATCTTCCGGGTTTCTGAAAAAAATCTACAACATTTACACCACATACATCACGGATTCCCGTAGAAATCCTCCCGTATTTTGGGAAATCTCCATTGATTCTGGGAAATTTCCGTAGAAAGCTGCCAGATTCGCAAAAAACTCTTTGGATCCCGTAGAGATTTTTAAGATTTTTAGAATTCTGGTAAATCTCCATGGAAACTTGCCAAGTTTCCAAAAAAATTTCCTCGAATCCACGCAATTGGATTTCGTTTCCAGTAAATCCCACACATTACTGAAGAATTTCTTTAATTTCATAGGAAATTATACGGTTTGTCAGTGACATCTACAACGCTCTTAGGAAAATCTCCTGAACTTTCGGGTAAATCACCTAGACAAGTCCTTTGGGTTACCGGAAAAATGTACCACGTTTACAGGACAGACTCCTTGAACCCAGGGAAATACTTACCTCACAGAAATCACTTATTTCCGTAGAAATGTGCCGGATTTTCGGAAAATCTCCATGGCTTCTGCAAAATCTTAGATGGAATCTTCCAGGTTCGCAAAAATAATTTCCGTGATCCACGCAAACAGACTGAGTTTCCAGTGATTCCCACACATTACTGAAAAATTTCTTTTATTTTACAGGAAATCCTACGGACTAACAGTAATATTTTTAATGTTCTTGAGCAAATACAAGGAATTGTCGGTGAAAATTCCTCTGACAAGTCTTTTGGTTTTCTGGAAAAACCTACCACGTAGTCAGGAAAATTTCTTCGGACCTACGGAAGTGCTAATCCCACAGAAATCACGAATTTCCGTAGAAATTTTTCGGATTTTCGGGGAATCTCCATTGATTCTGGAAAGTTTCTGCAACAATCTGCCAGATTCGCAAAAAATCTCGGATCGCGTAGAAGTTTTTCGATTTTCTTGGAATCTTCATGGATTCTGGAAAATCTACCACGTTTACAGAAAGGTCTTTTTATACTCAGGAAAATGTTAATCCCACAGAAATCACGAATTTCCGTAAATATTCTTCGGATTTTCGGGGAATCGCTATCGATTCTGGGAAATTTCTGCAAAATCTGCCAGATTCGCAAAAATCTCCCCGCATTCCGTAGAAATTTCTCGATTTTCTGGAAATCTTCATGGATTCTGGAAAATCTTTAGGCAAACCTTCCGTGTTCCCAAGAAATCTCTTTGAATCCACGCAAGCGCGTTGCGTTTTCAGTAAATTCTACACACAAGGGAAAAATTTCATTTATTTTATAGGAAATCCTACGGTCTGTCAGTGATATTTACAGCGTTCTTGGAAAAATCTTCTGAACTTTCTATGAAAATCCCTCAGACAAATACTTAATGTTTCTGGAAAAATCGACAACGTTTACAGGAATGTCTTTTTATACCTAGAGAAATGCTAATCCTAGATAAATCACGGATTCTCGTAAAAAAATTTCGCATTTTCGGGAAACCTCTATGAATTTTGGAAAATCCCCGGGTAAACCTGGAAGTTTTGCAGAAAGTCTCCTCGGATCCCATAGAAATCTTTCAGATTTTCTGGGAATCTCCATGCGTTTTAGGAAATTTCCAGGAAAACCTGCCAAGTTTCCAGAAAAATCTGCTCGTGTCTACGCAAGCGGGCAGCGTTTCGAATATATCCCACTCATTACTGAAGAATCTCTTTTAGTAGGAAATTCTATGGACTGTCAGTGATTTACAACATTCTTGGGAAAACCTCTTCCTGGTTTTCTGACCAATGTACCATGTTTGCAAGAAGGTTTTTCCGGATTCAGTAAAATGCTAACCCCACAGTAATCACGTATTTCCGTAGAAATGTTATGGATTTTCGGGGAATCTCTATGGATTCTGGGAAACCTTCGGGGAAACCTGCCAGGTTTGTCAAAGATCTTCCCGGACCCATGCAAACGGGCTGCGTTTTTAGTAAATCCCACACCTTACTGAGAAACTCCACAGAAATCTTTTGAATTTTCCGGGAAAATCATGGAATCGAGGAAATCTTTCTGGAAATCTGCTAGCAGTGCAAAATCTTCTAGGAATAATGCATGCGGATTGTGTTTCTAGTGAATCCCACACGTAGCTGAAAATTCTCTTTTATTTCATAGGAAATCCTACGGTTTGTCAGTGATATCTATAGCGTTTTTGCGAAAATTCTTTGAATTTTCGTGGAAAAATCCCTTTGAAAGATCTACCCGTTTACAGAAAGGTCTCCTTGTATCCAGGGAAATGCAAACACCACAGAAATTGCGGATTCTCATAATCTTTCGCATTTTTGGGGAATCTATGGATATTGGGAACCTTCTGATGCAATCTGTCAGATTCTTCTCAGATCCCGTAGAAATCATTCGAATTTTCAGGGAATTCCATGGATTATGGAAAACCTCCGGAAAAACATGCCAGCTTTGCAAAAGAAAATTCGGATCCACGCAAGCGGTCTGCGTACTCAGTAAATCACACACATTAGTGCGAAATCTCTTTTAGTTCTTAGAAAATCCTACGGACTGTCACTAACGTTTAAAATGTTTTTGTAAAATCCTCTGGGCTGTCGGGAAAAATCCTGGTTTTCCGACAAATCCACAAAGTTCACAGAAAAGACACCTCGGAGTCAGCGAAACGCTAAACCCACAAAAATCGCGGATTCCCATAGAAATCTTTTTCATCTTTGAGAAATCTCCATGGATTTAAGGAAATCTCCGTGGAGATCTGCCATGTTTGCAAAAATCTCTTCGAATACATTCAAGCGGGTTGCGTTTCTAGTGAATCCCACACGTTTCTGAGAAATCTTTTATTTCACTGGAAATTCTACGAACTGTCAGAAATATCTCCCACGTTCATTACAAAATCGTATAGCTCGATAACAATCACCCAGAGAAGTCTTCCGGGATTTTGGAGAAATCTAACACGTTTACAGAAAAGCCTCTTCAAACCCAGGGAAATTTTAACACGAGAAAAAGCACGGATTCTCATAGAAATCTTTCGGATTTTCGGGAAATGTGCATGGATTTTGGGAAATCTTCCGATAAACCTGCCAGTTTCGCACAAAATCTCCCCGGATCCATTCAAGCAGGCTGGCTTTTAAGCAAACCCCATACGTTACTAAGAAACTCTTTTATCTGACCGAAAATTCAGTGATATCTCCAACGTTTCTAGGAAAGTTCTTTGAACTGTTGGGGGAAACTTTCAGACCAGTCTTCTGGGTTTCTAAGAAAATCTATCACATTTACAGGAAGATCCCATACCCAGAGAAATGCTAACTACGCAGAAATTGCGAATTTCCGTAGAAATTCTACAGTATTTCAGGAAATCTTCATTAATTCTGGGAAATTTCCGCGGAAACCTCTGTCCCGTAGAGTTCTTCAGGATTTTCAGGAAATCTCCATTGATTCTGAAAAATCTCCAGGTTCGAAAAAATTTCCTCCAATCCACGCAAGCTGGTTCCGTTTCCAGTGAAGCCTACACATTACTGAAAAATTTCATTTGTTTCATAGGAAATCCTACGGACTGTCAGTGATATCTCCAACGTTCTTAAGAAAATCTTCTGTAGTACCAAGGAAAATATTCTAGACAAATCTTCCTAGTTTCCGGAATAATCTATAAACGTGGTTCATAGAAAGGACGCGTCGGACTCGGAAAAATACCAACCTCCAGAAAAAAATCTCCTTAAATCTCTTACAAATCTTCCGGATTTTCAGGAAATCTCCATGGATTGTAGGAAATCCCAAGAAAACCTGCCAGGTTTGCAAAAAATCTTCTCAAATTACGTAAGCCGGTTGCGTTTACAGTGCATCCCACACATTACTAAGAAGCTTTTATTTTACTTAAAATCCTACGGACTCACAGTGATATGTCCAACGTTTTTGGAAAAATCCTTTAAGCAGTCGAGTATACCTCCAAACAAGTCCTCCTGGGTTTGGGAAACATCTACCTCGTTTACAGAAAGGTCGTCTCTGATCCAAGGGAATGCTAACCACACAGAAACTAAGTATTCCTGTAGAATTTTCCCGGATTGTCGAGGAATTTCCATTAATTCTGGGAAATCTCTGGGGAAAATTGCCAGATTTGCAAAAGAAATATTCTTGGATCTATGTAAACGGGTTATGTTTCCAGTGATTCTGACACAATACTAAAAATTCCTTTTATTCTACAGGAAATCCTGCGGACCAACAGTAATATTTTCAACGTTCTTGAGAACGACTTTCCGTAGAAATTTTAACACGTACACAGGAAAGTTTCTTTGGGCCCAGGGAAATTCTAATCCCACAGAAATCACGAATTCTTCGGATTTTGGGGAATCTCCCTTGATTCTAGAAAATTTCTGAAAAAATCTACCAGATTTGCAAAAAATCTCTTCAGATCCTGTAGAAATTTTTCGGTTTTTTGGGAATCTATGTGGATTCTGGGAAATCTTTAGGGAAACCTTCTGTGTTCCCAAGAAATCTTTTCGAATCCACGCAAGCGCGTTACGTTTTTAGTAAATCCCACACATAACGGAATAATCTCTTCTTTTTTATAGGAAATCCTACGGTCTGTCAGTGGTATCAGTGATATGTACAGCGTTCTTGGGAAAATCTTCTAAACTTTCTAGGAAAATCCCCTAGACAAGCTCTTCATGTTTCTGGAAAAATCTACTACCAGAGGAAACCTGGAAGTTTCGCAGAAAGCCTTCTTGGATTCCGTAAAACTTTTTCAGATTTTCTGGTAATCCTTATGTGTTCTGCAAAATCTCCATAGAAACCTGTCAGGTTCCCAGAAAAATTTCCTCGCGTCCACGCAAGCGGGCGGCGTTTCCAATGTATCCCACTCATTACTGAGGAATCTTTTTTAATAGGAAATCCTACGGACTGTCAGTGATATTTACAAACATTCTTGGGAAAACCCTCTTTTTGGTTTCCTGATAAATCTAACACGTTCGCAAAAAGGTATTTTCGGACTTAGTGAAATGCAAACCGCACAGTAATCACGTATTTCCGTAGAAATCTTATGGATTTTCGGGAAATCTTTATGGATTCTGGAAAATCTTCGGGGAAACCTGCCAGGTTTGTAAAAGATCTTCCCGGACTCATGCACGTGGGTTGCGTTTTTAGTGAATCCCACATCTTACTGAGAAACTCCACAGAAAACACGAAATTGCATAGAAATTTTTCGAATTTTGCGGGAATCTCCATGGATTCGAGGAAATCTTCCTGGAAACCTGCTAGGAGTACAAAAATTTCCTCGAAATAATGCATGTGGACTGTGTTTTTAGTGCATCCCACACGTAGCTGAAGATTCTCTTATATTTCATAGGTTTGTCATTGATATCTATAGCTTTTTTGGGAAAATCCTCACAATTTTCAAGAAAAAACCTCCTGAAAAAACTACCACGTTTACAGGAAGGTCTCCTTGTACCCAGGGAAATGCAAACACCACAGAAATCACGGATTCTCATAAAAATCTTCCGCATTTTTGGGGAATCTGCATGGATTCTGGGAAATTTCCGGTGCAACCAGCCACATCGCAAAAAGTTCTCCTCAGATCTCGTAAAAATCTTTCAAATTTTCAGGGAATTCTATGGATTCTGGGAAACCTCCCGAAAAACCTGTCAGCTTTGTAAAGAAATTTCTTCGGATTCACGCAAGCAGTCTGCGTTCTAACAAACAGTAGTGAGAAATCTCTTTTAGTTTGCTGGCAATCCTGCGGCCTGTCAGTGATATTTCCAACGTTTTTGAGAAAATCCCCTTACCTGTCGGGGAAAATTCTTCCGACAAGTTTTTCGGGTTTCCAGTTTATGGAAAAATCCTCCGAGCTGTCGGGAAAAATTCCCCAGACAAGTTTTTCTGGTTTCTCGGCAAATCCACCACGTTTTTAAGAGGGACACCTCAAAACCAAAGAAATGCTAATCCCACAGAAATCACGGATTCCCATAGAAATTTTTTCGATTTTCGGGAATCTCTATGGATTTAAGGAAATCTCCAACGAGACTTGCCAGGTTTGCAAAATCTCTTCGAATTCATTTCACAGAAAATTCTACGAATGTCAGAAATATTTTCCACGTTTAGAAAATCATCTAACTCGGAAAGAATTCCCCAGAGAAATCTTTCGGGATTCTGAAGAAATCTACCACGCTTACGGAAAGGTCTCCTCGGACCCAGGGAAATGTTAATACGAGTGTAAACACGGATTCTTTTAGAAATAATCCGGATATTTTCAAGGAATGTTTATGGATTTTGGGAAATCTTCGAGGAAGAAAAAAATCTTTGCGCATCCATCCAAGCGGGCTACGTTGCTAGTGAATCCCACATCTTCTGAGAAACTCTTTTCTTTCACCGAAAATCCTACGAACTATCAGTGATATCTCCAACGTTCCTGATAAAATCCTTTGAGCTGTCAGTAAAAATTTTCCAGACAAGTCTTCCGGGTTTCTGGAAAAATCCTCCACGTCTACAGTAAGGATTCGTCGACCCAGGGAAATGCTAACTCCAGAGAAATCACGGATTTCCGTAAAAATCGTCCAGATTTTCTGGGAATGTCCATTGGTTTTTGGAAATTTTTGGGGAAAGCTGCAAAATTTGCAAAAAATCTCCTCGGATCGCATAGAAATTTTAAAAAGTATCAGAAAATCTCCTTGGATTGTAAGAAATCCCCAAGAAAACGTTCCAGGTTCGCAAAATTATTCTTGAATCAAAGTAAGCGGGTTGCGTTTCCAGTGAATACCACGCATAGCTAAAGAATCTCTTTTAATTTCTAGGGAATCTTACGGACTCTCAGCGATATTTTTAATGTTCTTCAAGAGGTACTCCAAATTATAGGGAAAATCTCCTCGACAAGTCTTCCGAGCTTCCTGAAAATCCTACTACGTCCAGAGTAAGGACTTTTCTGACCCAGGGAAAAGCTAACCACACAGAAATCGCAAATTTCCGTAAACAGTTTTCAGATTTTTAAGAAATCCATAATGATTCTTCGAAATTTCCGGGGAAAACTGCCAGACTAAAAAAAAGAATCTCGTTGGATCCCGTAGAAATTTTCCGGACCTTTAGGAAATCTTTATGGATTTTAGGAAATCCCCGGAGAGATCTGCCAGGTTGGCAAAAAAATCTTCTCGAATTCACATAAGCAGGTTACATTTCCAGTGAATCCCACACATAACTGAAGAAATCCTACGGTTGTGATATCTACAGCGTTCTTTAGAAAATCATTTAGGAAAATTCTCCAGACAAGTTCTTCTGGTTTCCGGAAAAACTTACCACGTTTACAGGAAAGTCATTTTATACCCTAGGAAATGCTAACCCTAGAGAAATCACGGATTCTCATAAAAATCTTCCGCATTTTTGGGAAATCTTTAAGAATTCTAGGAAATCCCCGAGGAAACCTGCAAGTTTCGCACAAAATCTTCTTAGATCCCGTAGAAAGTTTCCAGATTTTCTGGGAGTTTTCATGGATTCTGGTAACTGCCAAGTTCGCAGAAAAATCTTCTTACGTCCACGCAAGCGCGCTGCGTTTCCAATGAATCCCATTCGTTACTGAAAAATCTGTTTTAGTTCCTAGCGAATTCTACGAACTGTCTGTGGTATCTACACCGTTTTTTAGAAAATCCTCTATGCTGACAGGAAAATTCCCCCAGAGAAGACTTCTTGGTTTCTCGCCAAATCCAGCACGTTTGCAGGTAGGTCTTTTCTGATCCAGGGAAATGCTAGTCCCACATTAGTCACGGGTTTCCGTAGAAATTTTTTGGATTTTCGGGGAATCTCTATGGATTCAAGAAAATCTCCTAGGAGACCTACCCGGTTTGCAAAATCTTTCCGGATCCATGCAAGCAGGTTGCGTTTCTTGTGAATCCCACACGATACTGAGAAATCTTTTGTTTCACAGGAAATTCTACGAACTGTCAAAAATATCTTCCACGTTATTTAGAAAATCGTCTAACTCGGAAAAAAATTCCCAGACGTCTTCCGGGATTCTGAAGAAATCTACCACGTTTACAGGATGGTCCTCTCGGACTCAGGGAAATGTTAACACGAGTATAAACACGGATTCTTATAGAAATAATCCAGATTTTCAAAAAATGTTTATGGATTCTGGGAAATCTCCGGGGAAACCTGCCAGATTTAGAAAAAATCTTCCCGGATCCATGCAAGTGGGCTACTTTGCTAGTGAATCCCACACCATACTGTGAAACTCTTTTATTTCACCGGAAATCCTACGTAGTGTCAGTGATATCTCCAACGTTTCTGAGAAAAATCTTCGAGCTGTCGGGAAAAATTTCCCAGACAAGTCTTCCGGATTTCTAGAAAAATCTACCACGTCTACAGCAAGAACTCCTTGGACTCAGGAAATGCTAACCCCAGAGAAATCGTGGATTTTCGTAGAAATCGTCCGGATTTTCTGGGAATGCCCATTGGTTCTTGGAAATTTTTGGAGAAAGCTGCCATATTCGCAGAAATCTCCTCGGATCCCATAGAAATTTTTCGAATTATCAGGAAATCTCTATAGATTCTAGGAAAACTCCAGGTTCGCAAAAAATCTTCTTGAGTCAATGTATGCGAGTTGCGTTTCCAGGAAATCTTACTGACTGTCAGCGATATCTTCAATGTTCTTGAGAAGGTACTCCAAACTATAGAGAAAATCTCCTAAACAAGTCTTCCGAGTTTTCTGAAAATGCTACTGCGTCTAGAGCAAGGCTCAGGGAAATGCTAACCACACAGAAATAACAAATTTCCGTAAACAGTTTTCGGATTTTTAAGGAATCCATAATCTTCTTGAATTCTCATACGCGGATTGCGTTTCCAGTGAATCCCACACATAACTGAAGAAATTCTACGGTCTGTCAGTGATATCTACAGCGTTGAGAAAATCATCCCGGAAAATCCTCAAGACAAGTTCTTCTGGTTTCCGAAAAAATTTACCACGTTTACAGGAAGGTTTTTATATACCCTGGGAAATTCTAACCCCCGAGAAATCACGGATTCTTACATAAATCTTCCGCATTTTCAGGAAATAGTTATGGATTCTAGGAAATCCCCGGGGAAACCTGCAAGTTTCTCACAAAATCTCCTCAGATCCCGTAGAAAGTTTCCAGATTTTCTGGAATTTTTCATGAGTTCTGATAACTGCCAGGTTCGTCCAGGTACGTCCACGCAAGCGGGCTGCGTTTCCAACGAATCCCACTCGTTACTGAGAAATCTTTTTTAGTTCTTAGCAAATCCTACGGATTGTCAGTGGTATCTACACCGTTTTTTAGAAAATCCTCTAAGCTGACGGAAAATTCCCTCAGAGAAGTCTTCTTGGTTTTTTGACAAATCCGCCACATTTGCAGGTAGGTCTTCTCGGACCCAGGGAAATGTTAGTCCCATATTAGTCACGGGTTTTCGTAAAAATTTTTTGGACTTTTGTGGAAGCTCCATGGACTCTGGGAAATCTCCGGGGAAATGTGTCAGGTAGAAAAGCCTCCTCGTATCCATCGAAGTCAATCGCGGTTCTGGTGAATTTTACAAATTACTGAGAAATTGCGGTATTTGTTGCTCTCTTTCTGTATCTGCTCTATGCCCTCCACATCAAAGAGCTCAACGAGTCGGCGGTCTAAGCTGACGACATCGGGATTGTCTTGACCTCTCGCCTAGGCTAAAGTGGCGTGTTGCCAGAGTAGAACGGATTCTGCCTCAGGTGTGGCTCAATTTCCAGGATCTCGTCATCCAACCGACACGGGTCGTATTCCACTGTGCAGACTGCTACCAGCCTCTTACAGTAGGTTCTTTAGGTGCTTTGGCCCACGATGCGGGATTAACCAAACCATCATCTTGCTAAGCTTAGGCCGCATTGACGTACACTTACTCCGCGTATGTTGTGGATTTTAGGGCACTCAAGGCGCTGGATCACCACGTGAGCTAGGCCTATTCTGTTACAAAACCATATGGCAGCGTATGATCACTCATACGGTAACACTCCCCAATCCCATCCCCTCCAACCATACGGGACTGTAAACCTTCATCCCCTATGAAAAGCGATTCTGGAACCCCTTCACATAATGATGATCAATTCGGTTTATGACTAATTACTGGCAGGAGATGATGGGTGTCAGAGAGAGGGGGCAGGGGGGAAAAGACAGCAAAGAAAAGTATGTAGTGCAAGAGGATACATACCGGATTTTAGTTTGCTATTAGATTGCTCAAACGTTTTACAAATTCCGGTGACTAAATAAGAGTTGCTAACAAGGGATCAGTTAAAGTTGGGCATCTTATCCAAAATACCTTTCAAGATTAAAATAAAAAAAGCGTATAGTTATCTTTTTAAAACTTCAAACAAACCGAGCTTGCAACGCCTTAACTATATCAAAGGAATATTTTTCAAACAAACTCTAAAGTGTGAAATTTCAACTTTAAACATCGTCTCTAGACAGCTAATCAAAACTTTAAAAGGGAACTTTCCTATAAAATATTCAAAAATCGTTTTTCACCCTTTTGTAGCCTTGCAACAAATGAGCAACTGAGAACTTTCCCTTTACAATGCAGAAGCGATTCCCTAAGGCCTATTATAAGTTTCAATACCTATATATCATGCGGCGCTTACTGTATTCCTTTTCTTTGATAAGTTTGCATGGTTTGGCAAGATTAATGAGCAGTGTCTTTCAAACTACATTGCTTGAGATAACAGTGCGCAGGAGGCAGATGACGGTGTCGCTTGAGGGACCGATAAGGTTTTGCGGCTCACTGTCGGAACTGCTGCTTTTGGTATCTATCAATAGATGCTACGAAGTTTGACATCTTACATAAAGCAATGCACGTTTAAGTGAACGCAATCTACAGTGTGAAAAAATAAATTGTCGATCTGTGCACTTTTGAGTAGAACATTCTCTAATCTCCCTGAGATGGTCATAAATAGATATTTTAACGATTCAATAATATACCAACTAATTAAGTACGTATCTCAACGCAAGATTATCCTTTCTTTGACAATGTTCCTTTGAGCCGGATGGATAATGAGGCGTTAAGTACAACGATGTGACAATTTACAAATTAATTAAATTCGTATGGAACACATTTACGACAAAATTATGCTTCACTGCTTCTCGACAAAACAAAAAATTTAATTATCGTAGCGTTAAAGTGAGAACTTCATAGCCCCACCTTAGAGGCCAAGCAATATGATCAACCAACACCGATTCTGCATGTGGCTTTGTCTAGAGCCGTATCATTTATTTACACTCACGCATACTTTTAAATATGAGCAACGAACCTTTAATGTATTTGTTATTTTAATAAGGAGAGGCGGATAACACAGAGTCTTGTAGATTTCATTGACGCGTACGTACATCTTTATATTTGAAAATTTGTTTAGCCTCTACAAGATTGTTTCAGACTAAACATTATTCCTTTTGCCATCACTTCATAATTAATGCTAAAAAAAATATGAGTAAAAGAAAGCGCTATGGCTGAATGGCAGCGTACGCCTGACCCTGAATCTAAAAACAGCAGTTTCTAAAAATTCACGCTTTCGTAACAGTTAAAGTCGATTTGATTTTTGAAATGAGAATATATCAGTGTAAGGTAGTACGCTGTAATTTTTTAGGTAAAACAGCGTTTCACCTTTTCATTTTATCTTGTTCATTCCTATTTTAACTGAAAATTTACCTCAGAGTTGGAAATACTTAAAGAAAGAGAGGTAGGGGAAGAAAGAGTGAGAGAAAGAAATCGAGAAGAAGATTGAGAGCGAGATTGAGAGCGAAAGCGAGAACAAAAGCGAGAGCGAGAACGAACGCAAAGGTGAAGGCGAGGGTTAAGGCAAGGGCGAGGGCGAGGGCGAGGGCGAGGGCGAGAGCGAAGGCGAGGGCGAAGGCGAGGGCGATGGCGAGGGCGAAGGCAAGGGCGAAGGCGAGGGCGAGGGCGAGGGCGAGGGCGAGGGCGAGGGCGAGGGCGAGGGCGAGGGCGAGGGCGATGGCGAGGGCGAAGGCGAGAGCAAGAGCAAGAGCGTAGTGAGAGCGAAACGAGAGCGAAGCGAGAGTGAAGCGAGAGCGAAGCGAGAGCGAAGCGAGAGCGAAGCGAGATCGAAAGCAAGAGTGAGAACGAGAACAAAAACGGGAACGAAAACGAAAGTGCGAGCGAGAGCAAGACCAAAGCGAGAGCGAAACGAGAGCAAAGCGCGAGCTAGGCGAAAGTGAAGCGAGAGTAAAGCGAGAGCGAAGCAAAAGCGAAGCGAGAGCGAAGCGAGAACGAAGCGAGAACGAAGCGGGAGCGAAGCGGGGCGAAGCGAGGGCGAGGGTGAGAGTGAGAGCAAGGGCAAAAGCTAGAACGAAAGCGAGAGCGAAAGCGAAAGCAGGGGCGAGCGAGAAAGCGACAGCGAGGGCGAGAGCGAGAGCGAAAGCGCGAGCAAAAGCGAGAGCAAACGCGAGAGCAAAAGCGAGAGCAAAAACGAAAGCGAGAGCGAGAGCGAGAGCCAGAGTGTGAGCGGCAGTGTGAGCGAAGGCGAGAGCAAGAGCGAAAGCGGAGCCGATAGCGAGAGCGATAGCGAAAGCGAGAGTGAGAAGGAGGGCGGGCGCGATAGCGAAAGCAAAGCAAGAACGAAGCAAGAGTGAACCAAGAGCGAAGCGAGAATGAGAGCGAGTGCGAGAGCGAAGCGAGAATGAGAGCGAGAGCGAGAGTGAGTGTGAGGACGAGAGCAAAGCTAGAGAAAAATGAGCGCAAGAGCGAGAGCAGAGCAAAAGCGAGAGCGAGGGTGAGGGCGAGGGCGAGGGCGAAGGCGAGGGCGAGAGCAAAAGCGAGAACGGAAGCGAACGCAAAAGCGAGAGCGAAAGCGAGCGCGAAAGCGAAAGCGAAAGCGAGAGCAAGGGCGGAAGCAAGAGCGAGAGCGAGAACAAGAGTGTGCGCCGCAGTGTGAGCGAAGGCGAGAGCAAGAGCGAAAGCGGAGCCGAAAGCGAGAGCGATAGCAAAAGCGAGCGCGAGAAGGAGGGCGACAGCGATAGCGAAAGCAAAGCGAGAACGAAGCAAGAGTGAAGCGAGAGCAAAGCGATAATGAGAGCGAGGGCAAGAGCGAGAGCGAGTGTGAGAACGAGAGCAAAGCTAGAGCGAGCGCTAGAAAAAAATGAGCGCAAAAGCGAGCGCAAAGCAAAAGTGAGAGCTAGGGCGGGGGCGAGGCGAAGGCGAGTGCGAGGGCGAAAGCGAGAGCGAAAGCGAGCGCGAAAGCGAGCGCGAAAGCGAGAGCTAGAGCTAGAGCAAGAGCGAACGCAAAAGCGGGAGCAAGGCGAGGCGAGGCGAGGCGAGGCGAGAGCGAGGCGAGGCGAGCGAGGCAGGCGAGAGCGAGAGCGAGAGCGAGAGCGAGAGCGAGAGCGAGAGCAAGGGCAAGAGCGAGGCTAGATCGAGCGCAAGAGCGAGTCGAACGGAAAAGCGAAAGTGGGAACGGGAACGGGAGCAAGAGCGAGAACGAGAGCGAGAGTGAAGCTAGAGCGAGCGCAAGATTGAAGCGAGTGGAAAAGCGAAAGCGAGAGCGAGAGCGAAAGCGAGAGCGAGAGTGCGAGAGAAAACAAAAGCGAGAGCCGGAACGCGAGCGAGAGCGAGCGCGAGCGTGAGCGCAAGAGCAAAAGCAAAAGCATAAGAGAGAGGAAGACGTGTCAACTATGTCGTCGTTTCAGTGTTTTAAGTCCTCGTACCCGAAACGAATGAATATGTAAGGATTAATTCGAAAAAAAATTTTATAATTCAACCTTAAAATTTTGCATTACATAAAGACTTGCAAGAGATCCAACAGGACGCGTACAGCTAATTAAAAACCCTGTTTTAATAATTGTTAAGAGCGAGAGCAAGAGTGCGAGCGAGAGCGAGAGCGAAGGCGAAATTGGAGCCGAAAGCGAGCGCGATAGGGAAAGCGACAGGGGGCGGCAGCGATGGTGACAGCGAGAGCGAGGGTGAAAGCGAGGGCGAGATCGAGAGCGACAGCGAGAGCGACAGCGAGAGCGACAGCGAGAGCTAGAGCGAGAGCGAGAGCTAGAGCGAGAGCGAGAGCGAGAGCGAGAGCGAGAGCGAGAGATACAGCGAGGGCAAGTGCCGAAGCGGGAGCGAGAGCGAGAGCAAGAGCGAGAGCAATAGCGGGAGCGAAAGAACGAGAGCGAAACCGCGGACAAGAGCGAGGGCGAAAGCGAAAAAGGCGGTGAGGGCAAGAGCGGAAGCGGGCGCAAGAGCAAAGCGAGGCGAGGCGAGGCGGAGCGAGAACGAGGCAAGAGCGAGGCGAGGCGAGAGCGAGGCGAGGCGAGGCGAGGCGAGAGCGAGGCGAGGCGAGGCGAGGCGAGAGCGAGGCGAGGCGAGGCGAGAACGAGAGCGAGGCGAGGCGAGAGCGAGGCGAGGCAGGCGGGAGCGGGAGCGAGAGCAAAAGCGAGAGCGAGAGCGTGCGCGAGCGCAAGCGCAATCGCGAAAGCAAAAGCAAGAGCGATAGCGAGAGGAAAGACGAGAGCAAGAAAGAAAGCAAGCAAGAAAGAGAAAGACGTGTAAGCTATGTCGTCGTTTCAGTGTTTTAAATCCTCTTACCAAGAAACGAAAGAATATTTAAGGGTAAATTCGAAAAATATTCTTTTAATTCAACCTTAAAATTATGCATTACATAAAGACTTGCAAGAGATCTCACAACGCATACGGCTAATTAGAAACCCTGTTTCAATAATTATTAAGATTCTATTTTGTAAATCATTAGTGAAATTATTTCCAACATCACATAGGGCGCATGCGCCTATTTAAAGGAACTGATTACGTTCAGCGATGTCTTTGTTTCTGGGATCTTTTTTTGATGATTTTTAAAGGAATTAGTTCCAGAAACCTATGGAACACATGTACCTATTTAGATCCTTCTTCTGCAAATTTTTAGAAGAATTTTTTCAGCGTCTTATAGGACACATACGCCCAATTACACACGATGATTTCTTTTTCCGATTCAGTCATTATTAAGATTCATTATTGTAGTTGTTTATAGGAAATGGTTCCAACTTTGCATAGGAGGAATGTTGATAATTAGAAACTCTTATTTCGTATTACGACGCAGTCATTATTGACCGCCTTCTTTGTATATCTTTAGAGGAATTACCTCCAGCATGGCATAGAACGCATATGCCTATTTACAAACTCTGATTTTGTTTTCCGGTTGAGCCACAACTTTGCCTTTTTAACGATTTCGACAGCTCTAGCGTCTGGGATATCGCAACCTTGACGATTTTTCTAATAACCCTGGTTATTGTATCCCCGCCAATTTCTTTAATAACACCGGCAGGTCTAGCTTCTGAACTGTCACGACTATACCGATGCTTTAGACAGCGGCAAATCTTGGTTTTGAGCTGTTGCACCACTGGCGGTTTGTTAATGATTCCAGTTAGTCTGGCTCCTGCTCTGTTATACCCTTGTCGGTTTTCTAATAATTCCGGCAATTCTGTATTTTGGCCTGTCACGCACCCAGCACTTTATCTAACGATACCCGCAAGTGTAGATCCTGAGTTGTCACTTTTTCTAATAACCTTAATATTTGTATCACGCCGATTTCTTTAATGTTTTTGACGGCGGCAAATCTGGCTTTTGAGTTGTTTCACTCCCACTGGTTCTATAACGAATCCGGCGGGTCTAACTTTTGGGCTGTTGTAACCCTGTTGGTTTTGTAATGACTGCGGCTAGTTTAGGTTTTGATCTGTCACACCCCCTTCGCCTTTCTAACGATTCCCGCAACTGAGCTCCTGAGATGTCACAAATTCGCCTTTTTATCGAAATCGACAAGTCTTGCTTCTGGACTATTGCACCCTTGTCGATTTTTATAACAACTCTTGCTGTATACCTGCCGATTTTTTAATGATTCAGGCAGTTTTAGCTTCTGGGCTATCACGCCCACGCTGATGTTTTTGACTTCGACAATTTTAGCTTTTGAGCTGTCTAGTCCTTGGGCTGTTATACCTCTGTCAGTTTGCTAATGACTCCTGGCTTGTTACTGTCCCTCCTTTTCTTTTAATGATTCTTGAAATTTTTGCTCTTGAGTTATGACATTCTCGCCTGCTTTTTAACGATTTCAATAGGTCTAGCTCCTAAGCTATCGCACATATTTTTCTAATGTCCCTGGTTTTTGTATCCGGCCAATTTCTTTAATGAATCCGGCAAGTTGTAACGTATTTTTATTACGCAGTTACACTTTGCTTATTAATCTAAAATAATATCGCAATAAAATAAAAATATAATTTATAAATTACTGATCACTAAAAATAATTTATAAAATTTACAATAGCATATGCGGTCCTTCGCTCTTGAGGTCTAAGTTCCTACAATAAGCTTCGTCAAGTTGTCATTTCGTGTCACTTTTCTATCAGCGTCTGAACAGGTAAGCTGCAATCAGCGGCATAGTAAAGTCAAGATGTTAGACAGGCACATGGTCGGTAATACGGTCCGCAAGAAAATAGAATTGTTTTATCCTTCGTGTCGGGAAGTGGTTCTTGGCAGTTGTTGCGTGCAGATTTCATTTTGTGTTCCACCTGTAGCTGCTCAATAGATTCCTGCTGGTCGAAAAAATAGAGGTTTCCCCATCATTAAAACATGCATTTACATTTCCAATGCTCCACTCGAAAGTACTAAATTGACCAGGAGGCGAGTTTTCTGTTGCCTGGAAATTTAGAACTTTGCCAAACCCTTGCCGTTCCAGGCAAGGTAGAGATCTTTAACGTGCGTGACAACACTCACACACGGGACCTCCATTTAACCTCTCATCCGAACGAGAGCGTAATATCTGTAAAATATGCTCACCTGCCATTTTTCAAGCAGTCGGCCGTGTCGGGATTCGAACCCAGGACCTTGGGATCCGTAGTCTTACGCTTACTACATTGATCCCAAGCGTCACCACACACTTTGATCAGCCTTCAGTTAACTGTAGCTATCAAGAGAATTAATTTTTTTGTCGCTTTTTAGACGTACAAGATTTTTACAGAGGGTAGCACCTATTGTCTTCTAATTAACGTATCAAATTTCTTTTATGAGTCATGCGACACCTCTTCCTTCTTCGAAATCCCTTTAATCTCTATGTAACAAAATCAAATTTAGGAAAGTTCTAATTTTTATATTATTTTTCCATGTAAATTGTGATTGTAACTAGAACTCCTTACGTAAATATCTCACCCAGTCCCGCGATTTCATAAATCCCCCTAAGATAACGACTCAAATCACTATCCTTACAATCATCACGTTCCCTTTGATTGTCGCCATTTTAAAAAGTTTCACATAACAGCTTTTGTCGTCGCTGAAACAAAACACAAACGACATTTCGTTTCATATTTTTTGTGCTAGTTTTAAGCGTAAAAGTTTACATCTTGCTGAAACTTTAAAGAAGTTGGTATCGCGCAGAATAAAACGCAAAACCTTATCGGCTTTTTATACGACACCGTCGTCTGCTTCCTCCACGTTGTTATCTTAAGACACGCAGTTTGAAAAACACCGTTCATTAATCTTGTTAACCCATACTAAACTTATGAAGGGGAAGAGGGGTGGATCAAAATTGGAAGGTATAACAGTTAGAAGGGGTCTAACAGTTTGTTTTACTATGCCGGGATTGACATGGGATTGTATGTTATGAAATTCTGCAAGGAAATAATAGGCTAGAACCCTACAGGATTTTATTCTAGCGGTAGTTGTGATTGTTATTTCCACAAATAAATTAATTTAGGGTTACTAACTATTCTTGAGGCAATTACTAAGTCATATGTAGGATGTTCAAGCTCCGTTGAACTTTCAATCAACCGCTCTAAAGACAAGGCTCCATTGACGTTGACTTTTTGCTGATTGACCCTGGCAAGTCTAAAATCTGGCTTGTTACATTTCCATCGGTTTTCTAAAGATTCCGCAAGTCTAGCCCTGAATTGTCACAACCTCGCTTGTTTTTTAAGTTTTGGACTGGTCCACCTCCTAGGTTATCGTAGCATTGTCGTGTCAGTTTTCTAACGACTCTCACTAGTCTAGATTCTGGCCTGTCACACCTCCATCGCTTTTTCTAGTGACTCCCGCAATTTTAAATCTTGTGTCTTTACTACCTGGCATGTTTTAACGATTTTGACAGGTCTAGTTCCAGGAATATCATATCCTCGTCGATTTTTTATATGACTCTGGTTGTTGTATCCCTGCTAATTTCTTTAATGACTCTAACAAGTCTAGATTCTGGGCTGTTAAAACAAAGCCGGTGTTTTGGACTGCGGCAAATCAATCACATTCCGGCCGGTTTTCTAACGAATCAAACAGGTCTAGCGTATCGGTTGTTATAGCCTTTTAAACAGAAACATACTTTGATCATCAACAAACCCGTAACTTGGTGGATTTATGACTTTCGCAGAATACCAGGCGCTTCCACCATGCGTTACGAATTTCAATGTCCACAAATACCTAAAATCTTCAGAATATTCGATTAATAAACTGACGCTTGTATAAAATCTGAAGTTTCTCTGTCCTTTTCTGGAATAGAAACATTCCAACTTTTAACAAAACCTTAGCTCAGTAGATCTATGGTTTACACAGAACTCCAAGCGCCTCCACCATACGCTACCAATCTCAATGTCCACAAATATTTAAAATTTTCAGATTATTCGATTAATAAACTCACGTTTGTATGTAATCCAAAGTGTCTCTATCCCTTTCTCGAAAAGAAACATTACAGCTTTTAACAAACTTTTAGCTTAGTAGATTAAAATTTGTGCAGATCTCCAGGCGCCTCCACCGTGCGTTACAAATCTCAATGTCCATAAATATTTAAATCCTCCAGAATCTTCGCCTAATAAACCCACACTTGTATGAAATCCGACGTTACTGTGCTCTTTTTTTGAATAGAAACATATTTTAACCATCAACTATCCCGCAGCTCGGTCGGTTTATGGTTTGCGCAGATTTCCAGGTGCCTCCACCATGCGTTACAAATCTCAGTGTTTACAAATATTTAAATTTCCAGAATCGTCGATTAATAAACTCATGCATGTATGAAATCTGACGTTTCTCTTTCCTTTCCCAAACATAAATATTCCAACTTTCAAGAAACCCTTACCTCAGTAGATGTATGATTTGCGCAGAACTCCCGGCGCCTCCACCATGCGTTACAAATCTCAATGTCATCAACAAACACATGATGCGGTAGGTCTTTGGTGTGTGCAGAATTCCAGGCATCTTCACCGTGGGTTACAAATATCAATGACCACAAATATTAATATTATCTGGAATCTTTAATTAATAAACTCACGCTTGTATGGAATCCAACGTTAGTCTGTCTTTTTCGAATAGAAACATATCATAACCATTAACAAACCCGTAGCTCGGTGGATCTATGGTTTGCGCAAAGCTCCAGGCGCCTTCAGCGTGGGTTACAAATCTCATTGCCCGGAAATATATAAATTTTCCTGAATCTTCAATTAATAAACCCACGCTTATGTCAAATTCTACGTTTCTTTGTCCTTTTTTCGAACAGAAACATATTCCAACCTTCAACAAACCCGTAACTCTGTGGATCTATACTTTGCGCAAAGCTCCAAAGTCCTTCACTTTGGGTTATAAAGCTCAATGTCTAGAAGTATTTAAATTGTACGTAGTTTTCGATTAATAAACTCTCGCTTGTATTAGATCCAACGTTTCTCTGCCCCCTTTTCGAACAGAAACATATTGCAACTTTTAACAAACCCGTAGCTCAGTAGATCTATGGTTTGCGCAAAACTCCAGGCGTCTTTACCGTGGGTTACAAATCTTAATATTCACAAATATTTAAATTTATCGGAAACTTCGATTAATAAGCCCGCACTTGTATGAAATCCAATGTTACTCTATCCCTTTTTCAAACAGAAACATTCCAACTTTCAACATACTTGTAGCTCAGTGGATCTATGGTTTGCGCAAAGTTCCAGGCGTATTTACTGTCTACAAAATCTTCGGAAAAGCATAGAAAATCTTCTGAAAACCCAGAAAATTGCCTTAAACCCTAGAGAGTTGCTTCAAAACTTAGAAAATTGCTTTAAAACTTAAAAAATTGCCTTAAAACCTAGAAAATCGTCTTAAACCCTAAAAAGTTGCATAAAAACCTAGAAATTTGTCTTGAAACCTAAAAATTTGCTTTAAAATCTAGAAATTTGCCTTGAAACTTAGAATTTTCTTTGAAGCCTAGCACTTTTGCTTAAAAACCTAAAATTTGCCATGAAACCTATAATTTTTCTTGAAACCTAGCATTTTCCCTAAAAACACCAAAAAAATTTTCTAAAAACCTAGTAATTTTCCTTAAAACCTAGGAATTTTCTCCAAAAACCTAGAGCTTTTTCCTAAAAACCTAAAGATTTTCGATAAAAACATAGAAATTTTTCCTAAATCCGTAGAAATTTCCCCTCAATACCTAGCGATTTTCACTAAAATCTAGAAGATTTTCACTAAAACCTAGAAGATTTTTCCAAATCCTTGAATATTTCCATAAAACCTAGAATATTTTGTTAAAACTTAGAAGATTTTGTTAAAACCTAATAGATTTCGTTAAAACCTGGAACATTTCGTTAAAACCAAGAAGATTTT
The DNA here is from genome assembly GCA_036346225.1 of Platerodrilus igneus. Classification (NCBI taxonomy): domain Eukaryota; kingdom Metazoa; phylum Arthropoda; class Insecta; order Coleoptera; family Lycidae; genus Platerodrilus; species Platerodrilus igneus. The sequence goes on from JARFIW010001545.1 coordinate 1,940,557, forward strand.
TAAAATTTAGAAGATTTCGTTATACCCTAAAAGATTTCGTTAAAACCTAGAAGATTCCTTTAAAATTTTTAAAATTTGTAAGTACTTTTGCCTGGAAACGGCTTGTAGTACCTTCGGTACTACTTTGAGCGCCCCACACTCTCTACGCCCTGCTCTCTCACGATTAGTACATATCTCCGCTATCAAGATTTACTGTTATTGACAATGGCCCTTAAAATGGGAGATAGAATTAATTTTTTTGAAGAGCTAAATGTCCTTTATAAAGACATTTAAATTTTGGTTACGTTGAGCCAGAATTTCGGTTTAATCTAGTTTTGCATGTTTGTTGTTTTTATGGAAAAACCTTTGAAAAAGCCTAGAAAATCTTCGGAAAAGCCTACAAAATCTTCGGAAAAGCATAGAAAATCCTCGGAAAACCCAGAAAATTGCCTTAAACCCTAGAAAATTGCATAAAAACCTAGAATTTTGTCTTAAAACCTAAAAATTTGCCTTAAAATCTAGAAATTTATTTTGAAACCTAGAAATTTGCCATAAAACCTAGAATTTTTCTTTGAAACCTAGCACTTTTGCCTAAAAACCTAGAGATTTGCCTTGAAACCTAGAATTTTTCCTTGAAACCTAGCATTTTCCCTAAAAACCCAAAAAATTTTCTAAAAACCTTGTAAGTTTCCTTAAAAACTAGAAATTTTTCCCAAAAACCTGGAGTTATTTCCTAAAAACCTAGAGATTTTTAATTAAAACCTAGCGATTTTCTCTAAAATTAAAAGATTTTCACTAATACCTAAAAGATTTTCCCAAATCCTTGAATATTTCCATAAAACCTAGAATATTTTGATAAAAATTAGAAGATTTTGTTAAAACCTAAAAGATATTGTTAAAACCTGGAATACTTCGCTAAAACCTAGAAAATTTTATTTAACCTAAAAGATTTCGTTAGACCCTAAAAGATTTCGTTAAAACCTATAAGATTCCGTTAAAATCTAAAAGATTTTGTTAAAACCTAGAAGATTTTATTGAAACCTAAAACATTTCATTGAGTCTTAGAAGATTTGTTAAAACCTAAAAGATTTGTTGAAACCTAGAAGATTTCGTTAAAGTCCAAAAGATTTATTTCAATCCAGAAGATTTCATTAAAACCCAGAAAAGTTCGTTAACACACAAAAGACCGCGATAAAACCCAGAGTATTTCATTAAAACCCAGAAGATTTCGTTAAAACCCAGAATATTTCGTTAAACCAAGAAGATTTCGTTAAAACCCAGAATATTTCGTTAAAATCCAGAATATTTCGTTAAAACCTAAAAGATTTCGTTAAAACCTAGAAGATTTTGTTAAAACCTAGAAGATTCCTTTAAAATTTTTAAAATTTTGAAGTATTTTCGCCTGGAAACGGCTTGTAGTACCTTCGGTACTACTTTGAGCGCCCCACACTCTCTGCGCCCTGCCCTCTCGCCATTAGCACATATCTCCGCTATCAAGATTTAATGTTATTGACAATGGCCCTTAAAATCGGAGATAGACTTAATTTTTTGAAGGGCTAAATGTCCTTTATAAAGACATTTAATTTTTGGTTACGTTGAGCCAGAATTTCGGTTAACTCTAGTTTTGCATGTTTGTTGATTTTATGGAAAACCTTTGAAAAAGCCTAGAAAATCTTCGGAAAAGCCTACAAAATCTTCGGAAAAGCATAGAAAATCTTCGGAAAACCCAGAAAATTGTCTTAAACCCTAGAGAATGAATTCAAAACTTAGAAAATTGCCTTAAAACTTAGAAAATCGCCTTGAACCCTAGAAAATTGCATAAAAACCTAGAAATTTGTCTTAAACCCTAAAAATTTGCCTTAAAATCTAGAAATTTATCTTGAAACCTAGAAATTTGCCTTAAAACCTAGAAATTTTCTTTGAAACCTAACACTTTTGCCTAAAAACCTAGAAATTTGCCTTGAAACCTATAATTTTTTCTTGAAACCTGGCATTTTCCCTCAAAACCCAAAAAAATTTAAAAACCTAGTAATTTTCCCTAGAAACCTAGAACTTTTCCCCAAAACCCTAGAGTTATTTCCTAAAAACCTAGAGATTTTTCATAAAAACCTAGAGATTTTTTCTAATAACGTAGAAAATTCCCCTAAATACCTAGCGATTTTTCCTAAAATTTAGAAGATTTTCACTAAAACCTAGAAGATTTTCCCAAATCCTTGAATATTTCCATAAAACCTAGAATATTTTGTTAAAACTTAGAAGATTTTGTTAAAACCTGAAATATATTGTTAAAACCTGGAATACTTTGTTAAAGCCTAGAAGATTTTGTAAAACCTAAAAGATTTCGTTAGACCCTAAAAGATTTCGTTAAAACCTTTAAGATTCCGTTAAAATCTAGAAGATTTTGTTAAAACGTAGAAGATTTTATTGAAACCTAAAACATTTCATTGAGTCTTAGAACATTTGTTAAAACCTAGAAGATTTCGTTAAAACTTAAAAAATTTGTTGAAACCTAGAAGATTTCGTTAAATCCAGAAGATTTCATTAAAACCCAGAAAAGTTCGTTAACACACAGAAGACCGCGTTAAAACCCAGAGGATTTCATTAAAACCCAGAAGATTTCGTTAAAACCCAGAATATTTCGTTAAACCAAGAAAATTTCGTTAAAACCCGGAAGATTTCATTAATACTCAGAACATTTCGTTAAAACCCAGAATATTTCGTTAAAACCTAAGAGATTTTGTAAAAAACCTAGAAGATTTCGTTAAAACCTAGAATATTCCGTTTCATATTTTTTGTGCTAGTTGTAAGCGTAAAAATTTACATCTTGCTGAAACTTTAAAGAAGTTGGTATCGCGCAGAATAAAACGCAAAACCTTATCGGCGTTTTATACGACACCGTCGTCTGCTTCCTCCACGTTGTTATCTTAAGACACGCAGTTTGAAAAACACCGTTCATTAATCTTGTTAAACCATACAAACTTATGAAGGGGAAGAGGGGTGGATCAAAATTGGAAGGTATAACAGTTAGATGGGGTCTAACAGTTTGTTTTACTATGCCGGGATTGACATGGGATTGTATGTTATGAAATTCTGCAAGGAAATAATAGGCTAGAACCCTACAGGATTTTATTCTAGCGGTAGTTGTGATTGTTATTTCCACAAATAAATTAATTTAGGGTTACTAACTATTCTTGAGGCAATTACTAAGTCATATGTAGGATGTTCAAGCTCCGTTGAACTTTCAATCAACCGCTCTAAAGACAAGGCTCCATTGACGTTGACTTTTTTGCTGATTGACCCTGGCAAGTCTAAAATCTGGCTTGTTACATTTCCATCGCTTTTTCTAAAGATTCCCGCAAGTCTAGCCCCTGAATTGTCACAACCTCGCTTGTTTTTTTTAAGTTTTGGACTGGTCCACCTCCTAGGTTATCGTAGCATTGTCGTGTCAGTTTTCTAACGACTCTCACTAGTCTAGATTCTGGCCTGTCACACCTCCATCGCTTTTTCTAATGACTCCCGCAATTTTAAATCTTGTGTCTTTACTACCTGGCCTGTTTTTAACGATTTTGACAGGTCTAGTTCCAGGAATATCATATCCTCGTCGATTTTTTATATGACTCTGGTTGTTGTATCCCTGCTAATTTCTTTAATGACTCTAACAAGTCTAGATTCTGGGCTGTTAAAACAAAGCCGGTGTTTTGGACTGCGGCAAATCAATCACATTCCGGCCGGTTTTCTAACGAATCAAACAGGTCTAGCGTATCGACTGTTATAGCCTTTTAAACAGAAACATACTTTGATCATCAACAAACCCGTAACTTGGTGGATTTATGACTTTCGCAGAATACCAGGCGCTTCCACCATGCGTTACGAATTTCAATGTCCACAAATACCTAAAATCTTCAGAATATTCGATTAATAAACTGACGCTTGTATAAAATCTGAAGTTTCTCTGTCCTTTTCTGGAATAGAAACATTCCAACTTTTAACAAAACCTTAGCTCAGTAGATCTATGGTTTACACAGAACTCCCAAGCGCCTCCACCATACGCTACCAATCTCAATGTCCACAAATATTTAAAATTTTCAGATTATTCGATTAATAAACTCACGTTTGTATGTAATCCAAAGTGTCTCTATCCCTTTCTCGAAAAGAAACATTACAGCTTTTAACAAACTTTTAGCTTAGTAGATTAAAAATTTGTGCAGATCTCCAGGCGCCTCCACCGTGCGTTACAAATCTCAATGTCCATAAATATTTAAATCCTCCAGAATCTTCGCCTAATAAACCCACACTTGTATGAAATCCGACGTTACTGTGCTCTTTTTTTGAATAGAAACATATTTTAACCATCAACTATCCCGCAGCTCGGTCGGTTTATGGTTTGCGCAGATTTCCAGGTGCCTCCACCATGCGTTACAAATCTCAGTGTTTACAAATATTTAAATTTCCAGAATCGTCGATTAATAAACTCATGCATGTATGAAATCTGACGTTTCTCTTTTCCTTTCCCAAACATAAATATTCCAACTTTCAAGAAACCCTTACCTCAGTAGATGTATGATTTGCGCAGAACTCCCGGCGCCTCCACCATGCGTTACAAATCTCAATGTCATCAACAAACACATGATGCGGTAGGTCTTTGGTGTGTGCAGAATTCCAGGCATCTTCACCGTGGGTTACAAATATCAATGACCACAAATATTAATATTATCTGGAATCTTTAATTAATAAACTCACGCTTGTATGGAATCCAACGTTAGTCTGTCTTTTTTTCGAATAGAAACATATCATAACCATTAACAAACCCGTAGCTCGGTGGATCTATGGTTTGCGCAAAGCTCCAGGCGCCTTCAGCGTGGGTTACAAATCTCATTGCCCGGAAATATATAAATTTTCCTGAATCTTCAATTAATAAACCCACGCTTATGTCAAATTCTACGTTTCTTTGTCCTTTTTTCGAACAGAAACATATTCCAACCTTCAACAAACCCGTAACTCTGTGGATCTATACTTTGCGCAAAGCTCCAAAGTCCTTCACTTTGGGTTATAAAGCTCAATGTCTAGAAGTATTTAAATTGTACGTAGTTTTCGATTAATAAACTCTCGCTTGTATTAGATCCAACGTTTCTCTGCCCCCTTTTCGAACAGAAACATATTGCAACTTTTAACAAACCCGTAGCTCAGTAGATCTATGGTTTGCGCAAAACTCCAGGCGTCTTTACCGTGGGTTACAAATCTTAATATTCACAAATATTTAAATTTATCGGAAACTTCGATTAATAAGCCCGCACTTGTATGAAATCCAATGTTACTCTATACCTTTTTCAAACAGAAACATTCCAACTTTCAACATACTTGTAGCTCAGTGGATCTATGGTTTGCGCAAAGTTCCAGGCGTATTTACTGTCTACAAAATCTTCGGAAAAGCATAGAAAATCTTCTGAAAAACCCAGAAAATTGCCTTAAACCCTAGAGAGTTGCTTCAAAACTTAGAAAATTGCTTTAAAACTTAAAAAATTGCCTTAAAACCTAGAAAATCGTCTTAAACCCTAAAAAGTTGCATAAAAACCTAGAAATTTGTCTTGAAACCTAAAAATTTGCTTTAAAATCTAGAAATTTGCCTTGAAACTTAGAATTTTTCTTTGAAGCCTAGCACTTTTGCTTAAAAACCTAAAAATTTGCCATGAAACCTATAATTTTTCTTGAAACCTAGCATTTTCCCTAAAAACACCAAAAAAATTTTCTAAAAACCTAGTAATTTTCCTTAAAACCTAGGAATTTTCTCCAAAAACCTAGAGCTTTTTCCTAAAAACCTAAAGATTTTCGATAAAAACATAGAAATTTTTCCTAAATCCGTAGAAATTTCCCCTCAATACCTAGCGATTTTCACTAAAATCTAGAAGATTTTCACTAAAACCTAGAAGATTTTTCCAAATCCTTGAATATTTCCATAAAACCTAGAATATTTTGTTAAAACTTAGAAGATTTTGTTAAAACCTAATAGATTTCGTTAAAACCTGGAACATTTCGTTAAAACCAAGAAGATTTTAAAATTTAGAAGATTTCGTTATACCCTAAAAGATTTCGTTAAAACCTAGAAGATTCCTTTAAAATTTTTAAAATTTGTAAGTACTTTTGCCTGGAAACGGCTTGTAGTACCTTCGGTACTACTTTGAGCGCCCCACACTCTCTGCGCCCTGCCCTCTCGCCATTAGCACATATCTCCGCTATCAAGATTTAATGTTATTGACAATGGCCCTTAAAATCGGAGATAGACTTAATTTTTTGAAGGGCTAAATGTCCTTTATAAAGACATTTAATTTTTGGTTACGTTGAGCCAGAATTTCGGTTAACTCTAGTTTTGCATGTTTGTTGATTTTATGGAAAAACCTTTGAAAAAGCCTAGAAAATCTTCGGAAAAGCCTACAAAATCTTCGGAAAAGCATAGAAAATCTTCGGAAAACCCAGAAAATTGTCTTAAACCCTAGAGAATGAATTCAAAACTTAGAAAATTGCCTTAAAACTTAGAAAATCGCCTTGAACCCTAGAAAATTGCATAAAAACCTAGAAATTTGTCTTAAACCCTAAAAATTTGCCTTAAAATCTAGAAATTTATCTTGAAACCTAGAAATTTGCCTTAAAACCTAGAAATTTTCTTTGAAACCTAACACTTTTGCCTAAAAACCTAGAAATTTGCCTTGAAACCTATAATTTTTCCTTGAAACCTGGCATTTTCCCTCAAAACCCAAAAAAAAATTTAAAAACCTAGTAATTTTCCCTAGAAACCTAGAACTTTTCCCCAAAACCCTAGAGTTATTTCCTAAAAACCTAGAGATTTTCATAAAACCTAGAGATTTTTCTAATAACGTAGAAAATTCCCCTAAATACCTAGCGATTTTTCCTAAAATTTAGAAGATTTTCACTAAAACCTAGAAGATTTTCCCAAATCCTTGAATATTTCCATAAAACCTAGAATATTTTGTTAAAACTTAGAAGATTTTGTTAAAACCTGAAATATATTGTTAAAACCTGGAATACTTTGTTAAAGCCTAGAAGATTTTGTAAAACCTAAAAGATTTCGTTAGACCCTAAAAGATTTCGTTAAAACCTTTAAGATTCCGTTAAAATCTAGAAGATTTTGTTAAAACGTAGAAGATTTTATTGAAACCTAAAACATTTCATTGAGTCTTAGAACATTTGTTAAAACCTAGAAGATTTCGTTAAAACTTAAAAAATTTGTTGAAACCTAGAAGATTTCGTTAAATCCAGAAGATTTCATTAAAACCCAGAAAAGTTCGTTAACACACAGAAGACCGCGTTAAAACCCAGAGGATTTCATTAAAACCCAGAAGATTTCGTTAAAACCCAGAATATTTCGTTAAACCAAGAAAATTTCGTTAAAACCCGGAAGATTTCATTAATACTCAGAACATTTCGTTAAAACCCAGAATATTTCGTTAAAACCTAAGAGATTTTGTAAAAAACCTAGAAGATTTCGTTAAAACCTAGAATATTCCGTTTCATATTTTTTGTGCTAGTTGTAAGCGTAAAAATTTACATCTTGCTGAAACTTTAAAGAAGTTGGTATCGCACATAATAAAACGCAAAACCTTATCGGCGTTTTATACGACACCGTCGTCTGCTTCCTCCACGTTGTTATCTTAAGGCACGCAGTTTGAAAAACACCGTTCATTAATCTTGTTAAACCATACTAAACTTATGAAGGGGAAGAGGGGTGAATCAAAATTGGGAGCTATAACAGTTAGAAGGGGTCTAACAGTTTGTTTTTCTATGCCGGGGTTGACATGGGATTGTATGTTAGGAAATTCTGCAAGGAAATAATAGGCTAGAACCCTACAGGATTTTATCCTATCGGAGAGTATGAGGGTAGTTGTGATTATTGTTTTTACAAATAAATTAATTTAGCATTACTAACTATTCTTGAGGCAATTACTAAGTCATATGTAGAATGTTCAAGCTCCGCTCTAAAGACAAGGCTCCATTGACGTTGACTTTTTTGCTGATTGACCCTGGCAAGTCTAAAATCTGGCTTGTTACATTTCCATCGCTTTTTCTAAAGATTCCCGCAAGTCTAGCCCCTGAATTGTCACAACCTCGCTTGTTTTTTTTAAGTTTTTGACTGGTCCACCTCCTAGGTTATCGTAGCATTGTCGTGTCAGTTTTCTAACGACTCTCACTAGTCTAGATTCTGGCCTGTCACACCTCCATCGCTTTTTCTAATGACTCCCGCAATTTTAAATCTTGTGTCTTTACTACCTGGCATGTTTTTAACGATTTTGACAGGTCTAGTTCCAGGAATATCATATCCTCGTCGATTTTTTATATGACTCTGGTTGTTGTATCCCTGCTAATTTCTTTAATGACTCTAACAAGTCTAGATTCTGGGCTGTTAAAACAAAGCCGGTGTTTTGGACTGCGGCAAATCAATCACATTCCGGCCGGTTTTCTAACGAATCAAACAGGTCTAGCGTATCGGTTGTTATAGCCTTTTAAACAGAAACATACTTTGATCATCAACAAACCCGTAACTTGGTGGATTTATGACTTTCGCAGAATACCAGGCGCTTCCACCATGCGTTACGAATTTCAATGTCCACAAATACCTAAAATCTTCAGAATATTCGATTAATAAACTGACGCTTGTATAAAATCTGAAGTTTCTCTGTCCTTTTCTGGAATAGAAACATTCCAACTTTTAACAAAACCTTAGCTCAGTAGATCTATGGTTTACACAGAACTCCAAGCGCCTCCACCATACGCTACCAATCTCAATGTCCACAAATATTTAAAATTTTCAGATTATTCGATTAATAAACTCACGTTTGTATGTAATCCAAAGTGTCTCTATCCCTTTCTCGAAAAGAAACATTACAGCTTTTAACAAACTTTTAGCTTAGTAGATTAAAAATTTGTGCAGATCTCCAGGCGCCTCCACCGTGCGTTACAAATCTCAATGTCCATAAATATTTAAATCCTCCAGAATCTTCGCCTAATAAACCCACACTTGTATGAAATCCGACGTTACTGTGCTCTTTTTTTGAATAGAAACATATTTTAACCATCAACTATCCCGCAGCTCGGTCGGTTTATGGTTTGCGCAGATTTCCAGGTGCCTCCACCATGCGTTACAAATCTCAGTGTTTACAAATATTTAAATTTCCAGAATCGTCGATTAATAAACTCATGCATGTATGAAATCTGACGTTTCTCTTTTCCTTTCCCAAACATAAATATTCCAACTTTCAAGAAACCCTTACCTCAGTAGATGTATGATTTGCGCAGAACTCCGGCGCCTCCACCATGCGTTACAAATCTCAATGTCATCAACAAACACATGATGCGGTAGGTCTTTGGTGTGTGCAGAATTCCAGGCATCTTCACCGTGGGTTACAAATATCAATGACCACAAATATTAATATTATCTGGAATCTTTAATTAATAAACTCACGCTTGTATGGAATCCAACGTTAGTCTGTCTTTTTCGAATAGAAACATATCATAACCATTAACAAACCCGTAGCTCGGTGGATCTATGGTTTGCGCAAAGCTCCAGGCGCCTTCAGCGTGGGTTACAAATCTCATTGCCCGGAAATATATAAATTTTCCTGAATCTTCAATTAATAAACCCACGCTTATGTCAAATTCTACGTTTCTTTGTCCTTTTTTCGAACAGAAACATATTCCAACCTTCAACAAACCCGTAACTCTGTGGATCTATACTTTGCGCAAAGCTCCAAAGTCCTTCACTTTGGGTTATAAAGCTCAATGTCTAGAAGTATTTAAATTGTACGTAGTTTTCGATTAATAAACTCTCGCTTGTATTAGATCCAACGTTTCTCTGCCCCCTTTTCGAACAGAAACATATTGCAACTTTTAACAAACCCGTAGCTCAGTAGATCTATGGTTTGCGCAAAACTCCAGGCGTCTTTACCGTGGGTTACAAATCTTAATATTCACAAATATTTAAATTTATCGGAAACTTCGATTAATAAGCCCGCACTTGTATGAAATCCAATGTTACTCTATCCCTTTTTCAAACAGAAACATTCCAACTTTCAACATACTTGTAGCTCAGTGGATCTATGGTTTGCGCAAAGTTCCAGGCGTATTTACTGTCTACAAAATCTTCGGAAAAGCATAGAAAATCTTCTGAAAACCCAGAAAATTGCCTTAAACCCTAGAGAGTTGCTTCAAAACTTAGAAAATTGCTTTAAAACTTAAAAATTGCCTTAAAACCTAGAAAATCGTCTTAAACCCTAAAAGTTGCATAAAAACCTAGAAATTTGTCTTGAAACCTAAAAATTTGCTTTAAAATCTAGAAATTTGCCTTGAAACTTAGAATTTTCTTTGAAGCCTAGCACTTTTGCTTAAAACCTAAAATTTGCCATGAAACCTATAATTTTTCTTGAAACCTAGCATTTTCCTAAAAACACCAAAAATTTTCTAAAACCTAGTAATTTTCCTTAAAACCTAGGAATTTTCTCCAAAACCTAGAGCTTTTCCTAAAACCTAAAGATTTTCGATAAAACATAGAAATTTTTCCTAAATCCGTAGAAATTTCCCCTCAATACCTAGCGATTTTCACTAAAATCTAGAAGATTTTCACTAAAACCTAGAAGATTTTTCCAAATCCTTGAATATTTCCATAAAACCTAGAATATTTTGTTAAAACTTAGAAGATTTTGTTAAAACCTAATAGATTTCGTTAAAACCTGGAACATTTCGTTAAAACCAAGAAGATTTTTAAAATTTAGAAGATTTCGTTATACCCTAAAAGATTTCGTTGAAACCTAGAAGATTCCTTTAAAATTTTTAAAATTTGTAAGTACTTTTGCCTGGAAACGGCTTGTAGTACCTTCGGTACTACTTTGAGCGCCCCACACTCTCTACGCCCTGCTCTCTCACGATTAGTACATATCTCCGCTATCAAGATTTACTGTTATTGACAATGGCCCTTAAAATGGGAGATAGAATTAATTTTTTGAAGAGCTAAATGTCCTTTATAAAGACATTTAAATTTTGGTTACGTTGAGCCAGAATTTCGGTTTAATCTAGTTTTGCATGTTTGTTGTTTTTATGGAAAAACCTTTGAAAAAGCCTAGAAAATCTTCGGAAAAGCCTACAAAATCTTCGGAAAAGCATAGAAAATCTTCGGAAAACCCAGAAAATTGCCTTAAACCCTAGAAAATTGCATAAAAACCTAGAATTTTGTCTTAAAACCTAAAAATTTGCCTTAAAATCTAGAAATTTATTTTGAAACCTAGAAATTTGCCATAAAACCTAGAATTTTTCTTTGAAACCTAGCACTTTTGCCTAAAAACCTAGAGATTTGCCTTGAAACCTAGAATTTTTCCTTGAAACCTAGCATTTTCCCTAAAAACCCAAAAAATTTTCTAAAAACCTTGTAAGTTTCCTTAAAAACTAAAAATTTTTCCCAAAAACCTGGAGTTATTTCCTAAAAACCTAGAGATTTTTAATTAAAACCTAGCGATTTTCTCTAAAATTAAAGATTTTCACTAATCCAAAAGTTTTCCCAATCTTGATCCAGTAACACCATTGACTCACCTAGTCTTACGCTATGCTTAGTCGTACAGTTTCGATAACTTCTTTCACTTAATCTTCTAATCAATTAATTATATTTCATTTTACGATATATCATTATCTTATCTATACTCACTCATTTATTCTTAACACTTTTCAACGTATTTCATATTTATCAGTAACTGTAGTTATCGACTCTATCGCTTACATAACTACTTAATTTAGATAACAGTCAAATGTAACATATTAATTTAATACGTATTTATACATAGTATAATCAGTTATTAATATAGACATACTATACTATTGATTAGTATTGTTAATTAATCTTTATTACTGATCAACTAGTCTGTATTGTTATAGTCACTAACCTGTACACTGCTTCATCTACTCTTACTGTATAGTCATTACATTCATTTTCTCTTGACTACTGTGTAATTTCTACTCATTCTAGTTTCGTCAATTCTGTTACCTAGTCTATCTGTATCGTTTTCATGTTATCAGAGTTAAGTCAACTACGATCAATTTAGTCTTTAACTACTTGCTATCTACCTCGTTACACTGTTATTCAATATCAACGACTCGTATCACTATAATATACTACAACTGATCCAATCAAGCTTTATCTTATTCATACGTTCTAATTTCATTCTATAATCTATCGATATATATCTGTACTTAATCACGATTTATTTCCTTCATCAATCATTCAATAACTACGTTATCTAATTTCATTTTCATCGTATTCATCAACAAATTCAGATTATAGTTCAGCAACGTTATCTTCAATGTACAATTAATACTAAATAAGTCTTCTCTCATTATCAAGTACTCTATATTCTAACTATGTTTCGTACATTAATCTTTCGTTTCGATAACTTCTAAATCTCACTATCGTCTTATATCAATCAGATTTCTACACCTAACTATAACTGAATACTTCAATTCACTTAAATTTCAAACTATATTAAATATATACAACATTGTTAATACTCTAATCACTTGATTTCATACGTAAACATAAAATTCACTTTAAACTTTAACTTAATCTTAATTCCAACTTTATAGCTTAACATATGTAAAAAATCCTCTTATATATTACCATTTAATTTTTAACTGACTTTAAGAACTTTGAAGTTGGAGTCTAAATTTGGTTTACCGGTTAAATGTGTAAATTTAAATTTAGAAAATAATAAACCTGATTAATCAATCTTTTACGTGTTTATCAATTATACATACCTTCTAACATAAATTAATTAGTTTCAACTCACCGTTTGAATTATCAAACTCTAACAAATTCTTATCTACTTTTTATAATTCACTTAACTCTGTTTAAATTTTCAGATCTCAAATACCAATCTACCTATAAAACCTATGCTTGTTTCTCAATTTTACAACTCAGTTTAAATTGTTTAAGTTCGTTTAATCTAAATAAACCTTCGCTTTTATAATCCAATTTAATTTTAACATTACTTCGAATTTAATAATCAAAACCTACTGATTTAATATTCAGTTTAAACACTGCTAATTTTTAATTTCAATCTAAAGATTCATTTAATCAAACATTTATAATCTGGATTAAATAGACAATTCTCACAGGTAAAACCATTTGATATTTTAAAAAAATCGTTATTTAAAAACTATTGTGAATATAATAACCTAAGTGCTACATCATGCGTTCAAATTATTCACAACCTTAAATTTACATATCCCAATCAAAACTTAAAATTAATTACAATCTTTAATCTGAAATTTATATTCCAACTTTAAAACCTCACGTGTTAATTATTTACAAAACTAAACTCCAACTGCTAATAACCACAATTTTAAATTCGTTAATTATTTGAATAATAACACATTCTTATGTAACCAAACGTACTCAGAATTATATTTCAAACTTCTTAGCATTAAATATGTTAAAATTTAATTCCACTCAAATACTTAATCTAATAAATATTAATCCGAATCTTCCCTAAAATCATATTCCAATTCAAAAACTGACTTTGTTAAAACGTAGAAGATTTTATTGAAACCTAAAACATTTCATTGAGTCTTAGAACATTTGTTAAAACCTAGAAGATTTCGTTAAAACTTAAAAAATTTGTTGAAACCTAGAAGATTTCGTTAAATCCAGAAGATTTCATTAAAACCCAGAAAAGTTCGTTAACACACAGAAGACCGCGTTAAAACCCAGAGGATTTCATTAAAACCCAGAAGATTTCGTTAAAACCCAGAATATTTCGTTAAACCAAGAAAATTTCGTTAAAACCCGGAAGATTTCATTAATACTCAGAACATTTTGTTAAAACCCAGAATATTTCGTTAAAACCTAAAAGATTTCGTAAAAAACCTAGAAGATTTTGTTAAAACCTAGAATATTCCGTTTCATATTTTTTGTGCTAGTTGTAAGCGTAAAAATTTACATCTTGCTGAAACTTTAAAGAAGTTGGTATCGCACAGAATAAAACGCAAAACCTTATCGGCGTTTTATACGACACCGTCGTCTGCTTCCTCTACGTTGTTATCTTAAGACACGCAGTTTGAAAAACACCGTTCATTAATCTTGTTAAACCATACTAAACTTATGAAGGGGAAGAGGGTTGGATCAAAATTGGAAGCTATAATAGTTAGAAGGGGTCTAACAGTTTGTTTTACTATGCCGGGATTGACATGGGATTGTATGTTATGAAATTCTGCTAGGAAATAATAGGCTAGAACCCTACAGGATTTTATCCTAGCGGAGAGGTGGTGGTGATTGTTATTTCCACAAATAAGTTAACTTAGGGTTACTGGCCAATCTTGAGGCAATTACTAAGACAAATGTAGAATATCCAACCTCCTTTGAACATCCAGTCAACCACTCTAAAGACAAGTCTCCAGCGACCTTGACTTTTTCGCTGATTGACCCTGGCGAGTCTAAGCTCTGGTTTGTTACATTTCCGTCGCTTTTTCTAATGATTTCCGCTAGTCTAGCCCCTGAATTGTCATAACCTCGCATGACTTTTTGACGTTTTTGACAGGTCTACCTCCTAGGTTATCGTAACATTGTCGATGCCAGTTTTCTAATGACTTTGACAAGTCTAAATTCTGGCCTGTCACGCCACCATTGCTTTTTCTAACGATTTCCTAAATTTTAAATTTTGTGTTTTTACTACCTGGCTTGTTTTTAACGATTTTGACAGGTCTAGCTCCAAAAATATCATATCCTTGTCGATTTTTCATATGACTCTGGTTGTTGTAGCTCTGCCAATTTTTTTAATGACTTCGGCAGGTCTAGATTCTGCGCTGTCAGAACGACACCGATGTTTTGGACTGCGTCTTTCTTCTCCACACACGATACATTGATCGTCTTCTTTTTTCCCAAGTTTTTCCAGGTAGTTTGCAAGACAACCATGACCACTCAACCTGGGTAAGGTAGTAGCCAATCTTCCCGTGTTTCCTAGTGAACCATGGTTGTAACTCCGGTATCATCCTCTTTGTCCATCTGCCTTTTTCAGAAGTGTCCCATCTTGACTGCCAGGTCCTTAAAATTATTTCTCGCTTTTGTTTTGTTTAGATTAAATCATCTCATGTCCTCCGCTCTTTGGCGCATAAATCGCATCGGCAGACACCGTTTTAAACGCACTGGTTATTTTTAAAGCCATGCGCCTCTGAACCCTCAGTATAATGCACCTTTTGTTGTAGGTTTGCACGTTATCCGCCCAGATTGGAGCTCCGTCTAGTAATATGGAGTCCGTAACCGCTGTTAGAACTCGTCTCTTGCTAGCTTTCCAACCCCCTATATTTGATAGCAAGCGACTGATTTCGTTTGCGGCAGTTTGTGCCTTCTTTGCCTGGTCTTCCAGATAGGTCTAAGAAAGACCTTTGTCCAAGGTAACTCCCAAGTACCTGACGGAATCTCCAAGTTCTATTACCACGCCTCCAACCTCTATTTGGAAAGACTTGTCCTTTCTTTTTCCAGACATCAGTTTAGCCCCATTACCCGGATGGCCTCAACCGGTATGCCGTCATTATCCGGTGTTTTCCTTGATTCAAGTTTCTTTGCCTCTCTACATAGCTCTTATTTTGAAAACAGAGGGATGTCGTCAATCTCCAGCACCTCTAACTCTCTGCCATTTTCTGATTACCCTCTGCACCGTGGGAATAGCGATTCCAAGATAGTGTTTGCCTAATCCCATGGGAGCAGTCACATTTCCGCCGGTTTTCTAACGATTCCGGCTGGTCTAGCGCCTCGGCTGTTATACTCTTGTCGGTTTTATAACGACCAGCAAGTCTAGATGCTGGCCAGTCCCACCCTCATCGCTTTTTTTAATGATTCCTACAAGCCTAACTCCCCGAATATCACAATCTCGCCTGTCCTTTACTGATTTAGATAGGTCATTTTTTTCCTTGGGATAGGCGAAGCTGTTTTAGCCTACCCCTAGACTGGCTCAAAGACATCAATTGCCGGGAGAGTGTGGGACTCGCCTAGTTAGTAAGGATACCCACTAAACTCCTATAATGATTTCGGCAAGTCAAGCTTCTGGATTGTCTGTACCGCACCGAAGTTTTTGACAGCGGCAAATTTAGCTTTTGAGCTATCACACGCCCGCTAGTTTTATAACGAATCCGCCGGGTCTAACTCTCGCACTGTTGCACCTCTATCGATCTTATCATAACTCCGGCAAGTCTGGGCTCTAGCCAGTCACGTCCTTTTCGCTTTTTCTAACGATCCCTGCAAGTGTATCTCCTGCGTTGTCACAACTTTGCCTTTTTAACGATTTCGACAAATCTAGCTTGTGAGTTATCGCACACTTGTCGATTTTTCTAATAACTTTTGTTGTATACCCGCCGATTTTTTAAATATATCTGGCAGTTTTAGCTTCTGGGCCATTACGCCCACACCAGTTTTTGACTGCGACAAATTTAGCTTTTGAGCAGTTGAATTTCTAACAAATCCGGCAGATCTAGGTCTTGGGCTGTTATACCTGTCAGTTTCCTAATGACTCCTAGCCTGCCACAGCCCCTCCTTTTTTTCTAATAATTTCTGAAACTTTTGCTCTTGGGTTGTCACAACCTCGCTTGTTTTTCAACGATTTCAACTGGTCTAGCACATGTTTCTAATGACTCTGGTTTTTGTATCACCCCGATTATTTTAATGAGTCTGGCAGGTTTAGTTTTTTGGTTGTCACGACTATGCCGTTTTCCTTAACCACGACAATGCGGTTACATTCTGTCTGTTTTCTCGTTTCTAGGATATCGCACTTTCGTCGATTTTTCTAATAACTCTGGTTGTTGTAGCTTCGCCAATTTTTTTAATGACTCAGGTAGATGTAGTTTATGGGCTTCTACGACAACGTCGATGTTTTGATTACGGCAAATCTAGCTTTTGAGCTGGCACACCCCCGCTGGTTTTCTAATAAATCCGGGAAGTCTATCTCATATCAGACGCTCATCGTTTTTTCTTATTTCCGCAAATCTAGGTCCTGAGTTGTTAAAACCTCGGGTGTGTTTTAACTATTTCGAAAGATCTAGCTTCTAGATTATCGCACTTTTGCTGATTTTTTGAGTGATTCTGGTTGTTGTATCCCCGCCAGTTCCTTCAATGATTCCGACAGGTCTAGCTTCTGAACCGTTACTACAGCGCCTATACTTTTGACTGCAGCAAATCTAGCTTTGAGCTGTCACACCTCCGGTTGTTTTCTAACGTATCCGGCACGTCTAACTCCTGGGCTGTTATACCCATCTCGGTTTTCTGATGATTCCGGCAAGTATAGGTTCTGGCCTGTCACACCCCCACCTTTTTTCTAATGGTTCGTGCAGTTTTTGCTTCTGAGATATCACAACATCTCGCCCTAGTCGATTTTTCTAATAACCGCCGATTTCTTTAGTGACTCAGGCAGATATAGTTTTTGGGCTTTTACGACCACGCGGATGTTTTCGACTGCGGCAAATCTAGCTATTGAGGTATCACAACCCCCGGTTGTTTTCTAACGAATCCGGCACGTCTAGCTCCTGGGCTGTTATGCCCATTTCGGTTTTCTTATGACTCTGGCAAGTATAGATTATGGCCTGTCACATCCTCACCTTTTTTTCTAATGGTTTCTTTCAATTTTTGCTCTTGGGATATCACAAAATCGCGTTCTTGTCGATTTTTCTAGTAACTCTGGTTGTTGTATCCCCACCGATATCTTTAATGACTCAGGCAGATATTGTTTTTGGGGTTTTACGACCACGCGGATGTTTTTGACTGCGGCAAATCTAGCTCAGACAGATATAGTTTTTGGGCTTTTACGACCACACGGACGTTAGCTCCTGGGCTGTTATACCCATTTCGGCTTTCTGATGACTCCGGCAAGTAAAAGTTCTGGTCTGTCACATTCCCTTTAAAAGGTTCCTTAAAACCTAGAAGTTTCCTTAAAAACCTAGAAATTTTCCCTAAAAACCTACAAGTTTTCTCTAAAACCTAGAAGTTTTCCCTTAAAAACTAGAAGTTTTCTCTAAAAACCTAGATGATTTCCTTAAAAACTGAGAAGCTTTTTTTGAAAACTTGGAAATTTTTCTTTACAACTTGGAAATATTCCTCCAAAACTTGAAAATTTTCCCTCGAAACTTGAAAATTTTCTTTCGAAATTTGAACATTTTCCTTTAACAATCTTAACATTTTTTTCTAAAACTTGAAAATTTTCCTCCAAAACTTGAAAATTTTTCCCCAAAACGCGGACTATTTACCAAAACTTGAAAATTCTCCCCAAAACTTGAAAATTTTCCCACAAAACTTGAAAATTTTTCTCCAAAGCTTAGAAATTTTCAAACAAAGCTTGGAAATTTTTTCTGAAACCTGGATATTTCCTTTAAAAACTTGAAACTTTTTGTTAAAAACTTGAAACTTTCTTTTAAAAACTTGAAACTTTCCGTTAAAAACTTGAAACTTTCCGAGAAAAACATGAATTTTTGCAAAAACCTGAATTTTCGTGAAAACCTGGATTTTCGAGAAAAATCCGAATTTCGTGAAAAACTTGGTCTTTATAAAAAAACTTGAGTTTTCATGTAAAACTTGGGTTTTCTTGAAAAAAGTGAGTTTTTGTAAAAAACGTGAGTTTTCGTGGAAAAGTTGAGTTTTCGGGGAAAACTTGGGTTTCGTGGAAAACTTGAGTTTCCGTGGAAAACTTGGGTTCTCGCGGAAAACTTGTGTTTTTGTGGAAAACTTTCATTATCGTGGTAAAACTTTAATTTTCGTGGAAAACTTGAGTTTTTGTGGAAAACTTGAGTTTTCGTGGAAAACTTGGTTTTTCTTGGAAAAGTTGAATTTTCGTAGAAACTTGTTTTTGTGGAAAACTTTAGTTTTTGTAGAAAACTTGGGTTTTCGATGAAAACTTAAAATTTCGTGAAAACTGGAGTTTTCGTGAAAAACTTGAAATTTCGAGGGAAACATGAATTTTCGTGGAAAACTTGAATTTTCGTAGGAAACCTAACTTTTCGTGGAAATCTTGAATTTTCGTCAAAAACTTGAGCTTTTATGGAAACCTTGATTTATCATGGAAAAATTGAGTTTTCGTGGAAAACTTGAATCGTCGTGGAAAACTGGAGTTTTTGTGAAAAACTTGCAGTTTTCGTGGATAACTTAGTTTCCGTGGAAAACTTGATTTTTTGTAGAAAACTTGAGTTTTCGTGGAAAACTTGAATTTTCGTTGAAAACTTGAGTTTTCGTGTATAAGTTCTTTTCGTGTAAAAGTTGAGTTTTCGTGGATGAGTTGATTTTTTGTGGAAAACTTGAGTTTTCGTGAAAAACTTGGGTTTTCGAGGAAAACTTGAGTATTCGTGAAAAACTTGAATTTTCGTGGAAATATTGAATTTTCGTGAAGAACTTAAATTTTCGTGAAAAGCTTGATTTTCATGAAAAACTTGAATTTTTGTAGAAACTTTAGTTTTCGTGGAAATCTTGAGTTTTCGTAAAAAACTAGAGTTTCGTGGAAAACTTGAGTTTTCGTTTAAAACTTGAGTTTTCGGGGAAAACTTGAATTTTCGTGAAAAACTTGTTTTCGTGGAAAACTTGAATTTTCCCGGAAAACTTGAATTTTCGTGGAAAACTTGAGTTACACTGCCCTTTTTCCAAATATAAAAATCTGCCAAACCTTAGCAAACCGGTTCAGTATATCTAAGGTTTGTTAAGAGCTTCAGGCGCTTTTACCAATTGATACGAAGCTTTAATTTTCAAGTAACTTTATGTAATAAACTTCGCGCTTTTATGAAATCTAGACAGAAACATCCAACTTTTAGTAAATCCGTAGGTTAGTGGGTATGAGGTTTGGAAAAAGCTCCAGACACCTTTGCCTTGTAATACAAAGCTCACTGTTCGTAAACGTTTCAATTTTCAAGTATCTTCGATTAATGAACGTTGTGTTTTTATGAATTTTACAATATCAACGTTACACTGCCTTTTTCCCCAAATAGAAAAATCTGCCAACTTCTAGCAAACCGGTTCAGTACATCTAAGGTTTTCTAAAAGCTTCAAGCACTTTTACCAAGTGATAGAAAGCCCAATGTTCCCAAACATTTTAATTTTCAAGTAACTTTGTATAATAAACTTTGCGTTTTTATGAAATCTAAACAGAAACATTCAACTTTTAGTAAATTGGTAGGTTGGTATGTATGGGGTTTGGAAAAAGCTCCAGATACCTTTGCCATGTGACACAAAGCTCACTGTTCGTAAACGTTTCAATTTTTACGTATCTTCGATTAAGGAACGTTGGATTTTTATAAATTTTACATTATCAACGTTACACTGCCCTTTTCCCAAATAGAAAAATCTGCCAACTTCTAGCAAACCGGTTCAGTACATCTAAGGTTTTCTAAAAGCTTCAAGCACTTTTACCAAGTGATAGAAAGCCCAATGTTCCCAAACGTTGTAATTTTCAAGTAACTTTATATAATAAACTTTGCGCTTTTATGAAATCTAAACAGAAACATCCAACTTTTAGTAAATCCGTAGGTTAGTGGGTATGGTGTTTGGAAAAAGCTCCAGACACCTTTGTCATCTGATACAAAGCTCACTGTTCGTAAACGTTTCAATTTTCTAGTATCTTTGATTAATGAATGTTGCGTTTTTATGAATTTTACATTATCAACGTTACACTGCCCTTTTTCCAAATAGAAAAATCTGCCAACTTCTAGCAAACCGGTTCAGTACATCTAAGGTTTTCTAAAAGTTTCAGGCGCTTTTACTTAGTAAAAAGAAGCCCAATGTTCCCAGACGTTTTAATTTTCAAGTAACTTTATGTAATAATTCTCGCACTTTTATAAAATCTAAACAGAAACATATTCCAACTTTTAGTAAATGGGTAGGTTAGTGGGTATGGGGTGTGGAAAAAGCTCCAGATACCTTTGCCACGTGTTACGAAGCTCACTCTTCGTAAACGTTTCAATTTTCAAGTATCTTCGATTAATGAACGTTGCGTTTTTATGAATTTTCCATTATCAACGTTACGCTTTCTCTTTCCCAAACAGAAACATATTCCAACTCTCAACTCCGCAAACTTAATAAAACTTCAGCCGCATAACAAATTAGGCACTTACTTAATTATATCTTGACAAAGTACTACTCTTTTCAAAGTACTTTGCGTTTTACTTCGTGGCAGGTGTCGCTATTCTAACAGACTTTTGTACAAATTACGTGGAAAATTAATTTAATAACCAGAATTGTTTGCATGTGCGTGCTGGATTTTGCGATGTTACGTCACGTGATCAAAATTGATGAGCTTGCTAATCAAATTATCTCCGTGTGCGTATGTGTGCGACGTTTTTGATTGCTGATGAAGCTTATTGAAGCTGTAGCACCTTCATATTTAGAAGGCCTTTTTCTAATCGAACGAATAAGCTTTAACGGGGGTATTCCCAAGGTGTGTGGGATCAGTTCCGATTCAATAACTACTCCGTTGTCCCTTCAAAGTGACATTTCCTTTGGGGTGCGTTCTATTACAACGTGACATGGGGTTTATAAATGGACCGAATTGGGCCTAATCTATATTTGCATTGAAACAAAGGGATGTTGTTGCATGTGGTTGTTATTATCTATAACAAAATTGAGGCGCGTGGTTTAATAGTTCGATTATCCCACAACTGAGGCGGTTGCACCCTCATAGTCATACTCATATTACGCCTACTTTACAATATATAGCTAAACTGACCAGCATCAACCCTACTGCTTTTTGTAAGTTTCCGTTACGCAGTACAAGATGTAGAACCAACTACAACGTTGATGTTTTTGACTGCAGCAAATCTCTCTATTGAGCTGTTACCCCCTCTCCGGCTGTTTTCTAACAAATCCGGCACGTCTAGCTTCTTGGCTGTTATACCCATCTCGGTTTTCTGATGACTCCGGCAAGTATAGGTTTCTGGCCTGTCACACCCCACCTTTTTTTCTAATCATTGCTGCAATTTTTGCTTTTGGGATATCACAAAATCGCGCCCTTGTCGATTTTCCTAATAACTCTGGTTGTTGTATCGCCGCCGATTTCTTTAGTGACTCAGGCAGATATAGTTTTTGGGCTTTTACGACCTCGATAATGTTTTTGACTGCGGCAAATCTAGCTATTGCGCTGTCACACCCACCGGTTGTTTTTTAGCGAATCCGGCACGTCTAGCTCCTGTGCTGTTATACCCATTTCGGTTTTCTGATTACTCCGGCAAGTATAGGTTCTGGCCTGTCACACCCATACCTTTTTTCTAGTCATTCCTGCAATTTTTGTTCTTGGGATATCACAAAATTGCGCCCTTGTCGATTTTTCTAATAACTCTGGTTGTTGTATCCCCGCCGATTTCTTTAGTGACTCAAGCAGATATAGTTTTTGGACTTTTACGACCACGCGGATGTTTTTGACTGCGGCAAATCTAGCTATTGAGCTGTCACTCCCCCTAGTTGTTTTCTAGCGAATACGGCACGTCTAGCTCTTGGGCTGTTATACCCATCTCGGTTTTCTGATGACTCCGGCAAGTATAGGTTTTGGCTTGTCACACATCACCTTTTTTTCTAATGGTTTCCGCAACTTTTGCTCTTGGTATGTCACAAAATCGCGCCGTTGTCAATTTTTCTAATAACTGTGGTTGTTGTATCCCCGCCAATTTCTTTAGTGACTCAGGCAGATATAGTTTTTAGGCTTTAAGTCCACGCGGATGTTTTTGACCGCGGCAAATCCAGCTATTGAGAAGCCAATACCCCACGGTTGCTTTCTAACGAATCCGGCACGTCTAGCTCTTGTGTTGTTATACCCATTTCGGTTTTCTGATTATTCCGGCAGGTATAGATTCTGGCCTGTCATATCCCCACCTTTTTTTCTAATTTTTGCTCTTGAGATATCACAAAATCGCACCCTTGTCGGTTTTTCTAATAACTCTGGTTGTTGTATTCCCGCCAATTTTTTTAGTGACTCAGGCAGATATAGTTTTTGGGCTTTTACGACCACGCGGATGTTTTTGATTGCGGCAAATTTAGCTATTGAGCTGTCACACCCCCCGGTTGTTTGCTAACGAATCCGGCACGTCTAGCTCCTGGGTTCTTATTCCCATTTCGGTTTTCTGATGACCCTGGCAAGTATAGGTTCTGGGCTGTCACACCCCCACCTTTTTTCTAATCATTCCTGCAATTTTTGACCTTGGGATATCACAAAATCGCGCCCTTGTCGATTTTTCTAGTAACTGTGGTTGTTGTATCTTCGCCGATTTCTTTGATGACTTGGGCAGATATACCTTTTGAGCTTTTATGACCAGGCCGGTGTTTTTGACTGCGGCAAATCTAGCTATTGAGCTGTCACTCTTCCCGTCAGTTTTCTAACGTATTTGGCAAGTCTAGCTCCTGTCGGTTTTCTGATGATTCCGGCAAGTCTACATTCTGGCCTGTCACGCGCCCATTGTTTTTTTGTCTAGTTCCTGGGCTGTTAAAACCACGCCTGTTTTAACTATTTCGACAGGTGGCTCTTTGGCTATCGCGCCCTCGTCAATTTTTCTAGTGATTCTGGTTTTGTATCCGCGTCCATGTCTGTAATGACTCCGGCAGTTGTAGCTTCTGGACTGACATGACAGCATTGATGTTTTTGACTGCCGCAGCTGTCAAACTTTGTGAATTTTCTAACGAATCCGGAAAACCTTGCCATGCTTCTGTCAGTTTACTAATGACCCTGGAAATTTTAATTTCTCAGCGGTGTCTTCTTTTACAGTAACGTCTGTGACCTCCCAACGCACCGATTGGTTTTCTTCTGTTGCTTATCCGGAGGCATCCTTCAGTGAGTTACACAAACGTAAATTCCATTTGATTGAGGTTTGTATACAAACTGTCAAGCTTTTATGAGGAAGAGCTTTAACTCGCACAAACATAACCTAAAAACTAATTCCATTCAGGTTGTTACTACGAAACAGATTCTGCAACTCATTTCAAACATGTTCTTTAAGTGCTCACTTCGACATAAAATTTCATGGATGGCAAATAACGTAGTACTTACATTCAAAGGAGTGGCGTTCGCTTAAAAAGCCGTAGTTACTTCAAAAATATGCAGAAATATGTATCCTTCAAGAGTACGCTCTTGAAATATACATGAATACGCCATTTCCTAGATTTTCAAGTAAGTAAATACAAGTTTCACGAAGATATTTCAGTAATGCACGACATCATTCAATTTATTCTATCCCTGGTATTCAAAATCTAAACTTTGTAAAGGCTCAAGTAGCTTTTAATACTTTAAAATGCAGTTTTCGATTTGAATCTTGAAGAATATTTATTTTTATAGGGATGATGTACAATTTTATAAAGCCGAAACGTGGGATTATAAGAAAGTTTTTTACTTGTTACTCAATTTGACGAATCTTTTCATTGAATCGTTAAGAATTGTAGGACGTTGATACTATTTCAGTGACGAAAACTTAATGAGTATTTCCTAGAGTTTCTCTTCCCCTTTTTCGAACCGAAACATATTCCAACCTTTAATAAACCCATGGCTCAATGGATCTATGTTTTCGTAGAGCTCCAGGCGCCTTCGCCGTGGATTACAAATATCAATGTCCACAAATATTTAAATTTTTTGAAATCTCCAATTAGTAAATCCACGCTTGTACGGAATCCGACGTTTCTCTGAACAGAAACATATTCCAACTTTCGGCAAACCGGTAGCTCAGTGGATATAAAACCAAAAAATTTGCCTTGAAACCTAGAAATTTTCCTTAAAACCTAGAAATTTGTCTTGAAACCTAGAAATTTGTTTTAAAACCTAAAACTTTTTCTTGAAATCTAGCAGTTTTCCCTAAAAACTTAAAAATTTTCCCTAAAAACCTAAAAACTTTCCTTACAAACCTAAAACATTTCCCTAAAAACCTAGAGATTTTCTCTAAAAACCTAGAGATTTTTCCTAATACCTAGGAATTTTCCTTAAAATCCTAGCGATTGTCCCTAAAACCTAATAAATTTCCCCAAAAACTTAGAAATTTTCCTCCAAACCTAGAACATTTCTTTTAAAACCTAGAAAATTTTCCTAAAAACTTAGAAATTTCCTTAAAACCTAAAAGTTTTCGCTAAGAAACTAGTATTTTTCTTTAAAAACCTAAAAATTTTCCCTAAAAACATAGAAATTTCCCCTCAAACCTAAAAGATTTCCCCTAAAATTTAGAAGATGTTCCCAATACGTTGAAGATTTACGTAAAACTTAGAAGATTTCGATAAAACCCACAAGGTTTCATTGAAACCCAGAAGACTTCGTTAAAACCCAGAAAAATTTGTTAAAGCGCAGAAGATTTCGTTAAAACCCAGAAGATTCCGTTAAAATCCAAAAGATCTCGTTAAAACCCAGAAGATTTTGTTAAAACCAAAAAAAGATCTCGTTAAAACCCAGATGATTTCGTTAAAACTCAAAAGATTTCGTTAAAACCTAGAAGATTTTGTTTAAACCTAAAATATTTCGCAAAGCCCTAAAAAATATCGTAGAAACCTAGGCGATTCCGTTAAAACCTAGGGGATTTTGTTAAAAATAGAATATTTTGTTAAAACCTAGAAGATTTCGTAAAAACTAGAAGATTTCGTTAAAACCTAGAAGATTTCGTTATAACCTAGAATATTTCGATAAAACCTAAAAGATTTCGTTAAATACTAGAGGATTTCGTTAAAATCTAGAAGAATTTGTTACAACAGAAGATTTCGTTATAACTTAGAAGATTTCGTTAAAAACCGGAAGATTTCTTTAAAACCCAGAAGATTTCGTTAAAACCCAGAAAATTTCGTTAAAAGCTAAAAAATATCGAAAAAAAAAGAAGATTTTGTTAAAACCTAGTAGATTTTGTGTTAAAACCTAAAAGATTTTGTTAAAACCTAGAAGATTTCGTTATAACCTAGAAGATTTCGATAAAACCTGGAAGGTTTCGTTAAATGCTTGAAGATTTCGTTAAAATCTAAAGGAATTTGTTAAAACTTAGAAGATTCCGTTATAACCTAGAAGATTATGTTAAAACCTAGAATATTTCGTTAAAACCTAGAAGATTTCGTTAAAACCTAAAGTATTTCGTTGAAACCTAAAAGTTTTTGTTAAAGTCTATAAAATTTTGTTAAAACCTAGAAGTTTTCCTTAAAACCTATACACTCGGAAAAAACTAGAAGTTTCCCTTAAAACCTAGAAGTTTTTTAACTTAGAAGTTTTCTTAAAACCTAGAAGTTTTCCTTAAAACCTAGAAGTTTTCTTTAAACCTAGAAGTTTCTCTTAACACCCACAAGTTTTCCTTAAAACTCAGAAATTTTACTTAAAACCTAGAAATGTTTTTTAAAACCTAAACGTTTCACTAAAAACCTAGAAGTTTTTTCTAAAAACCTAGAAGTTTTCCTTAAAAACCTACAAATTTTCCCTAAAACCTAGAAGTTTTCCCTTAAAACTATAAGTTTTCTCTAAAAACCTAAATGATTTCCTTAAAAACCGAAAAGTTTTCCTTGAAAACTTGGAAATTTTTCTTCACAACTTGGAAATATTCTTCCAAAACTTGAAAATTTTTCCTTAAAACTTGACAATTTTCTTTCGAGATTTAAACATTTTCCTTCAACACTCTTAACATTTTCTTTCAAAGCTTGAAAATTTTCCTCCAAAACACGAAATTTTCCTCCAAAACTTGGAAATTTTGCCCCAAAACGTGGACTATTCCCCAAAAATTGGAAATTCTCCCCTAATACTTGAAAATTGCTTCTCAAGACTTGGAAAGTGTCCTCCAAAACTTAAAAATTTTTTTAAAAAGCTTGGAAATTTTTTCCGAAACCTGAATATTTTCCTTAAAAACTTGGAACTTTTCGTTAGAAACTTGAAACATTTTGTTAAAAACTTGAAACTTTTCGTTAAAAACTTGAAACTTTCTGTTAAAAACATGAAACTTTCCGATAAAAACATGAATTTTCGTAAAAAACCTGAATTTTTGTGCAAAACCTGATTTTTCGTTAAAAACTGGATTTTCGAGAAAAATCCGAATTTTCGTGAAAAACTTGATCTTTATAAAAAAATTGAGTTTTCATGGAAAACTTGAGTTTTCGTGAAAAACTTGAGTTTTCGTAAAAAAACTCTAGTTTTCGTGGAAAACTTGAGTTATTGGGGAAAACCTGCGGTTTCGTGGAAAACTTGAGTTTCCGTGGAAAACTTGGGTTCTCGCGGAAAACTTGAGTTTTTGTAGAAAACTTTAATTTTCGCGGTAAAATTTTAATTTTCGTGGAAAATTTGTGTTTTCGTGGAAAACTTGAGTTTTCGTGGAAAACTTGGAAAGCTTGATTTTTCTTGGAAAATTTGTTTTCGTGGATAACTTTAGTTTTTGTAGAAAACTTGGGTTTTCGATGGAAACTTTAATTTTCGTAGAAAACTTGAGTTTTGTGGAAGACTTGAATTTTCGAGGAAAACATAAATTTTCGTGGAAAACTTGAATTTTTGTAGAAAACCTGACCTTTCGTGGAAAACTTGAATTTTTGTGAAAAATTTGGGTTTTCGAGGAAAACTTGAGTATTCGTGGAAAACCTGATTTTTCGTGGAAAGCTTGAATTTTCATGAAAAACTTAAATTTCCGTGAAAAACTTGATCTTCACGAAAAACTTGAATTTTTGTAGAAACTTGAGTTTTGGTAAAAAACTAGAGTTTTCGTGGAAAACTTGAGTTTTCGTGGAAAACTTGAATTTTCGTGGAAAACTTGAGTTACACTGCCCTTTTTCCAAATAGAAAAATCTGCCAAACTCTAGCAAACCGGTTCAGGATATCTAAGGTTTGCTAAAAGCTTCAGGCGCTCTTACCAAGTGATACAAAGCTTTAATTTTTAAGTAACTTTATGACACCTTTGCCTTGTGACACAAAGCTCACTGTTCGTAAACGTTTCAATTTTCAAGTATCTTCGATTAATGAACGTTGCGTTTTTATGAATTTTACAATATCAACGTTACACTGCCCTTTTCCCAAACAAAAAAATCTGCAAACTTTTAGCAAAAAGATTCAGTACATCTAAGGTTTTCTAAAAGCTTCAGGCACTTTTACCAAGTGATAGAAAGCCCAATGTTCCCAAACGTTGTAATTTTCAAGTAGCTTTATATAATAAACTTTGAGCTTTTATGAAATCTAAACAGACACATCCACCTTTTAGTAAATCAGTAGGTTAGTGGGTATGGTATTTGGAAAAAGCTCCAGACACCTTTGCCATGTGATACAAAGCTCACTGTTCGTAAACGTTTAAATTTTCAAGTATCTTCGATTAATAAACGTTGCGTTTTTATGAATTTTACATTATCAACGTTACACTGCCCTTTTCCCAAATAGAAAAATTTGCCAACTTGTAGCAAACCGGTTCAGTACATCTAAGGTTTTCTAAAAATTTCAGGCGCTTTTACCAACCAAAAGGGAGCCCAATGTTTCCAAATGTTTTAATTTTCAAGTAACTTTATAAAATAATTCTCGCGCTTTTACGGAATCTAAACAGAAACATATTCCAACTTTTAGTAAACCGGTAGGTTAGTGAGCATGGGGTTTGGAAAAAGCTCCATACATCTTTGCCGCGTGTTACAAAGCTCACTCTTCGTAAACGTTTCAATTTTTAAAGTATTTTCGATTAATAAACGATGCGTTTTTATGAATTTTCCATTATCAACGTTACGCTTTCTCTTTCCCAAACAGAAACATATTCCAACTCTCAACTCCGCAAACTTAATAAAACTTCAGCCGCATAACAAATTAGGCACTTACTTAATTATATCTTGACAAAGTACTACTCCTTTCAAAGTACTTTGCGTTTTACTTCGTGGCAGGTGTCGCTATTCTAACAGACTTTTGTACAAATTACGTGGAAAATTAATTTAATAACCAGAATTGTTTGCATGTGCGTGCTGGATTTTGCGACGTTACGTCACGTGATCAAAATTGATGAGCTTGCTAATCAAATTATCTCCGTGCGCGTATGTGTGCGACGTTTTTGATTGCTGATGAAGCTTATTGGAGCTGTAGCACCTTCATATTTAGAAGACCTTTTTCTAATCGAACGAATAAGCTTTGACGGGGGTATTCCCAAGGTGTGTGGGATCAGTTCCGATTCAATAACTACTCCGTTGTCCCTTCAAAGTGACATTTCCTTTGGGGTGCGTTCTATTACAACGTGACATGGGGTTTATAAATGGACCGAATTGGGCCTAATCTATATTTGCATTGAAACAAAGGGATGTTGTTGCATATAGTTGTTATTATCTATAACAAAATTGAGGCGCGTGGTTTAATAGTTCGTTTATCCTACAACTGAGGCACTTGCACCCTCATAGTCATACTCATATTACGCCTACTTTACAATATATAGCTAAACTGACCAGCATCAACCCTCCTGCTTTTTGTAAGTTTCCGTTACGCAGTACAAGATGTAGAACCAACTCTATCTACAATACCAAGGTATTTACCCTTGCTAGTTTTCAAATCAATCCTAAACTTGTACCAGGACCACAAAACTAGTATCATACTCAACCCAAAAATTAAGCGCTATATAAGGAAGTAGAAAACAATTTAATATTCCTGTATTCGGAGACGTTAGACGCATAAGTCGACTTTGTCAAATTTTTCAACGACTTTTTACTTAAAAAGTTAGAACAAAAATGGCGGGCTATTTTCCTCTAGAACGTTTGCGAATGACTACAAAATCTCACGACCCTTAATAATTGAAATTGGAATTATTTTGGCAATCTTTTCGGCCAATTTAAGCAATGGGTACCGCTAAAGTAGTTCCTACATGACCTAGCAATTAAACTTGCGGTACCTAGGATCAGTGGCTAGTGCTGTACCTAATTTGGAACATGGTACCCGGACCCCAAAATCAGTAAGGTCTTAAATGTGAAAATTAAGCAAAGCAACAGCAACCTCACAGTACCTAGTATTGGTGACTAGCCTTCCATCCAATTTAGAACTTGGTACCTGGACCACGAAAGCAGCAAGGCACGTCATCTAATTTAGTAAATTAATCCTTTGTATGTTATGCAAAAGATTTTACGGTACCTAGAATTTGTGGCTAGTTCCATACCCGAATCAGAACGTGGTACTTGCGCAACGAAAGCAGCAAGGTATTGCATAAAAAGATTAAGCAAAGCAGCAGCTATCTTAGTAGATAATTTCTCGTATGTTATGCAAAATATTTCACGGCACCGAGAATTTATGGCTAGTTCCATACCCGAGATCGCGAAAGCAGAAAGGTACTGCATCAGAAGATTAATCAAAGCAACAACTAATCTGATAAATTAATTCTTTGTAGGTTTTGCAAAAAATTTTACGGTACCTAGGATTTGTGGCTAGTTCCATACCCGAATTAGAACGTGGTACCTAGGCCACGAAAGCAGCAAGGTACTGCATCAGAAAATTAAGCAAAGCAGCAACTAATTTAGTAAATAAATTCCTTGTACGTTATGCAAAAGCTTTTACGGTACCTATGCTTTGTGGCTAGTTTCATTCCCGAATTAGAACGTGGTACCTGGACCACGAAAGCAGAGCAAGGTACCGCATCAGAAGATTAAGCAAAGCAGCAACTGATTTAGTAAATTGTCTTCGTATGTTATGCAAAGGATTTTACGGTACCTAGGATTTGTTGCTAGTTCCATGCCCGAATTAGAACGTGGTACCTGGACCACGAAAGCAGAGCAAGGTACCGCATCAGAAGATTAGCAAAGCAGCAACTGATTTAGTAAATTATGTCTTCGTATGTTATGCAAAATATTTTACGGTACGTATAATTTGTTGATAGTTCCATGCCCGAATTAGAACGTGGTACCTGGACCACGAAAGCAGCAAGGTACTTCATCAAAAGATTAAGCAAGGCAGAAAATAATTTAGTAAATCAATTCTTCGTATGTTATGCAAAAGATTTTACGGTACCTAGGATTTATGGCTAGTTCCATACCCTAATTAGAACACGGTACCTAGACACGAAAGCTGCAAGGTACTGCATCAGAAGATTAAGCAAAGAAGCAACTAATTTAGTAAATTAATTCTTCGTACGTTATGCAAAGAATTTTACGGTACCTAGGATTTGTGGCTAGTTCTATGCCTGAATTAGAACGTGGTACCTGGACCACGAAAGCAGCAAAGTACTGTATCAGAAGATTAAGCATAGCAGCAACTAATTTAGTAAATTAATTCTCCGTACTTTATGCAAAAGATTTTACGGTACCTAGGATTTGTGGCTAGTTCCATACCCGAATTGAAACGTGGTACCTGGACCACGAAAGCAGCTACGTGCTGCACCAGAAGATTAAGCACAGCAGCAACTAATTTAGTAAATGAATTCTTCGTGCGTTATGCAAAAGATTTTACGGGACCTAGGATTTGTGGCTAGTTCCATACCCGAATTAGAACTTGGTACCCGAACCACGAAAACAGCAAGGTGCTGCATCGGAAGATTAAGCAAAGCAGCAACTAATTTAGTAGATTAATTCTTCGTATGCTGTCCAAAAGATTTTACGGTACATAGGATTTGTGGCTAGTTCCATACCCAATTAGAACATGGTACCTGTATATAATATAGTAAATTAATCCTTCGTATGTTATGCAAAAGATTTTACGGTACCTAGGATTTGTTGCTAGTTCCATGCCCGAATTAGAACGTGGTACCTGGACTACGAAAGCAACCACTTACTGCATCAGAAGATTAAGCAAAGTAGCAACCAATCTAGTAAATTAATTCTTCGTAGGTTATGAAAAAAATTTTACGGTACCTAGGATTTGTGGCTAGTTCCATACCCTAATTAGAACGTGGTACATGGACCACAAAAGCAGGAAGGTACTGCATCAGAAGATTAAGCAAAGCAGCAACTAATTTAGTAAATTAACTCTTCGTATGTAATGTATAAGATTTTACGGTACCTAGAATTTGTGGGTTGTTCCATACCCTAATTAGAACGTGGTACCCGGACCACGAAAGCAGCAAGGTGTGGCATAGGAAGATTAAGCAAAGCAGCAACTAATTTAGTAAATTAACCTTTTGTATGTTCTGCAAAAGATGTTACCGTACCTAAGATTTGTGGCTAGTTCCATATCCGAATTAGAACGTGGTACCTGGACTACGAAAGCAAACACGTACTGCATCAGAACATTAAACAAACTAGCAACTAATCTAGTAAATTAATTCTTTGTAGGTTACGATACCTAGGATTTGTGGTTAGTCCCATACCCGAATTGAAACGTGGTGCCTGGACCACGAAAGCAACTACGTGCTGCATCAGAAGATTAAGCAAAGCAATAACTAATTTAGTAGATTAATCTTTCGTATGTTCTGCAAAAGATTTTACGGTACGCAGGATTTGTAGCTAGTTCCATACCCGAATTATAACGCGGTACATAGACCACGAAAGTAGCAAGTTACTGCATCAGAAGATTAACAAAAGTAGCAACTAATTTAGTAAATTAATTCTTTGTACACTATGCAAAAGATTTTTCGGTACCTAGAGTTTGTGGCTAGTTCCATACCCGAATTAGAACGCGGTACTTGGACCACGAAAGCAGCAAGGTATTGCAGCAGAAGATTAAGCAAAGCAGCAACTAATTTAGTAAATTAATTCTTCGTATGTAATGCATAAGATTTTACGGTACCTAGAATTTGTGGGTTGTTCCATACCCCAATTAGAACGTGGTACCTGGACCACGAAAGCAACAAGGTGCTGCATCGGAAGATTAGCAAAGCAGCAACTAATTTAGTAGATTAATCCTTTGTATGTTCTGCAAAAGAAGTTACAGTATCTACGATTTGTGGCTAGTTTCATACCCGAATTAGAACGTGGTACCTGCACCACGAAAGCAGCAAGGTACTGCATCAGAAGATTAACCAAAGCAGCAACTAATTTAGTAAGTTAATTCTTCGTATGTAATGCATAAGATTTTACGGTACCTAGAATTTGTGGGTTGTTCCATACCCCAATTAGAACGTGGTACCTGGACCACGAAAGCAACAAGGTGCTGCATCGGAAGATTAGCAAAGCAGCAACTAATTTAGTAGATTAATCCTTTGTATGTTCTGCAAAAGAAGTTACAGTATCTACGATTTGTGGCTAGTTTCATACCCGAATTAGAACGTGGTACCTGCACCACGAAAGCAGCAAGGTACTGCATCAGAAGATTAACCAAAGCAGCAACTAATTTAGTAAGTTAATTCTTCGTGCGTTATGCAAAAGATTTTACGGGACCTAGGATTTGTGGCTAGTTCCATACCCGAAATAAAACGTTGTACCTGAACCACTAAAGCAGCAAGGTACTGCATCAGAAGATTAAGCAAAGCAGCAACCAATTTAGTAGATGAATCTTTCGTATGTTAAGCAAAATATTTTACGGTACGTAGGATTTGTAGCTAGTTCCATACCCCAATTAGAACGTAATATCTAGACTACGAAAGCAACCACGTACTGCAACAGAAGATTAAATAAACTAGCAACTAATCTAGTAAATTAATTCTTCGTAGGTTATGCAAAAGATTTTATGGTACCTAGGATTTGTGGCTAGTTCCATAGTGGAATTTGAAAGTGGTACCTGGACCACGCAAGCAGCAACGTACTGCATCATAAGATTAAGCAAAGCAGCAACTAATTTAGTAAATACATTTTTTGTACTTTATGCAAAAGATTTTACCGTACCTAGGATTTATGGCTAGTTCCATTCCCAAATTAGCAGGTGGTACCTGAATCACAAAAGCAGCAAACTACTGAATCTGTAAATAAGGTGAAGCAACAACAATACACTACAGCGAATTTTGGGAGAAACAATCTAATTGAACTAATTTTATAAATTAATCCTTTGTTTGTCGTACAAAAAATTTTTGTAGTACCTACAACTAGTGGTTAGTCTTGTAACCAATTTAGAACGTGGTCTCAGGATCGCAAAATCAGCTGGGTACTGAATCAGAAAGCTAAGCAAAACAGCAGCAACTACTTCAACTAATGTGGTAAATTAATCCTTGTACAAAATATTTTGCGGTACCTAGAATTTGCGGTTAGTCTTCTATTTAGAAATTGGTACCTGAACCACAAAGGCAACAACGTACTCAACCTGAAAATTAAGAGAGGCCACAGTAGCTCACTCTAATTTAGTAAATGAATCCTGCACAAAAGATTTTACGTTACCTAGGGTTTGTGGCTAGTTCTCTTGCTAATTTACCTTGGTACCTGGACCTCAATTGCAGCAACGTATTGAACCTGAAAATTAAGCAAAGCAGCAACAACTCGCCGCAACGAATTCTGTGCGAAACAAACTTATTTGATTAATATAGTAAATTAATCCTTTGAATGTTGTTTAAAATATTTTGCGGTACCTAGAATTTGTAGTTGGTCTTCTACCCAATCTAGAACCTGGTACCTGAATTACAAAAGCAGCAACGTACTGAATCTGAACATTATGCGAAACAGCAGTAACCCATTGCAGCGAATTTTGAAAAAAACAAATTAATTTAACTAAGTTTAGGAATCAATTCTTATTATGCTAAACAAAAGACTTCACGGTACCTAGGATTTGTGGTTAGTCGTGCATCCAATTTAGAACTTGGTACCTGGACCACGAAAGCAGCAAGGTACTTCATCTGAAAATTGAGCGAAGCAGGAATTTAGTAAATTAATCTTTTGTATGTTATGCAAACGATTTTACGGTACCTAAGATTTGTGGCTAGTTCCATACCTGAATTAGAACGTGGTACCTGAACCACAAATACAGCAAGGTACAGAATCTTGAAATTAAGCCAAACAACAATAATCCACTACAGCGAATGTTGGATGAAACAAACTAATTTAACTAATTTTGTAAATTAGCAAACAAAGAATTTTTGTGGTACCTACAACTAGTGACTAGCTCTATAACCAATTTAAAACGTGGTACCTGGACCACAAAATCGGCCAAGTACTGAATCTGAAAATTAAGCAAAGCATCAGCAACTAATCTAATTTTGTAAATTAGTACTTTGTATGTTGTACAAAAGATTTTGCGTTGCCTAAGATTTGTGGGTAGTCCTGTTTACAATTTAGAACCTGGTACCTGGACCACAAAAGTAGCAAAGTACTAAAGCTAAAAATTAGGGGAAGCAAAGTAGCTCTAGCAAATTTTGAGTGCAATTTAACTAAGTTATTAAATTAATTTTTGGATTTTATGGAAGAGATTCTACAGTACCTAGGATTTGTGGCTAGTCCTCAACCTAATTTAGAAATTGGTACCTGAACCAGAAGGTTGGACTGGTCTGGACTTGAAAACTACGTGGTGCTGCAGTAACTCACTGTAGCGTATTATTGAGCAAATCAAAAGAATTTGACTAATTTACTAAATTCCTTCATTGAATGTTGTACAAAATATTTGGTGACACAGGAATTGGGGTGAGTCCTCTACTCAATTATAAATTGGTACCCGAATCACAAAACTAGTAACTTACTCCATTTGACAACTGGGCAATGCTTGAGTGAATGCAATTTAACTAATTTATTAAATTAATCTTTGGATTTAGTACAAAAGATTCTATGGTACCCAAGATCTGTGGCTGGTCCTCAACTTTATTTAGAAATTGGTACCTAAATTGGACTGAACCTGCAAACTATGTGGTGCTGTAGCGCATTATTGAGCGAAACAAAACGATTTAACTAATTTACTAAATTAATTCTTTGAATGTTGTACAAAATATTTGGTGACACCTAGGATTTGCGATGAGTTCTCTGCTCAATTACAAATTGGTACCCGAACCACAAAACTAGTACCTTACTCAATTTGACATCTGAGCTTTAGTGAATGCAATTTAACTAAGTTATTAAATTAAATTTTAGATTTTGTAGAAGAGATTCTACACTACCTAGGATTTGTGGCTATTCCTCGACTTAATTTAGAAATAGGTACCAGAACCACAAGGCTGGACTAGACCGGACTTAAAAACTACTTGCTGCTGCAGTAACTCACTGTAGCGTTTTATTGGGCGAAGCAAAAACACTTGACTAATTTTCTAAATTAATTCTTTGAATATTGTGCAAAAGATTTTGTGACACGTAGGATTTGAGGTGAGTCCTCTACTCGATTATAAATTGGTACCCGGACCACAAAACTAGTAACCTACTCAATCTGACAACTGTGCGATGCTTGAGTCAATGCAATTTAACTAACTTATTAAATAAATCTTTGGATTTTGTACAAGAGATCCTATGGTACCTAGGATTTGTGGCTAGTCCTCTACTTGATTTTGAAACTAGTACCTGAACCAGTAGGCTAGACCGGACCTGAAAACTATGTGGTGCTGCAGTAACTCACTGTAGTGTACTATTGAGTGATGTATAAAGGTTTGACTAATTTTCTAAATTAATCTTTTGAATGTTGTAAAAAGGTTTTGTGACACCTAGGATTTGGGGTGAGGTCTCTGCTCAATTACAAATTGGTACCCGAACCACAAAACTAGTAACCTACTCAATCTGACAACTGAGCGATGCTTGAGTGAATTCAATTTAAATAAATAAACCTAGGATTTGGGGTGAGGTCTCTGCTCAATTACAAATTGGTACCCGAACCACAAAACTAGTAACCTAATCAATCTGACAACTGAGCGATGCTTGAGTGAATTCAATTTAAATAAATTATTAAATGAATCTTAGGATTTTGTACAAGAGATTCTATGATACCTAGGATTTGTGGCTATTCCTCGACTTCATTTAAAAATAGGTACCAGAACCAGAAGGCTGGACTGAACCGGACTTAAAAACTACTTGCTGCTGCAGTAACTCACTGTAGCGTTTTATTGGGCGAAGCAAAAATACTTGACTAATTCTCTAAATTAATTCTTTGAATATTATGCAAAAGATTTTGTGACACGTAGGATTTGGGGTGAGTCCTCTACTCGATTATAAATTAGTACCCGGACCACAAAACTGGTAACCTACTCAATCTGACAACTGTGCGATGCTTGAGTGAATGCAATTTAACTAAATTATTAAGTGAATCTTAGGATTTTGTACAAGAGATCCTATGGTACCTATGATTTGTGACTAGTCCTCTACTTGATTTTGAAATTGGTACCTGAACCAGTAGGCTGGGCCGGACCTGAAAACTATGTGGTGCTGCAGTAACTCACCGTAGCGTACTATTGAGCAATGTAAAAAGGTTCCGCTAATTTTCTAAATTAATCTTTTGAATGTTGAAAAAAGATTTTGTGCCACCTAGCATTTGGGGTGAGTCCTCTACTCAATTATCAATCGGTACCCGGACCACAAAGTGTCCCGCGTCATCTAAGAATTAAGCGACGCAGTCGTATCTCACTAGAGCGCGAAATCGAGTAGAACACAGATTTAATTATTATATTTTAATAATTTTCTGAATATTGAACAGATACCTATTTTTCTACTTAATTTAAAAATTGGTACCAGAACCTCAAAGGTAGTAAATTAAGCCCTGCAGCTGAAGTTTACTGTAGCGCATTATTGAGTAAAAGATACATTTAATTAACAACCCGAGCTAAATTTAAAGCTTAGAAAGTATATTTTATCACACGTTATTCGAAAGCAACAACCCTTAATTCAACTATTACATTTTCAAAGGTGCATTACAGATTGAATTAACCCGAAACGAATTATTAAAGTATCAAACACAGAAGAAGACTATACCCGTAAATAACAACCCACCCTAAGAGCTCAAAAAACGAAACAGCTAGTTACAAGGAACCTTCCCTTAAAACTCCCAATCAACCTGCTTTCACATTGCTTAACATCTTGTTAACACAACCCACGTAAACCCTTTCTAATCCGGGTCGTATCACCAACAGCCCCTAACGTTTCCAAATATTCGTCAACCTTTAACCTTTGTTTAACGTTACAGTTTTCTTTTGTACCTGCACTTGTGTATAAACCCTAAGGGATATCTAATGCACAACTCCAGGCAACGTATATAGGTAGCGCGTGCCCAATTAGTAAGGACAGGGTTATTGATCGCTGTGTTGTTGCATGCAAGCAACCCTGATACGAACAGCGCGCCACCCTTCGAAGTTTGCCTAATGCATTTCTTGTGCATTCTCTGCGTTTTCTTTATGGGGTAGTAGCATAAAGTGAGAGCGTTTGTGGGTTTAAATGCGGTAATGGAGGGTGTTTTGGGATTCTTTGCAAGTTGAAAGCTAAGCTTGTGACGCGGAAAAAATTGAAATTGGCTTGGTCTTTAGATTCGGAACGTAGATTTAATATTCACTAAGTTTAAATGAAACTTGTGAAAAAATGCCCAGGCGTTTATATGAAGTCGTTGCAGCTCAATACCCCATGGGAAGAGGTAATACAAAGTCGGGAAAGTAACTTAAAAGAATGCTAGTGACCAGTAGAGAAAACACCTTTCCATACTTACTTAAGTCGACTACAAATAGCTGCAGCGCGATTTAAAATCTAAGCCACTCATACCCTTGACACCTTCATAACCTTGTCATTATCAATTTTATTAATATTTTGATGAGCAGAACGCTAAGACTTTTAATCGCGTCCATATGACGTTGGAATAAGCAGCAATTAGGTTAGCTAACGGCTCTTAATTGCGTACCTGTTTTCGCTAAAGATATGTAACAACGTGTACGTCTTACTAGATCAATATCCCAGTCGAAAAAACCGAAACTCAAGAACAAAGACGCGCTTGAGAAACTCCTACGACTAATCCCACGTTACTTATCCATCAATTCATTTTCTCACGGGGAAACGTTTTCTTATTTAATTAAGACCAACTTAGCGCTAGTTCTGAGTTACATTTAAGTTTTCGAAACTCTCGAGATCCGCCGGATAAATTCCAACAAAACTTCCATTCACTCCTAAGAGCTCTAAATACTGCAGAAGGAATATGAAAAGCATTTCACTCCGGATAATATAAAGCCATCCGATTTAATATAAACCTAAAAGCGAGGGAAGCTGAATAAATAAAGTTTGCACCTGCCTTAAGCCATCCCTCACCGTATGTATGCAAGAGGGTTTTGTAACTCCTAGTTCATTTCAACTCATTCTTGATCTCACAAAGTCGAGGGTTATAAATTAGGTAAAGTTCGCTGAGTTCAGAAGGTTAACCTGGAGGCGATGCGCGAATTTGCAGACTGAAACTACTTCTTGAAATATATGAGGTATGTGTTTAAGGCGATGGTAATGTATGGAAATCGTTGGAAGGATAGTTATCTGTGTATTGCGATTGGACGTCACAGCTGCCGCGTAATTGGTTTAATTGGAAACGTTGAAAACACCTCAGAAAGTTAAAGAATTATCACCACGAGGTAACAGATACAGAGTGCCAATTTTAAAATTCTTCCTGTTAATCTATTTGGTTATGACTATTATCTACTGGAAGTGTTGCATTTTATTCTGTAAAAATGCTTTAGTAGTGCTGTCTTAGTGACAGCTTACTCTGCAGAGTTCATCTAGTCGAGCTTAATCTAGAAGCATCCTCTTCGCTCTTCTGTACTTCATGGGTGTGACCTCGTCGTAGTCTACGTGGGTCCTGACGAGCGGGATGTCGTGTTGGGCCATTCCATCCAAGATCTCTATTGCGGCTGTTCTGATGTTGATCTGCTCCTTCGTCATGTACGACGGTGCATCCAGTACTATCGGGAGGTTTCTGTTGTAAGCGACTTGCAGGACTTGGCAGCGTAGTCCCACACTTGTTATAATTACGCGCGGCATAATTACCCGCCATTTTATAACACGCTTTAAAAGTGATGCAATCGCTATCTAAGTCAAATTTGCATGCACAAATTAAGTAAAATCAAATTACTCACGCGATGGGTATCTCGGAACTTAGTCTCAGGATCCAGCGGTGGGTTGTGGTTTAGGTTACGCCATGCTGAATTTCAAATTGCTATCCGTCCTTCACGTAATTTTTATTACTCTCGTAGGGGATGAAAGGGATAAGGTACCAGGTACAATGAAGGTAAAGGTACAGGAAAACTACATGCCTATTTCTAAAAGGAAAAACGCACACCACTTAGATAGTTGTTGCTTGGTACACGTCTCGTGGCCTAATCCTCCTTTTGACACACGCGCACACCCGCATTCCTTCTGCGCAGATACGACTGTCAGCGACGACAGAACTTGACATTGTTAATTTACAAAAACGCGGCAATTAACTATAAATTATATCTAAATCTAAAACATGATACATTGCCAATTTGTCATGTAACACACTGCCGATGCATAGGATTTTAGTTGTACGTATGCCTGTCTTGTAGAGTCAAACCTTGTTGTGGAGGTCGAGTAGGCTATCCAAGGCAACGCAAAATCTTTTGTACAACTTACAAAGTATAAATCTACTAAATTAGTTAGATTAGTTGCCTCTGCTTTTGCCAATTTTGTGGTCTAGGTACCACGTTCTAAATTGGTACAGGACTAGCCACTAGTTGTAGGTACCACTTAATTTTTTGTTTAGCAAACTAAGAAATAATTTGCAAAATTAGTTAACTTAGATTGTTTCACCCAAAATTCGCTGTAGTGGACTATTGTTGCTTTCAAGACTTAGTACCTTGCAGCTTTTGTGGTCCAGGTACCACGTTCTAATTTGGGTATAGATAGCCACAAATCCTAGGTACTGTAAAATCCTTTGCAGAACATAAAAAGGATTAATTTACTAAATTAGTGACTGCTTCGCTCAATTTTCTGATGCAGTACCTTGTTGCTTTCGTGATCCAGGTACCAAGTTCTAAATTGGATAGAAGGCTAACCTCAAATACTAGGTACTGTAAAGTCTTTTATTCGACATACAAAGAATTAATTCACAAACTTGGTTAAATTAATTTATTTCACGCACAATTCGCTGGAGTGGGTCGCTGCTGCTTCGCATGGTTTTCAAATTCAGTACCTTGTTGCTTTTGTGGTTCAGGTACCAGATTCTAAATTGAGTAGATTACTATGCACAATCTCTAAGTCTGTAAAATCTTTTGTATAACATACAAAGGATTAATTTACTAAATTAGTTGCTGCGTTTCTTAATTTTCAGATGCAGTACCTTGCTGCTTTTGTGGTCCACGTACAGAGTTGTAAATTGGATGGAGGACTAACCGCAAATCCTAGGTACCGTAAAGTCTTTTGTTCAGCCTGTCTCGCCTAATTTTTAGCTTCAGTACTTTGCTCCTTTTGTGGTCCAGGTACCAGGTTCTAAATGGTGTACAGGACTACCCACAAATCCTAGGTCACGCAAAATTTTTGTACAACATACAAGGTATTAATTTAATAAATTAGATTAGTTGCTGATGCTTTGCATAATTTTCAGATTCAGTACCTGGCCGATTTTGTGGTTCAGGTACCACTTTCTAAATTGGTTGTAAGGCTACCCACTAGTTGTAAATACCACAAAAATTCTTTGTTCAGCAAACAAAGAAATAATTTACAAAATTAGTTAAATAAGTTTGTTTCATCCAAAATTCTTTTTAGTGGATTATTGTGGCTCCGCTTAATTTCAAAATACAGTACTTTGCTGCTTTCGTGGTCCAGGTACCACGTTCTAATTTGGGTATAGTACTAGCCACAGATCCTACGTACCGTAACATCTTAAGCATAACATACAAAAGTTTAATTTACTAAATTCCTGCTTCGCTCAATTTTCAGATGAAGTACCTGGCTACTTTCGTGGTCCAGGTACCAGGTTCTAAATTGGATGCACGACTAACCACAAATTCTAGGTACCGTGAAGACTTTTGTTCAGCATACACAGAATTTATTCAGATACCTAGTTAAATTAATTTGTTTCCTTCAGAATTCGCTGCAATGGGTTACTGCTGTTTCGCATTATGTTCAGATTCAGTACGTTGTCGTTTTTGAAATTCAGGTACCAGGTTTTAGATTGGGTAAGGAACCAACCACAAATTCTAGGTACCGCAAAATGTTTTGTACAACATTCAAAGGATTAATTTACTATATTAATCAAATAAGTCTGTTTCGCACAGAATTCGTTGCGGCGAGTTGCTGCTGTTTTGCTTAATTTTCAGGTTTAATACGTTGCTGCTATTAAGGTCCAGGTACCAAGGTAAATTAGGAAGAGGACTAGCCACAAACCCTAGGTAACGTAAAACCTTTTGTGCTGGAACCATTTCCTAAATTAATTAGAATGAGTTACTGTGGCCTCCCTTAATTTTCAGATTGAGTACGTTGTTGCTTTTGTGGTTCGGGTACCAGGTTCTAAATTGAGTAGAGGACTTACCGCAAATTCTAGGTATGTCAAAATATTTTGTACAACATTCAAAAGATTATTTTACTAAATTAGTTGGATTAGTTGCTGCTGTTTTGCTT
The DNA here is from genome assembly GCA_036346225.1 of Platerodrilus igneus. Lineage (NCBI taxonomy): Eukaryota > Metazoa > Arthropoda > Insecta > Coleoptera > Lycidae > Platerodrilus > Platerodrilus igneus. Next base: position 1,982,816 of record JARFIW010001545.1, read on the forward strand.
AGTTTTCTGATTCAGTACCCAGCTGATTTTGCGATCTAGAGACCACGTTCTAAATTGGTTACAAGACTAGCCACTATTTGTAGGTACCATAGAAATTTTTTATTCGACAAACAAAGAATAAATTTATAAAATTAGTTAAATTAGTTTGTTTCTCTCAAAATTTACTTTAGTGGATTACTGTTGCTTGGTTTAACTTCAAAATTTGGCATCTTGCGGCTTTCGTGGTTCAGGTACCCCGTTCTAATTCGGGTATGGAAAGTGCCACAAATCCTAGGTACCGTAGAATTTTTTGCATAACGTATGAATAACTAATTTACTAAATTAGTTGCTGTTTTCTTTAATCTTCTGATGCAGTACCTAACTGCTTTCGTGGTCCAGGTACCACGTTTTAATTCGGGTATGGAACTATCCATAAGTCCTGTGTACCGTAAAATCTTTTGCAGAGCATACAAAAGATTAGTTCACTACATTAATTACTGCTTTGCTTAATCTTCTGATGCAGCACGTAGCTGCTTTCGTGGTCCGAGTACCATGTTCTAATTTGGGTATGGAACTAGCCACAAATCCTAAGTAACGTAAAATCTTTTGCATAACCTACAAAGAATTAATTTACTAGATTAGTTGCTACTTTGTTTAATCTTATGATGCAGTACGTGGTAGCTTTTGTAGTCCAGGTACCACGTTCTAATTCGGGTATGAAACTAGCAACAAATCCTAGGTACCGTAAAATCTTTTGCATAACATACGACGAATTAAATTACTAAACTAGTTGTTGCTATTCTTAATCTTCTGATAGAATACTTTGCTGCTTTTGTGGTCCAGGTACCACTTTCTATTTCGGGTATGGAACTAGCCACAAAACCTACGTACCGTAAAATCTTTTGCATAACATACGAAGGATTGATTTACTAAATTAGTTGCTTTGCCTAATCTTCTGATGCAGTATCTTTTTGCACCGTGGTACAGGTACCACTTTCTAATTCGGGTATGGAACAAACCACAAATCCTAGGTACCATAAAATATTTTGCAAAACGTACGAAGAATTAATTTACTAGACTAGTTGCGTCTTTGCTTAATCTTTTGATAAGTATCTTGCTGCTTTCGTGGTCCAGGTACCACGTTCCAATTCGGTTATGGAACCAGTCACACATTTTAGGTACCGTAAAATCATTTGCATAACATACGAAGACATAGTTTACTCAATCAGTTGCTGCTTTGCTTAATTTTCTGATGCAGTACCTTGCTGCTTTCGTGGTCCAGGTACAGCGTTCTAATTCGAGTATGGAACTAGCCACAAATCGTACGTACCATAACATCGTTTGCATAACATATGAAGACATAATTTACTAAATTAGTTGCTGCTTTGCTTAATCTTCTGATGCGGTACCCTGCTCTGCTTTCGTGGTCCAGGTACCACGTTCTAATTCGGGTATAGAACTAACCACAAAGCCTAGGTACCGTAAAATCTTTTGCATAACGTACGAAGAATTAATTTACTAAATCAGTTGCTGCTTTGCTTAATCTTCTAATGCAGTACCTTACTGCTTTCGTGGTCTAGGTACCGCGTTTTAATTTGGGCATGAAACTAGCCACAAACTATAGGTACCGTAAAATCTTTTGCATAGTGTACGAAGAATTAATTTACTAAATTAGTTGCTACTTTTCTTAATTTTCTGATGCAGTAACTTGCTGCTTTCGTGGTCCAAGTACCGCGTTCTAATTCGGGTATGGAACTAGCCACAACCTTTAGGTACCGTAAAATTTTTAGCATAACATACGAAGGATTAATTTACTAAATTAGTTGCTACTTTTTTTAATCTTCTGATGCAGTACCTTGCTGCTTTCGTGGTCCAGGTACCACGTTCTGATTTGGGTATGGAACTAGCCACAAATCCTAGGTACCGTAAAATCTTTTGCGTAACACATAAACAATTAATTTATAAATTAGTTGCTGCCTTGCTTAATTTTCTGATGCAGTACCTTGCCGCTTTCGTATTCTAGGTACCACGTTCTAATTCGAGTATGGAACTAGCCACAAACTCTAGGTACCCGTAAAATCCTTTGTATAGTGTACGAAGAATTAGTTTACTAAATTAATTGTTACTTTTTCTAATCTTCTGATGCAGTATCTTGCTGCTTTCGTGGTCCAGGTACCACGTTCTAATTCGGGTATGAAACTAGCCATAAACCCTAGGTACCGTAAAATCTTTTGCATAACATACAAATAATTAATTTACTAAACTATTTTCTGCTTTGCTTAATCTTCTGATGCAGTACCTTGCTGCTTTCGTGGCCAAGGTACCACGTTCTAATTCGGGCATGAAACTCGCAACAAATCCTAGGTACCTTAAAATCCTTTGCGTAACATACTAATAATTTATTTACAAAACTATTTTCTGCTTTGCTTAATCTTCTTATGCGGTACCTTGCTCTGCCGTCGTTCTCTAGATAGTACGTATGCCTGTCTTGTAGAGTCAAACCTTGTTGTGGAGGTCGAGTAGGCTATTCCTGTTCGGTAGTGAGCAGAGGATGAATGTTGCTGTTCTGGTTTAGAATTTCTATGTCAGGTTCTAGCCGATAACTGCCTCTAGGTAATTGGCTTCCTTTCGTCATAGAATGTTCTTGTCGAAGATTACGATGTCTTTGTCTAGGTGCTGAAACCTCTTCCTGCTTTTCTCTGGGTCGACGCGGACCAGTCATCTCCGGTTGCGGCTTCCTGACGTATTCTTATTACATCTGATGAGCTAGTGACCTGGCAGCGACAGCTGTTTTGTCTGCGTAGAGAAACAGAGGAATGTCTTCAATCTTCGGTACGTCGCGGGTAAAAAGCGAATAGAACCCTGGCGCAATTCGGTCAGGTGGATGATCAGATCACTAGGTGAGCTCCTTATCGATGGCTATCTCTAGGTACTCGGTTTTGTTTTTACATGGGATTTTCTCGTCGAAGATTACGATGTCTCTATTTGGGTGCAAGAATCTCTTTGTTAGGAAGAGAGCGTTGCTTTTCTTTGGGTTGTCGCTGACTAGTCATTTCCGGTTACGGCTTCCTGACGTCTTTTAAACACCAACCGTATCGCTAGTGACCTGGTAGCTAGAGCTACGTCATCGGCGTAAAGAAATAGGAAGGCGTCTACAGTCTTTATTTCGGTACCGGAATCTCTTCGTTAGGAAGGCAGCGCTGCTTTTCTCTGTGTTGACGCGGACTAGTCATCTTCGGTTACGGCTTCCTGACGTCTTCTTAACACCAACTGTTGCGCAAGTGACCTGGTAGCTAGAGCTACGTCGTAGGCGTAAAGAAATAGGAAGGCGTCTACAGTCTTTAGTACGTCGCAGGTGAAGAGCAAGTAGAGCACCGGCAAGATAGCTGAGCCCTGGTGCAAGTAGGTCCGGTGGATGATCAGGTGTTGCCTATATTCAGTCAGCTTCTGACGATCATTACCTCTAGGTACTTTGGTTGGAATTTCCATGGGATGTTCTCGTCGAAGTTTAATGTCTTTATCTGGGTGCCGAAATCTTTTTATTCGATAGACAGCGCTGCTTTTCTCTGGGTTGACGCGAACGTCATTTACGGTTGCGACTTCCTGCCGTCTTCTTAACACCAACCTGGTAGCAACAACTATTCCGTCGACGTAGAAAAAGAGGAGGATGCTTTGTCTTCGGTACGTCGCGTGTAAGAAGCCATGATGCATTCCGGTCCGGTGGATTATAGGGTGTTACGTATATTCACCAAGTGAATTTCTTATCGATGATTATCCCTAGTTACTTGACTTCGTTCTTCCATGGGATGTTCTCGTCGAACATAACGATGTTTTTGTCTGGGTGTCGAAACCTCTTTGTTAGACAGCACTGTTTTTCTATGGGTTGACCCGGACCAGCCCCTTCCGAAATCACTCCTACAGTAAGGTTGCGACTTCTTAACGTCTTCTTGTCACCAACCAAAAAGCTAGTGACCTGGTAGCAACAGCTGTGTCGTCGGCGTAGAGTAACAAACGGATGTCTCTAGTCTTTGGTACGTCGTGCGTAAAGAGCTAGTAGAGCACCGGCAAGCGAGACAAGCTTTGGCGCAATTCGGTCGAGTGTGTTGTCGGTGTAGAAAAACCGAGGGATGTCTCTAGTCTACGAGTAAAGAGCTAGTAGAGCACCGGCAAACCGGACGAGCCTTGGCACAATTTGGGCGAGTGGATGATCACGTGTTGCGTGGTGAATACCAGGTCAGCTTCTTATCGATGTTTACCACTAGGTACTTGGTTGTCTCCTTCTATGGAATGTCCAAGTCGAACATCACGATATCCTTGTCCGGTTTTCTGAATCTCTTCCTTAGACAACACTGCTTTTCTATGGGTTGACCCGGACCAACCACTTCCGGAACCACTCCCTCAGTGCGGTTGCGGCTTCCTAACGTCTTCTTACCACCAACCGAGGAGCTAGTGACCTGGTTCTCGTCAAAGATTGCGATGTCTTTGTTTGGGCATCGAAACTTCTTCGTTCGGAAAACTACGCTACTTTTCTTTTTGTCTTCGCGGATCAGCCATCTCCGGTTGCGGCTTCCTGACGTCTTCATATCATCAACTGAGTAACTAGTAACCTGGTAGCTACAGCTGTGTCGTCGGCGTAGAGAAACAGAGGGATGTCTCTAGTCTTCGGTACCTCGCGAGTAGGGCATCGGCAAGTAGGACGAGTCCTGGCGTAATCCGGTCACCAAGTCAGCTTCTTATCGATGATTACCCCTAGGTACTTGGTTTCGTTCTTCCATGGGATGTTCTCATCGAACATTACAATGTTCTTGTCTGGGTGTCGGAACCTTTTTGTTAGACGGCAGCGCTTCTCTATTGGTTAACGCGGAGCAGCTACCTCCGGAACCACTCCTACAGTGCCTTTAATGGTCTTTAACGTCCTTTGTCCCCAACCGAAAAGCTAGTATCTGCTTTTGGTCCGTCGTGGGTGAAGAACGAGTAGAGTCCTGGCAAGAGGGGTGAGCCCTGGCCCAATCCGATCCGATTGGGTAGATAATCCGGTGTTGCCTGTATTCAAAAGGTCAGCTTCTAATTGATGATTACCTCTAGGTACTCGGCTTTGATTTTCCATAAGATATTCTCGTCGAAGATTACGATGTCGTTATTTGGGAGCCAGAATTTCTTCGTTAAGAAGACACGCTGACGCGGACGTCATCTCCGGTTGCGGTCTTCTTATCACCAACCGAGGGGATATTGGCCTGGTAGCTACAGCTGTGTCGTCGACGTAGAGAAATAAGAAGGTCTCCGATCTTTAGTACATCGCAGGTGAAGAGCGAGTAGAGCACCGGCAAAAGGAGGCGAGTGCTGGCGCAATTTGGTCGGGTTTATGTTCGGGTGTTGCCTATATTCACCAGGTTAGCTCCTTATCGATGATTATCTCTAGGTACTTGGCTTTGTTTTTCAATGGGATGTTTTCGTTGAAGAATACGATGTCTTTGTTTGGGCATCAGAACTTCTTCGTAGGCAGACAACACTTTTACTGTTTGTCGACGCGAACCAGTCATCTGGGGTTGCGGCTTCCTGACGTCTTCTTTTCACCTGAGGAGCTAGTGACCTGGTAGTTAAAGCTGTGTCGTCATCGTATAGAAATAGAGGGATGTCTGCAGTCTTCGTTGCGTCGAGGGTAAAGAAGGAAAAAAGCAACGTCATTAGGGACCAGCCCTGGCGCAATTCGGTCGGATTGATGATAAGATTTTGTCTATATTCACCAGGTGAGCTCCTTATCGAAGATTATTTCTATGACTCTGCTTTGTTCTTCCATGGGATGTTCTTGTCGAAGATTACTATGTCTTTATTTGGGTGCGGAAAACTCTTCGTTAGGAAGACAGCGCTGCTTTGCTCTGGGTTGACGCGGATCAGTAATCTGTGTTTATGGCTTTCTGGTGTCTTCTTATAACCAACCAAAAAACTAGTGATCTGGTAGCTAGAGCTATGTCGTCGGCGTAAAGAAACAGGAAGGTGTCTCCAGTCTTTGGTACGTCGCGGGCGAAGAGTGAGTAGAGCTCCGCTCTTCTGTACTTAATGGCCTTTGTCGTAGTCTACGGTGGTCTTGATGAGCAGGTTGTCGTGTTCATTGCATTTGTCCTGATGTTGACACGCTCGTTTCTCAAGTACGACGGTGCATCCAGTACCATTGGGAGGTTCCTATTGTAAGCGACTGGCAGCTTCTTGATGTAGGACTTGGCAGCGTAGCCCCACGCTACAGATGCATAGGTTATAGTTGGACGTATGACGGTTTTGTAGAGTCGAATCTTATTGTGGAGGTCTAGTGGGCTTCTCTTGTTCAGTAGTGAGTAGAGGATGGATGTTACTGCTCTGGTTTGGGATCTCCAGGTCAGCTTTTAACCGTTAATTACTCCTAGGTACTTGGCATTTTCCGTCATGGGATGTTCTTGCCGAAGATTACGATGTCTTTGTCTGGGTGCCGGAACCTCTTCCTTCGAAAGACAGAGCTGCTTTTCTCTGGGTTGACGCAAACGTCATCTCCAGTTGCGGCTTTCTGCAGTCTTCTTATCACCAACCGAGGAGCTACTGACCTAGTAGCAACTACTATGTAGCCGGCGTAAAGAAAAAGGAAAGTGTTTTCTGTTTTCGGTAAGTCGCGTGTAAAGAGCGAGTAGAGTATCTGTGAGAAGGGCGAGTCCTGGCGCAATCCGGTCGGGTGGATTATCGGGTGTTGCCTGTGTTCACCAGCTCAACTTCTTATCAATGATTACACCTAGCAACTTGACTTCGTTCTTCCAAGAGGTGTTTTCGTCAAATATCACGATGTCTTTGTCCGGTTGTCAGAACTTCTTTATCAGAACTGCTTTCCTATGGGTTGACTCGAACCAGCCACTTCCAAAACCACTCCTCCAGTGCGGTTGCGGTTTCTAACGTCTTCTTGTCACCAACCGAGAAGATAATGACCTGGTAGCAACAGCTGTGTCATCGGCGTAGAGAAACAAAGAGAAGTTCCTTCGGTATGCGCTAATAAAGAGCGAGTAGAGCACCGACAAGCGGGACGATCCCAGGCGCAATCCGATCGGATGGATGATCGCGTGTTGTCTATATGCATCAGGTCATCTTCTTATCGATTATTATACCTGAGGTAGTTAGTTAGTTATATTAAACTTGAAATTTTGAAATTTTAAAATTTTGAAATCTTGAAATTTTGACATGTAGCCCTGGTGCAATTAGGTCGGGTTGATGATCACGTGTTCCCTGCTTAAGCATCTCGGGCGCGATGAGATCTACACCTTCTGGAGCCTTAGAATACCATTCCCACCTCACACCGTTTGATCTTAAAGAGAAGGAAATGCATCTGAGAGCCGCAAAAGACTGCGGGCCAGAGGATTGTGGATCGACAAGTGGTGCGTAGGTAGATATCACAGCACAGTGCCATTTTTGAATGGGGAGATGGACTCGACCGCACCCAAGGTAATATTCAGGAAACACTTCAGTGTCTTCATCAACCCTGAAGGTGCATCTCCACTAGACATCTCCATCTTCTCGGATGGATCGGTATCAAAGGAAGGTTCAGTAGCAGGCATGTATTTGGATGACCTTGACTTTCGTATTAGCATTACACTGGGATCGATGGCCACTGTTTTTCAAGAAGAGGTACTTGCCATCATGCACGGTGCATCTGCCATTTTGGAAGTGGAATCCAAAATAGAACAATACGCCTTTCATGCGACAGTAGGGCGGCCGTGAAGGCCCTAAACAAACAGAAGCTGCTCTCAGGGGTGATACTAGAGTGCCACCACACGTTAGAACTTGCTTTTTGCATTAATGTCTTCCAGCTGGTCTGGATCAAAAGAGACTTGGGGAGCATGGTAACGAGCAGGTGGACAATCTGGCAAAGCGGGCCCCGCTCAAAGTTTTAACGGTTCTCATATTGCTTTCTGCAGTGGTTTGCATACTGAAATTGGCAACCCTTGGCCGTCATACGATGAGGTGGGCTAGTTTGACAAGCTACCGACAGGAAAAATAGTGTATTACGTCTTTTGCGACCAAAAAGGGAAAATATTGCATTATCCTACCGACACAGAAACTACAGTTATTTGTGGGAGTTCTGACTGGGCATGGTAATTTCAAAAACACCTACACAGAAGGGATGACCCAATCTGCCGCGGGTTTCAACAAGTTGACGAAACGGCAGCACACATTCTGTGTTCCTGTCCGCCACTTGCCAGACTTCGAGGTTCCATGCTGGGAGTCTTCAACCCCGACAATGCCAGAGTTAAAAACACACCCTGGTCAGATATGCTCAAGTTTACCTGCAAAGTCGGGTGGTTGAGCGAGGAAAGACTAGGCTAGTGTAGGAAAGCAACACCATGGGCCTACTTTGTGGCCTAAGTGCGTGTGGCGTAGGCCGCTCTTCCAATTTCAATAGATAAATAAACAGATGTTCTGAGCCAGACTGGTGTCATCCAGTGTGTGCGTGCGGATAGTAACGGAGGTTTTTGTGGCACGGGTGGAAGGGCGCAGGCTTGTTATAATGGCTGAGGAGTTGAACCGGGGTGGTTTTGGAGCTGGTAGGTAATAGGGTTAATGTTTTGGAAGGTTTGGTTAAGGGTGCGCACTTGGAGGTGAAATGTAGGGCTGCTGATGCTGCTCTACTGTGCTGCAGGTTCACTTGGACCACCCTTATCATCAAGGGAATCGCCCTTGATAGGCTTGAACAAGACCGTTCTCAGCCCATAATAGGCCTTGAACTTGGCTTGCTCAATTACCTTGTAAGACCCGGGATCGACTGAAAAGGCCATAATAGTTCTTTCCGTATCAACTTTCCGGGAAAGCATATGCCAGCCACTTGTTTGCATACTGAGATTCTGATTCTGCAATCGAGTTCTGGTAGCTTAGTCCTCGACATCTCTGTCGGAGATTCATACTAGAACCTTGGGTCTCCTCGGGATGTCCGCTGCGTCCATTACTGTTAGACACGCGCCCTCCTAAAGATCTTTCTTGGTCTCTACATTTTGTTTAACCCACCCCTTAGTCTCTAAGTTAGCACAGGTCAGCCAAAGAACACCGTCGGCAAACCTAGCGCCCTCAAACTGAGGTGGGTTAGAGCTTCCTAATGAGGTGTCAAATACAGCATCCACTAGCATGTTCTGAACGCTCATGGACTGCCCCTTTGAGTCCGGGTGACGTCTGTCAATTACCGCCACCCGAAACCCCCTAGCAGCAGCACTATTTAACCCAATCTGCTTGTGGCTCTTGAAGCGTTTAGTTTGCTGCCGGGGTTTAAATGGTGTCGGTGTGGATGTCTCTGAACAAGGTCCCCGCTCTCTTTCTGCACCGACACCTTCTTTGTGGACTGGTTTCACTTCGTCCAAGTCCCAGGCTCGACTTTCTCGCTTGCCTCAGCTTCCTATGCTGAACACCCGAAAACCTCTTTGCTTGCAGTCCAATGCCTGTAAGCTTCTTTATTGTTTTCTCCATGTCTGGTGTATCAGACACCGGTCTTGCAAGCGAACATGCATCCCGGGTCTGCTCCACCTCCATGGATAAGTTTTGGTTACCTAAGGGGTCCCCCATTGGTGGTTCCATCTCTTCAGGTTCAGTTTTACTTGTGGTACCAATAATAGTCATGATTGTTTCCACAAGTATGAGGGATGTAAACGGTCGCCATGCTAGATACCCCCGTGGGAATGGAAGGCATGAATAAAAAGGGCTGCCGCTCTGTTCCCCAAGTTTTGGACAGATTGGAACTGGTCAACTATCCAGCCACGTATCCTCTGGACTCGATCCTACACAACGGGCTTTAAGATTTTTAACGACGTTGTCTCCTCTTGATCCGGGCGGTTAAGCTAATATTCCCCACCTCCTTGCCCGTGAGACATGACCACGACGACAGGGAAGGCGAGGTGTGTCGGTGTTGCAGAATTGCACCACCGGCGTCGTTTCCCTCAGTACTGGCCCATTAGCCACGAAACTACAGCTTGGGCTGAGGATTTTGGTTTGCGGAATCGTTTTCACTTGGCTAGGGAGCGGATTTTATTCCGCTCCAGCACAGTCTCTTGCTCACCACCATGTTGTGGGTCTTATACCACTCAGACCACTGGGTCACTGGAAGAGGTAGGTATATCACGATCCTTCCGGAGTAGATAGCCATTCCCTTGGCCATATATCTTGAGATTTCTCCTATCCGCCACCTGGAGACGCGCCCAATCGATAACCAACCTCATGGGAACACGTTCAATTAATTCTAAATGCACTACAGCGTATACTTCCTTGCAACAGTGGGCAAAACAGACCATGGGTATTCAATTTGCAAATTTCCAATATACCCACTTAGTATTTTAAGTTGTTTGATTTTGAGTTTAACACCCGCATGATGGTTCCAAAATCTTTGTAGCTGCTGCGACAAATACACACTTTTGTCCAAGGGGTGTGTGTGTGTGTGTAGACAAGGGTTAAGGTTAGGGGTAAGCCTGTGAAGTGTGTGTATGACGTGATATAAAGTGGTTTTGGTTGGAAGAGTATGATTCGAGAATCATCGCTATTCTTGAATTAAACCACTCAGTTGCTAATTTTTTTGACAAACATCTTAGGTCATGGGTCAAAACATAAATAAAGACGATTTTAACAACTATGAGTTATTTAATTCCCAAAGAAAATTAAAAAGAATACACAACAAACTTATAGTAATTTTCGCTACACTACGTATAGCTCGATCGAAAAAACTTCGTTCTCACTCGTCAAAATAATTTCTAAAATAGCTTCAATTCCCCTGCAAATTATCTCGCAGCAGAATGCCACCATAGAAATATTTAATTAATCTTCCCATTGTCTAACTCTCGCCTTGAGCAATTTATAACCACGTACGTAAATTACATCACATTTATCATAAATAGACAATTAACCTGTTTATCTTTGGCACAAACTGCTAACAGGGCACGCAGGCATGGCAAACTACAACTAAAATTCAATTAGATACGATTGTTCTATCCTGAATGCTCGTGCGGAGACACGGATAATAGTGGAGAGATAGATAGTAAAGCAATGTCAGCAACGCTGCTGTTTGCAAGACACAATGCAATTACTGGGATATTGAAGTCTGGGCCGTAATTTACTCTCACCTGTTATAGCGTGTTTAGGTGGTTGCCGTGGCAACGGCAACCATTTTCATCTCGCACGTCAAAACCATACAGTATAACAATTTAAAATCCACTATCAAGTTCTTCGCGTGCTATAAATTTATATAAACTTTCATTGATTTATGCGAAGGTTGGGGGCCATATTCTTTGACATTTGTATAGATTTACCGCCTGCTTTCCGTTGTCGCAATGATAAATGAAACCACCAATATTATTTTAAAAAAGTTTGGTTTTTTCCCCCCCGGTGTAATAATTAGATGGAGGTCGTGAGTGATGCGTCGTCTTTGCAGAGAGAAAGGCTGATATTGTTCCTCGTAAATCTGGTGCGTGCGAAGTAATGCCTAACCATTTGTATACTTCTCTGCACTGCGGATGGGGATTAACAGCAAACAAAACATACATTTATTTAACTTAGCACTATAATGCAAAGGGATATGTACAAAGGGGTAGCTGTGGTTGAGCTTCTCGAGATTTAGATCCTCTTCGATGAGGGTTGTGTTATTTCGAAACGATAGCTGTTGTTACGTAGATTGATACCAACACGAAATTATGCTAACTACAGGAGTCAATTCTTAAGAATAGTCGACAAGTCTCAACTCCGAAGTAGTCTTGAAATATTTAGAATGATAAAGCAAAAAGGCAACCCTAAGCGGTTTGACAAGCTGATTTGTATTTTCTGTTGATAACAACAATTTACACATGTTATCTCAATTGAATCTTAAATGCAGGTTTTTAAAATTTTGTTAAAATTATCAAAATTGTTATAGCTATACTAGAAACATTAAAATACTGCCTCATTTATAAAATTTTTAAAATTATAAAAATTATCAGTGTTACTAAACTCACCAATATCCTTAAAATTATATAGATTATTTGAAATAGTTCAAATAATAACCGAAATCTTTGTGTGACCTATTCACAAACTGGTAAGGACCGATAGTAGATCATTTGTGTATGTTGAGTGGCACAAGTATTGCTTTCCTTCTACTACTTAACCTTCACCTCCACCTCCCGCTCCACCTTCACCTTCACCTCCACCTCCACCTCCACCTCCACCTCCACCTCCACCTCCACCTCCACCTCCACCTCCACCTCCACCTCCACCTCCACCTCCACCTCCACCTCCACCTCCACCTCCACCTCCACCTCCACCTCCACCTCCACCTCCACCTCCACCTCCACCTCCACCACCACTCCTACCTCCACCTCCACCTACGCCTCCGCCTCCACCTCCACCTCCACCTCTACCTCCACCTCCACCTCCACATCCACCTCCACCTCCACCTCCACCTCCACCTCCTCCTAATCCTCCACCTACACATCCACCTCCACCTCCGCCTCCATATTCACCTCCACCTCCACCACTACCTCCACCTCCACCCCCCACCAGCATCACCATCTTCATCTCCACCCCATCCCCACCCCACCTCCACCTCCACCACCACCTCCACCTCCACCACCACCTCCACCTCCACCCCCAACTCAACCTCAACCTCTACCTCCACCTCCACCCCCACTCCCACCTCCACCTCCAAATTCACCTCCACCTTCACCTCCACATCCACCTCCACCTACACCTCCACTTCCACCTCCAACTCCACCTTCACCTCCAGCTCCATCTCAGTCTCCACGTCCATCCCCATCGCCACCTCACCTCTACCTCTACTTCTACCTCTATCTCCACCTCCACCTCCACCTCCACCTCCACCTCCACCTCCACCTCCTCCTAATCCTCCACCTACACATCCACCTCCACCTCCGCCTCCATATTCACCTCCACCTCCACCACTACCTTCACCTCCACCCCCCACCAGCATCACCATCTTCATCTCCACCCCATCCCCACCCCACCTCCACCTCCACCACCACCTCCACCTCCACCACCACCTCCACCTCCACCCCCAACTCAACCTCAACCTCTACCTCCACCTCCACCCCCACTCCCACCTCCACCTCCAAATTCACCTCCACCTTCACCTCCACATCCACCTCCACCTACACCTCCACTTCCACCTCCAACTCCACCTTCACCTCCAGCTCCATCTCAGTCTCCACGTCCATCCCCATCGCCACCTCACCCCTACCTCTACTTCTACCTCTATCTCCACCTCCACCTCCGCCTCCACCTCCACCTCCACCTCCACCTTCACCTCCACCTCCACCTCCACCTCCACATCCTCCTCCACCTCCACCTCCACCTCCACCCACACCTCCATCTCTACCTCCACCTCCACTTCCATCTCCACCTCCATCTCAGTTTCCAGCTCCATCTCCATCGCCACCCCACCTCCACCTCCACCTCAACCACCACTTCCACCTCGAGATTGACCTCTACCTCCACCTCCGCGTGCACCTCCACCTCCAACTCTACTTCCACCTCCACCTTCACCTCCAGCTCTACCTCCACCTTGATCTTTATCTTCAGCTACACTTCAACCTCTACCTCCTCCTTCACCTCCACCTACACGTCCACCTCCACCATTACCTCCACATCCACCTCCTTTTCCACTTCCACCTCTACCTGCACTTCCACCACCACCTCCACCTTTACCTGCACCTCCACCTATACCTGCACCTCCACCTCCACCTCCACCTCCACCTCCACCTCCACCTCCACCTCCACCTCCACCTCCACCTCCACCTCCACCTCCACCTCCACCTACCTCCACCTCCACCTCCACCTCCACCTCCACCTCCACCTCCACCTCCACCTCCACCTCCACCTCCACCTCCACCTCCACCTCCACCTCCACCTCCACCACCACTCCTACCTCCACCTCCACCTACGCCTCCGCCTCCACCTACGCCTCCTCCTCCACCTCCACCTCCACCTCTACCTCCACCTCCACCTCCACATCCACCTCCACCTCCACCTCCACCTCCACCTCCTCCTAATCCTCCACCTACACATCCACCTCCACCTCCGCCTCCATATTCACCTCCACCTCCACCACTACCTTCACCTCCACCCCCACCAGCATCACCATCTTCATCTCCACCCATCCCCACCCCACCTCCACCTCCACCACCACCTCCACCTCCACCACCACCTCCACCTCCACCCCAACTCAACCTCAACCTCACCTCCACCTCCACCCCCACTCCCACCTCCACCTCCATCACCTCCACCTTCACCTCCACATCCACCTCCACCTACACCTCCACTTCCACCTCCAACTCCACCTTCACCTCCAGCTCCATCTCAGTCTCCACGTCCATCCCCATCGCCACCTCACCTCTACCTCTACTTCTACCTCTATCTCCACCTCCACCTCCACCTCCACCTCCACCTCCACCTCCTCCTAATCCTCCACCTACACATCCACCTCCACCTCCGCCTCCATATTCACCTCCACCTCCACCACTACCTTCACCTCCACCCCCCACCAGCATCACCATCTTCATCTCCACCCCATCCCCACCCCACCTCCACCTCCACCACCACCTCCACCACCACCTCCACCTCCACCCCCAACTCAACCTCAACCTCTACCTCCACCTCCACCCCCCACTCCCACCTCCACCTCCAAATTCACCTCCACCTTCACCTCCACATCCACCTCCACCTACACCTCCACTTCCACCTCCAACTCCACCTTCACCTCCAGCTCCATCTCAGTCTCCACGTCCATCCCCATCGCCACCTCACCTCTACCTCTACTTCTACCTCTATCTCCACCTACACCTCCGCCTCCACCTCCACCTCCACCTCCACCTCCACCTCCACCTCCACATCCTCCTCCACCTCCACCTCCACCTCCACCCACACCTCCATCTCCACCTCCACCTCCACTTCCATCTCCACCTCCATCTCAGTTTCCAGCTCCATCTCCATCGCCACCCCACCTCCACCTCCACCTCAACCACCACTTCCACCTCGAGATTGACCTCTACCTCCACCTCCGCGTGCACCTCCACCTCCAACTCTACTTCCACCTCCACCTTCACCTCCAGCTCTACCTCCACCTTGATCTTTATCTTCAGCTACACTTCAACCTCTACCTCCTCCTTCACCTCCACCTACACGTCCACCTCCACCATTACCTCCACATCCACCTCCTTTTCCACTTCCACCTCTACCTGCACTTCCACCACCACCTCCACCTTTACCTGCACCTCCACCTTTACCTGCACCTCCACCTCCACCTCCACCTCCACCTCCACCTCCACCTCCACCTCCACCTCCACCTCCACCTCCACCTCCACCTCCACCTCCACCTCCACCTCCACCTCCACCTCCACCTCCACCTCCACCTCCACCTCCACCTCCCTCCACCTCCACCTCCACCTCCACCTCCACCTCCACCTCCACCTCCACCTCCACCTCCACCTCCACCTCCACCTCCACCTCCACCTCCACCTCCACCTCCACCTCCACCTCCACCTCCACCTCCACATCCACCTCCACCTCCACCTCCCGCTCCATCTTTACCTCCACCTCCACCTCCACCTCCACCTCCACCTCCACCTCCACTTCCACCTTCACCTCCACCTCCACCTTCACTTCCACCTCCACCTTCATTTCCATCTCCACCTTTACCTCCACCTACATCCACCTCCACCTCCACTTCCACCCGCCGAATCCTATAATGCATATTCTTTTAGTAAGGTAACTCACAGGTTACGGTTGACCCTTTTTACGTGTTTATGGTAATAAAATTGTCAGGAGATGCTTTGCGCTTTCCCGAAGTTTGAGTTATTAGCGAGAAGCGCATCCAAGCACGTCTTCATTTTTAAAGCAAGTAGTTTTACGTGCAACGGCGTGGATTGTAGTTCCTCGGATGCTTCTTCTTTTGGTATTGTAGCTTCCAGGCTGTAGTCAACATTTTTTACGTGTTTATAGTAATAAAACCGTCAGAAGATGGCTACAACTTTCCTGCATTTTGAATTATCAGCGAAAATCGCATCTATGTAGTTAACCTTTGCTTTTAAAGCGAGTTGTTCTCCGTGCAATGACAAAGACTATGAGAATCTCCTGATGCTTTTTCTTATGTTAAGCTAACTTTCAGGTGGTAGTTAACTCTTTTCATTTAGTCATTTTCCTAGAATTTCAAAATTTCATAATTTTGAAATTACCAAATTTCAAAATTTCAAAACATCTAAATTTCAAAATATCAATATATCAAAATTTCAAAATTACAAAATTTTAAAATTTCAAAATTTTAAATTTCAAAATTTCAAAATTTCAAAATTTTTAAATTTCAAAATTTCAAAATATTAAATTTTCAAGATTTGAAAACTTCAAAATTTCTAAATTTCAGAATTTTAAAATTTCAAAACTTCAAAATCTTAAAATTTCAAATTTCAAAATTTCACATTTTCAAATTTTAAAATTTTTAAAATTTTAAAATTTTAAAATTTCAAATTTCAAAATTTCAAATTTTAAAATTTTTAAAATTTTAAAATTTTAAAATTTCAAATTTTTACAATTTCAAAATTTTAAAATTTTAAAACTTCAGAAATTCAGAATGTCAAATTATCAAGATTTACAAAATTCAGATTTTCACGATTTCAAAATTTTACGATTTCAAAACTTTCAAAATTTCAAATTTTAAATTTTTTAAAATTTCAAAATTACAAAAATGCAAAATTTTAAAATTGCAAAATTGCGAAATTCCAAACTTGCAAAATTCCAAATTACAAAATTTAAAATTTCAAAATTTCAAAATTCCAATTTTAAAATTGCAAAATTGCAAAATTACAAAATTTCAGATTTCAAATTTTTAAAATTTCAAAATTTCAAAATTTCAAATTTTCAAAATTTCAAAATTTCAAAATTTCGAAATTTCAAAATTTCACAATTTCAAAATTTCAAAATTTCAAAATTTTAAAATTTCAAAATTTCAAAATTTCAAAATTTCAAAATTTCAAAATTTCAAAATTTCAAAATTTCAAAATTTCAAAATTTCAAAATTTTAAAAGTTCAAAATTTCAAAATTTCAAAATTTTAGAATATCAAAATTTCTAATTTCAAAATTTCAAAATTTTAAGATTTCAAAATTTCAAAATTTCAAAATCTCGAAATTTCAAAATTTCAAAATTTTAAAATTGCGAAATTTTAAAATTACAAAATTTCAAAATTTCAAAATTTCAAAATTTCAAAATTTCAAAATTTCAAAATTTCAAAATTTCAAAATTTCAAAATTTCAAAATTTCAAAATTTCAAAATTTTAGAACTTCAAAATTTTAAAATTTGCGTAATCTTAATTTTTGCGTAACTTAAATTATTCAATATTTTAAAATTTTTGAAATTCTAGTTACAACGTGTCATAATTTTGTAAATTCTTAGTCGTAAAATTTCAAAGTTAGTTAAAACTTTATAAATTTAAAAATTTTGAAGATTTATAACTTTAAAGGATCAAATACTTAAGATTTTAAAATTGGCAAATTTCAACATATCAAAACCCTAAACCTTTAAAATTAAAAATAGCCAAATTAGAAATTCAAAAAATTTCAAAAACTCAACTTAAAATGTTTAAAATTTTGAAATTTTTTGAAACTACAACATTTGGAGAAATTTAATTTGTATTAAATTTTAAAATTTGCGAATTTTTAATATTCACAAATTTTTAAATCTTCAAACTTTAAAATCTGCAAATTTCAGAATATTACGGCTCCGAAATTTCATAATGTCATAAACTTATGGTTTTAGAGCTTCAAATTTTCAAAACTTCAGACTATCAAACGTTTGAAGGTTTAAAATTTTAAAATCTCCAAGTTCCACATTTCATAAATTTACCAATTCAAGATTTTAAAACTATTAAATTTTGAATCTTAAAATTCCATAATTTTAAAATACAGAATTATAAACCAAAATTTCAAAATTATAAAAGCTAAATTAAAAAATATTCAAAATTTTAAAAACACCCATGCTCAACTATCAAAATTTAAAAGATCAACTTTTAATTCATATAATATTTGTGTCATTTTAATATTTTCAAAGTTTAAAAAATTAGCAATATTTTCAAAATTTTGAAATTTCAGAATTTCAGAACTATATTTCATAATCTCAAGGTTTTATAAACCAAACTTCAAAATTTTGAAAGCTTAAGTTGTCGGAAGAGCAAAACCTCAACATTCCAAGATCTAAAAGCTTCAAGATTCTACAATTCTAACTTTCCCAAAAATTATAAACACTAAACTAAAAATTATAAACCTTAAATTTAAAACTCGCAAGGGTTTCAAAACGGCAAAATTTTGATAAATTTTAACTTCTGTTAAATTTTAAATTGCGAAATCTTAATAATTTCAAAATTAGAAAACGTTAATGTTCTTAAATGTTTAAATATCAGAATTACAGAGATTTAAAATTTCGTTAACTTCATAATCATAAATTGACAAAGCTTGGAAAATCTAAAATTTAAACTTTGAAATTTTGAAGATTCAACATTTTAAAATATCCAAATTTTAAAACCTAAAAATTGTTTAATTTCAACACCTCAAGGCTCTATAATTTTAAAATTCAAAATAGCAAAACTTAAAATCCATAAAATTTCAAAACTAAATTTAAAATTTAGAAACCCGTGTCAAAATTTTCAAAAGTTTTTAAAGCTGCATAATTTTAAAAATTATAAATCTCATGAAATCTTAAATTTTTCGAAACTGTAATACTTTCATAATTATCTTTAACATTTAGGTTTTTAAATTTCCAAATAAAAACTCCAAAATTTTTTAACGTCATAATCCCAAGGGTTCAAAGTCTTAAAATTGCAAAGTTTAAGACTACAAAATTTAAAGATTAGAAATTTCAAAACATCCGAGTTAAACATTACAAAATCTCGGTATTCTAAAAATTTAAACTTTGAAATGTTGAAGGTTCAAAATTTTAAACGATCAGAATTGTAAAACCTAAAAATTGTTAAATTGCAACCCTTCTAAAGTTCCAACATTTTGAAATTTAAAATAGCAAAATTTAAAATCCATAAAATTTCAAAACTAAATTTACAATTTAGAAACCAATGTCAAAATTTTTAATAGCTTTTAAAGCTGCATAATTTTGAAGAATTTAAATTTTGCGCAACTACAATATTTTCAAAATTTATATTTTTTACATTTAAGTTTTTAAAGTTCTTAATAAAAGACTTCAAAATTTTTTAATATAATCCCAAACTTTCAAGGTCTTGAAATACCAAAATTCAAGACTGCAAAATTTGACGATTGAAAATTTTTAAACATACGAGTTACACATTTCAAAATTTCGGCATTCCAAAATTTTAAAGTTATTCAAATTCAAAATCAAATTCCCAAAACTTTAAATTCCAAAATTTCGTAATATCGAAATTTAAAACTACCAAATTTTAAAAACTAAATTCAAAATTTTAAAAATTTTTTAAATTCCATGCAAAGCTTCTAAAATTATAATAAATTCAAATTTTCTTCAATTTTAGAATCTGTGAAATTTTAATACTTTCAAAATTTATAAACTCAACAATTTCCTTAAATTCTCAAATTCCAGAGTTTTAGAACTACAAAATTTCATAATCTCTCGGTTTCAAAGATTAAAGTTTCTAAAAATTTTAAATTTGTAAGATTTAGAATTTCAATTTTAAAGTTTTTGAATTTTGAGGTTTTGTCAATTTAAGATTAGGAAATTGACGAACTTTTGAAACTCTGTAATTTTGACATTTAGCATTTAGAAAAATTGAACGTTTTCCAATTTCGAAATTATTCAGATTTTGCAATTTGAAATATAAACAAATTTAAAATCGTTTGAAACTTTGAATCTCCAAAAATTTTAAATTTATAAAGTTTTTGACTTTTGAAACTTTACGATTATGAATTTACAAAGTTTTGAAGCTCTGTAATACTGAAACTTTAAGAATTCAAAAATATTGAACATTTTTAAGTTTCGAAAACATGAAATTTACGCAAAATTTTTAAATTTTGTGGAATTTAGAATTTTTAAAATTATGTAATCTTAAAACTTTTAAAAGTTTTGAATTTTAAATTTTGAAACTTTTTAATTTTGAAATTTAAATATTGAGGTTTGAATTTAATAATATTAAAATTGGGAACGTTCAAATTTTGAAATTTGAACTTCAGATATTTGAAATTTTGAGCCTGCAATTCTTTCAAAGTGTAAAGTTTTAAAATTTTAAAGCTTTGAAATCTTGAGCTTATGACATCATGAAATTTTGAGATTCTAATATTTTGAAATTTAAATGTTTTAACATATCGAAGATATTTTGATATTAAAAAGTTTTAAAATATCTAAAAAATTTAACTTTTGAAAATATTACACTTTTGCAAATTTTAAAGTTTATTAGAATTTAAAATTTTTTAAAATTTTGCGGTTTTGAAAACTTTGGATGTTCTGAATTTGAATGTTTAAAATTTTTAATTTAAGTTTTTAAATTTTACGAGTTTTAAATTTTGATATTTTGAATTTAAAAATTTTGGGTTTTGGGGGTGATAAAATTTATTTGAAAATCTTGAAATTCCGATCTTTTGAAGTATTGAACCTTCAAAATTTTAAAGTTAAAGGTTTTTGACTTTTGAAACATTGATGCATTGAGATTATATAATTATCTATTCGACTTTCGTTTTTAAAGCAACGGCAGAAGTACTGAATCTCTTCCCAGAGAGTGCTTCCACGTGTTAATAGTATTAAAACTACCAGAAGAGAGCTTACGCCTTCCAAGTGTTTACTTCACTGTCAGTTGTCATCGAGTATTGTTACATGCCAAAAACCGGCCTGTAAACATTTCCAATTTTAGTTTCGAATTTGCGAATGATTTCGAGCCAATAATTTAAAAAAAAGGCTTGTGCGTGTATTTCCGTCCCTTTTGATAGTTGCGTCGGCGCTCGAGATGGCGCAGACGCAGTGTAGAGAAGAAAGTGGTAAATTTCCGACACGTCGGGACTAGTCAGCCAGACGTCGAGCCTAGTGGTTATCTTTGTGCCGATTTCTTGTCTTCTTTTTCAGATACGTAGGTTTTCCTCTGTCTTTTGTACCTGTTATCGCACCTACCTGTATTCCTTTCCGTACCGCTACAAAGAAGAAGACAAATTTGAATTTGGATTCAACCGGGGGCAAAAGGATGACCCACGCCTACAATGCTCAACGACGCCCAGTTGCCGCCGAAATAGCCTTAATGTTGTGAGGAGTCCTTTATCTTTTTTGCATGTGATATAGTAACTTAAAACATTTAAATGACGTAATACCTTATTTGCGCAACATTTTGCAAATATTTATTTGTGTTACCAACTGTCGTAGTGGCTCTCATACATTACCGCCGGGACTTTAAAAAGTAGACCTAAAGTGTAACACTATCAAATCCAAATGCTTAACTACCGGATTTAAAACAAGTCGAATCCGTACTCCTCAGATGCGTTTTCTTTCATGAATTGCGTACTCTTTCCACGCATTTGCTAAAGTTTAACTAATCAAGACTCGTTTCCTATTTTTAATGCGTATAGTGCTCCATACAAGTTCGGGGGTCCTACACCTTTGAGGGCTGTTTTTCAGTAGTCTCTTGTGAATTTAACGAAAGAGGGATTTGGATACCGCCTTGTTGACGCGTGCACTCGTTGGAGGTCATGCTCTCAAACATCTGCTTAAACTAAAAATTGATCAATTACCAGGTACCACATGTACAAAGAGCTCCACTGAAGTCCTCTACCCTGCTATGCTTTAATCCTGACCTTCCCCAGATTTCGTAGACTAGTTACGTTCTCGTGCTAGTACAATGTTCGATTGGACTGCGCGCGCCTTTGCTGTCTTCGTGTACGTGGTCATGCACGTTATCAACTCTTTGCATTGCAAGGGTTCAATAAAATTTCAAATTTTTAGATACAGCCTAGGATACTTTAAAAGTACAGACCTCTGATAGCTTGACTGGCGTTGGTATCTATAGACTGCTGGTGATTTTCAACTATACACGAATAGTGGACTAAGCATGGCCGCTGTGTAGTTAAGGGAGTGATGTCGTAAAATTTGAACAGTTTGTTGTACATCCCTTAAGCCGCCAAGAATCCTAACAACACAGGGGTAAGATCCTGGAAAGACGTAGATAGATCTACAATTGCCTACAATCACTTAGTGGTTAGTAATCTGGAAGGGTCTAGAGTTTAGCCACGCAATTTTAAACAGTGGATTGACAGTAATAAATACCGCGTTTCAATTTATATAGCGCCCAACGTGAAGTGTACGGGAAGCTGAAATAGCATTCAAAAACGCATTTATAAATTTGATGAATTGTCTAAACGATTAAACACCAGATTTTAATCTTTTTAATGTCATGAAACGCTGCTAACTGAATATAAAGTTTGACGAATGGATTTTAATGGCAGTTACATCGATTTATTTCGCGTTCTAGATGTTACCTAAACCGTTTGTAAAATTAAACTTTCAGACGCAGAACTTTTTCCAATATAAATCGTTTTCTAATAAAATGAAAAATTGTTGACTGACAATTCCCTACTGTATACAACTTTCTGATACGTTAAGCTACTAAAGAAAAATAGCTAGCAGGAGAATGGCAATAATGATGGTGCTTCTTGCAACCCTCGGTGAAACAAATGTTACCAATTACTTGACCATTCGTTTGTCTTAATTCCGTTCCGACTTATTTTTGTTATACGGTGGGAAGGTTTCTATGTTATGAAAAAGTCCTCGTTTGGAAGCTTTTTGGTAATTTCCTGTTGCTTTCCAGTTTGTAGCTATAATAAAACAAAGAAATTGGAAATATTTACAACAATGGCTGCGTCTGGGTTTCGTACGTTAAGTTTTAAGGCTGCTGGCGTACATTAATAATTGAATTTAAATGAGTACGCAAGTTTCATATCCCCCAAATCAATATATATGTATAATTAAATAGAATCATTAAAACTTAAGTTAGATGCAACAATGTATAATTGAAGGTTAATGGAAGTTTATAAACCAGACATGAGAACGGATGTGAATACATTGTATTCCAGGCGTAACTTGACACTGCAGGTGCAGGTCACAATAGACTTATAGTTAGAAGTAAGATTGTTACTTTGTATTGTATAAATGAATAAAGAAAATAACAGACATGAGCTCTGCAGTTCCCACAAGCAATGTGAGGGGCAGGGACAGCATTAATACCCACAGGAGCCCAAGATGGCCAGTCAGTCTCGAGCTTCGCAACTCTAACCTTGTTGGTTGTTCAAGCTACTCAAAATTTAGTTTAATTAGTGAAAGTAAGTTTGATTGTTAAAAGCGTTAATGAATATAACGCAGCCATTTGTTAATTAAAATAAATTTGTTTGAAGAGTTTTTGGAAAAAGCTTTAAAAAAGTCGCCCAAAGAGATCCAAAATCTATCTCGCGCCACAGGTTTCTAATAACAACACACGTGGACGCGACAGGTCTTCTCTTTTCTACAGTAAGCGTAATTTAAAATATTCTCTGTAATCACATCAGTTGTAGCGTAAAATTTTGTTAGGTTTTAAGAATTTCGTTGGAAATGCCATTGGCTTGACGTCTATCTTGAATTAGTCGTCGATCTACCCAGTCGCATGATCTTCCACAGATTTATTTTAAAGCTCTGCTGACGTTCTGCATCCTTGTGTATTTCAGATGCATGAAATTGCGATACAGTATGACCCGTTTTTTTGTAGCGCACTAACTCAATTCTAAAGAAGACAAGACGTTAGCAGATTGTTGACAATTTACTCACATGCTGTTTAGTTTTTTACTCTCATCTCTTTCCTACTTTGCCATTGTCAAATTCTTTGCAAAGGTGCTATGTCCTAAATCCATCTCAATGACCGCTCGTTTCCTATGCCATCCATGACACTTAATTTGATTTTTCCAATGCTCCACTCGAAGGTACTACATTGTCCAGCAGGAAGCAAGTTCTTTTACTTGGGAAATTTTGATTTCTGCTGTACCCTTAAGATTTCAAGCAAGGTAAGGATCTTTAACGTGCGTGACAACACACACACGGGACCTCCATTATACCTTTTATGCGAATACGGACGTATTATTGTGAAAAACGTCCGCCTAGCATTTTTCAATTAGATCGTGCCGGGATTCAAACCCGCTCTTACGTGAAGAAATTAAAGTCTGCCGATCAAGTAATTTTGCCGATTCTTTATTTTTTAAATACAATATTTTTTTTAAAAAACACTTCCTTTTGGAATACAAACTTTTTAATTTCTAAAGCCAGTGATAAATTCCTTAAAAAAATTTTTTAAAGATTTGAAAATTTTCTCAGTTTAATTCAAAATTTAAAATTGACTAAAAAAGTATTTTACAGTTCTTTTTGTAATTAAAAAATTTTGAAATTTTGCAGTATTGAGATTTTTTAATTTTAAAATTTATCTAGTTGTAATTTAGAAATTCTGTAACTTTGAAATTTTTAGGTTTCATATTTTAAAAATTCAAAAAATTTTTATTTTGATATCTTGTGATTTGTCAATTTAAATAAAACTTTTAAACGAGCACGTTCAATCTGCTTAGAAATGACCTGATTTTTTATTTCTAGAATAAATAAAATTCCCTAAAATTAAATATTTTACAAGTCTAAAATTATTAAAACTGAAAGTTTCCTTGAATAACACAAATATTTTAAATGCCTAAAGCAAATAAAAGAGATCATTAGAAGCGTTTTTGAGTTTTATAACTGATTAATTCAGAATTTTCTCGTATTTAAAACAAATTAAAGTTTTTGAAATTAAATAATGAATAAATCTTTAAACGAGTTATGAAAATTTTAAATTTAGTTTTTGAAGACTGTTAATTATGAATTTTGATATTCAGGCAATTTTGAAATAATTTTGAAATTTTGAAATTTTGAAATATGTAAATTTTGAAATGTTAAAATTTTAAAAATTTAAAATTTTGAAATTTGGAAATTTTGAAATTTTGAAATTTTGAAATTTTGAAATTTTGAAATTTTGAAAATTTGAAAATTTGAAATTTTGAGATTTTAAAATTTTGAAATTTTGAAATTTTGAAATTTTAAAATTTTGAAATTTTGAAATTTTGAAATTATGAAATTTTGAAATTATGAAATTTTGAAATTATGAAATTATGAAATTTTGAAATTTTGAAATTTTGCAATTTTGAAATTTTGAAATTTTAAAATTTTTAATTTTTAAAATTTTGAAATTTTGAAATTTTGAAATTTTGAAATTTTGAAATTTTGAAATTTTGAAATTTTGAAATTTTGAAATTTTAAAATTTTGAAATTTTGAAATTTTGAAATTTTGAAATTTTGAAATTTTGAAATTTTGAAATTTTGAAATTTTGAAATTTTGAAATTTTGAAATTTTGAAATTTTGAAATTTTAAATTTTTGAAATTTTGTAATTTTGAAATTTTGAAATTTTGAAATTTTGAAATTTTGAAATTTTAAAGCCGCCTATTTTAGTTTTGATTGCCGAATAAACCGAGGAGTACCACTTAATAGAGATCCAGATGGTAATCAGCTCATCAAACGACAACCAACCAAATTTGAGTCGTTATTGACAATATACGCGTTCCACCACATATCTCTGTAAGATCAAAATAAATAAACGAATAATACCAGGTAGATTATCTTCACATCAGTGACCACAATATTCTCCAAATGTACGTAGATAAATTGCTCGTTTATGTCCATTTTTCAAAGGTTCAGATGGTTGCCCACGCCATTTGAGTCTCGTAGTGTCAGCAATGGAAAGTCTACCGTCACAGGCAGTAAATGATAAAAAATGAACCTTAGGTAAAGCATTTGCAACAAACAGCTACAACGTCTAAATATGGGGAAAGAAAATGGCCTCTTTAAAATGTTCAAAATTTTTAAAATTTTGAAATTTTAAAATATTAAAATTTTGAAATTTTGAAATTTTGAAATTTTGAAATTTTGAAATTTTGAAATTTTGAAATTTTGAAATTTTGAAATTTTAAAATTTTGAAATTTTGAAATTTTGAAATTTTGAATTTTAAAATTCTGAAAATTTGAAATTTTGAATTTTTGAAATTTTGAAATTTTGAAATTTTGAAATTTTAAAATTTTGAAATTTTAAAATTTTAAAATTTTGAAATTTTGAAATTTTGAAATATTGGTATTTTAAAATTTTGAAATATTGAATTTTTTAAATTTTTTTAATAATCTCCAAATGTATGTTATGTAGATAAATTGCTAGTTTATGTCCAATTTTCAAAGTTTCAGATGGTTGCCCACGCCATTTGAGCTTCGTAGAGTCAGCAATGGAAAGTCTACCGTCACAGGCAGTAAATGATAGGAAATGAACAACCGTAGACAAAGCATTTGCAACGTCTAAATATAGAGAAACAAAATGGCCCCTTTCAAATTTTCAGGATTTTAAAAATTTTGAAATTTTAAACTTTTGAACTTTTGAAATTTTGAAATTTTGAAATCATGAAATATTGAATTTTTGAAATTTTGAAATTTGAAATTTTGAAATTTTGAAATTTTGAAATTTTGAAATTTTGAAATTTTGAAATTTTGAAATCATGAAATATTGAAATTTTGAAATTTTGAAATTTTGAAATTTTAAATATTTGAAATTTTGAAATTTTGAAAATTTAATTTTTAAAATTTTGAAGTTTTGAAATTTTGGAAATTTTGAAATTTTGAAATTTTGAAACTGAAATTTTGGAATTTTG
Source organism: Platerodrilus igneus (assembly GCA_036346225.1). Classification (NCBI taxonomy): domain Eukaryota; kingdom Metazoa; phylum Arthropoda; class Insecta; order Coleoptera; family Lycidae; genus Platerodrilus; species Platerodrilus igneus. Next base: position 2,009,499 of record JARFIW010001545.1, read on the forward strand.
ATATTTTTTAGTTTTGGATTTTTCAAAATTTTAAAGTTTTGAAATTTTGAAATTTTGAAATGGTGAAATTTTGATATTTTAAAATTTTTAAAATTTTGAAAGTTTGACATTTTTAAATTTTGAAATTTTGGAATTTTAAAATTTCGAAGCCGCCTTTTTTAGTTTTGATTGCCGAACATACCGAGGAGTACCAGTTGATAGAGACCCAGATGGTAATCAGCTCATGCGACTACCAACCAAATTTGAGTTGCTATCGACAACATAAGCGTTCCACCACAAATCTCGGTTAGATCAAAGGAAATAATCGAATAATTCCAGGTAGATTATCTTCACATCAGCGACCACAATATTCTGCAAATGTACGTAGATAAATTGCTAGTTTATGTCCAATTTTCAAAGGTTCAGATGGTTGCTCACGCCATTTGAGCTTCGTAGAGTCAGCAATGTAAAGTCTACCGTCACAGGTAGTAAATGGTAGGAAATGAACAACCCTAAATAAAGCATTTGCAACCAATAGCTACAACGTGTAAATATGGAGAAACAAAATGGCCCCTTGTGCTTCTAATGGGCACTACCTAAATTTGACGCAATATTGACAATTGCAGCTTTCCATCACTACCAATAAATCGCTGCAAAACCATATGAAGAAACGACTAATTCCAAGTAGATTGACTCACATCCAAAAGCTATCATAACCTCTAAATGTAAGAGGATAAATCGCTAGCTTGTGTCCAATTTACAAAGCTTCAGTTGGATCAGAGAATTTGAATTGCGTGGAGTCAGCACCACAGGCAAGTCAGTGGAATCGTAGATAAAGTCTTTGCAATCAGCTTGTGCACAATTTTCAATGGGCATCAACAAAATTTGTGTCACTCACTAGGTCAGTAGGACAATAAATCTTCTCGTCGTCGTCAAAATGATGACAACTTTCAGATGTATGGAATATTTTTATTACCTCGTAGTAATCGCATTACTTCTGTATTGCTAGCTATTTGTAAAAACAGTTACCTAAACTGATCTAACGCGTTATCAGTTGTTCCTTCCCTATGATTCGTCAAAAGTGTTTTAAACAAGGACAAAGAAAAACCAGAAGTCTCTAAAGAGCGAGTACTGTAGCTACTGAAAACAGGCAATAAATCCTAAAACCGAGGCTATGAATAATTAATATAATGGATTGGCGAATGAAGATGGATAACATCCCCTAAAGACACATCTAATGAACACCCTAAAAGCGATGTTTATACCACCTTCAGAACAAGAAATCCATGGATTTTGTTCTTTTCGCCGCTTTACTTGCAAATGCGCAAAACACTTTCCAGACGATTTATTTACATTGAATTTCGAGACGCTCATAATGGGGTGATCATGGTACATGTTGCGGAAGAACGCGAAAAGCTTTCCGCATCCATTTTGTAAAGATTTTTAAGCCAATGGTTATTAAAACAGTTAATTTGAGCGTGCCATATTAAAACTTTGCGGCAACTCTAATTTTATAACGTAATGCAGTTTAAATAGAAGCTCCATTATCGAGTTTACTTGTTACAATTTTCCCCTCAATTACCCACTTTGAAATAATCTGTTTAAGTCGTTGAGCTTGTGAGCTCGTAGTTAGAAATTTAGCTGCCGAGTTGAGTTATTGTTAGACGGCTTCTCTGTAATAACTTGGGCAAGTTGATATAAAAACTATAGGCTTTGTAACGACAGACTCAGTGTTTTACAGGGTTTGATGATAGTAAAATAGTGGGCGACCTCACAAACCACCACAGAACCAACTCAAATTAATTACTCCGATAAAACGAACAATAATTTCGTTAAAAATCGAAAATCGATACACTTAATGTAACGTGAATCAACGTCACTCTCCAGCGCCCCTAAAATTATATAACGGGCAAAAAACTCGTAAGACCATTTCCTATATCAGGATTAATCAAAGGATATTTAGGTGTGCCAGCAAAATTTAAAATTACAAATTTTAACGATTTCAAAATTTTAAAAATTACAATACAGCGCTAAGAAAACTTTTAAAATTTCAAATTTTTGTTAATTTTACAATTTGTAAGGTTTTAATATTTTCAAAATTTAAATTCAGATTTCTAGAACTACAAAATTATATAATTTTAAGGTTCAATGTTTTAAAATTTCAAAACCATTAAACTTTCAAAATTTTGAAGGTCAAAGTGTCGAAAGATCAAAATCTCAACATTTTAATATTTTAAAATAGCAAGATTTTAAATTTCAAAATCTTAAACAAAATTCAAAACTCCCAAAAATTTTCAAAACTACAAAACTTTAAACTCTTAAATAACAATTGCAAAATTCCAATATTTTCAAAATTTAAAAACGTTAGATGCTTCTAAATCTTTAAAGACCAGAAATACAACGCTCCAAAATTTCATAATTACAGGATCTCAAAACACCAACGGTCCAAAAATCAAAAACTTTTAGCGTCAAAGCTCTGAAGGTTCAAAACATCAGAAGATTAAAATTTCGAGATTTTAAAATTGCTAATTTTATTAACCTAAAACCCAAAATGATTGAAATTCAAAATAGCAAAATTTTAAACAAACAAAATTTCAAAACTTAAATTTAAAATTTTAAACTTTCAATTCAGAACATCCAACGTTTTTAAAAGTTTTAAGAAATTTCAAATTCTATTAAATTTAAAAATTTATGTAGGGTAATACTTTTAAAATTTAAAGACCTTCGATATTTTTATTTTTTTAAATTTTTATAATTTTTAAATTTTTTAAATTTCAAAATATCTTGGATATGCTAAAACATTTAAATTTCAAAATATTAGGAACCCAAAATTTAATAGTGTCTTAATCTTAAGATTTCAATATTTTAAAATTTTAGACTTAGAACTGCAGGCTTAAAATTTTCAAAAATCAAGGTTTACATTTCAGAACTTCAACGTTTCAAGAATTTAATATTATTAAATTCAAACCTCAAATCGAAAATTTCTAAATTCAAAATTCCAAATTAAAAAATTTCAAATGTTTCCAAATTTTAAAATTTGTAAAATTTAAAATTTGCAAAATTTAAAAATTTTTAAATTCCAGAACTCCAGAATATTAAATTTCATAACTTCATAATGTCGGGTTTTCAAAGTTTTTAAATTTCAAAACTTCAAACTTTCCTAATTTTAAAGTGCAATCTTCTAAAATTTGAAGGTTTTGAAATCCTCAAATTTCAGATTCAAATTCTTAAAATTTTTAGAATCAATTCAAAATGTAAAACTCAAATTCAAAACTTCCAAAAAATTTTAAGATTACATAATTTTAAAAATTCCAAATTCCACAAAATTTTAAAATTTGCCTAAATTTAATGTGTTGAATATTTTTACAAAGCTTCAAAATTTCGAAAATTCATAATCGTAAAGTTTCAAAACTACAAAATACAATACTTTATAAATTCAAAAATTTTGGAAATTCAAAATTTCAAAAAATCAAAAGTTCAAGATTTTAAAAATGTTAAATTTCACAACCTCTAAACAAAAAAAGTAAAATTCAAAATACATAAAATTTCAAAAACTATAATAAAAATTTTTGAAATTTAATTCGTCATTTCAGAATAAAAGATATTTCAGAATTTGAAATATTTCAAAATTTCAAAATTCCAAATTACAAAATTCTAAAATTTCAAAATTTCAAGACTAAAATTTTAATATTTAAAAATTGCAAAATTTTAGAATTTCAAAATTTCAAAATTTTCAAAAAATTCAAAATGCCAACATTTCAAAACTTCAAAAATTCAAAATTCAGAATTTCAATATTACAAAATTTCAAAAATTGAAAATTTCAAAATTTCAAAATTTAGAATTTTAATATTACACAATTGCAAATTTTGAAATTTTGAAATTTTCAATTTTTGCAATTTTGTAATATTGAAATTCTGAATTTTGAAATTTTGAAGTTTTGAAATGTTGGCATTTTGAATTTTTTAAAAATTTGAAATTTTAGAATTTTGAAATTTTGCAATTTTGAAATATTAAAACTTTTAAATTTTAGTGTCTTGAAATTTTGAAATTTTAGAATTTTGTAATTTGGAATTTTAAAATGTTGAAATATTTCAAATTGTAAAATATTTGTTATTCTGAAATTACGAATTAAATTTCAAAAATTTTTAATTTAGTTTTTGTAATTTTATGATTTTTAAATTTTACTTTTTTTGTTGTTTAGAGGTTGTCAAATTTAACATTTTTAAAATCTTGAACTTTTGATTTTTTGAAATTTTAATCTCCAAAATTTTTGAATTTTTAAAGTATTGTCTTTTGTAGTTTTGAAACTTTACGAATATGAATTTTCGAAATTTTGGAGCTTTGTAATACTCATATTTTAAGAATTTAAAAATATTCAACACATTAAATTTAGGCAAATTTTAAAGTTTTGTGGAATTTGGAATTTTTAAAATTATGTAATCTTAAAAATTTTTGGAATTACAAAATTACATAATTCTAAAATTTCAAAATTTTCAAAAAGTTCAAAATGCCAAAATTTCAAAACTTTAAAATTTCAAAATTCAGAATTTCAATATTACACAATTGCAAAAATTGAAAATTTCAGAACTTCAAAATTTCAAAATCTGAAAATTTCAAAATTTCTAAATTTCTAAGTTTTAAAATTTCAAAATTTTAGAATTTCAAAATTTCAAAATTTCAAAATTTTCAAAATTTCAAAATTTCAAAATTTCAAAATTTCAAAATTTCAAAATTTCAAAATTTCAAAATTTCAAAATTTCAAAATTTCAAAATTTCAAAATTTCAAAATTTCAAAATTTCAAAATTTCAAAATTTCAAAATTTCAAAATTTCAAAATTTCATCATTTCAAAATTTCAACATTTCAAGATTTTCAAAATTTCAGTGTCAAAATTTTAAAATTTTACAATTTAAAATTTCCAAATTTCAAAACTTCAAAATTTCAAAATCACAAAATTTCAAAATTTTAAAATTTCAAAATTTCAAGTTTAAAATTTCAGAAATTCAAAATTTCAAAATTTTAAAATTTCAAAATTTCAAAATTTTAAATTTCAAAAATTTGAAAGGGGCCATTTTGTTTCTCCATATTTATACGTCGAAGCTGTTGGTTGGAAATGCTTTATCTACGGTAGTAAATTTCTTATCATTTACTGCCGGTGACTAGACTTTCCAATGCTGTCTACGAAGCTCAAATGGCGTGGGCAACCACCTGAACCTTTGAAAATTGGGCATAAACTAGCAATTTACCTACGTACATTTGGAGATTATTGTGGTAGTTGATGTGAAGATAATCTACCTGGAATTATTCGTTTACTTTTTTTGATCTTTCGCTTGATGAACTGATTACCATCTAGGTCTCTATTAACTGGTACTCCTCGGTTTGTTCGACAATCAAAACCAAAAGAGGCGGCTTTGAATTGGCAACGCTGCAAATGTGTTAAGAGTGTAGGGGTGTATGTTCCTTGAGTTTGCAAATAGACTTCAAAGGGCTGTTTGGCAGTGATGCCGATCTTTTGTTATTGTGACGAAGCCGATTTATGTCTTAAGCTTTGTATTAAACTAATTAAACCTCACTACAACTAGCGGAATTGTTTAAATTGTAGGACAATTACGATCAAATATTTAATAAAAATCTTAAGATTTTGATTTTATTAAAATATTGCTAGAATGGCAAAGTTCTTAAGTTGTATCAACCTCATTAACACCTTACTAAATTATTAAAATTGTAAATAGTTTACTATAATTGTTAAAACTTTATTAAAATTATTAATTACTTACTAAATTATTAAAATTGTAATGAGTTTACTAAAACTGTCATAATTAGTAATATCTTCTGAAATTATTAAAATTGTTAATTGTTTGCTAAAATTGTTAAAATTTTATTACAATTGCTAAAATTTTATTAAAATTATTAATACTTTACTAAATTATTAAAATTGTAAATAGTTTACTATAATTGTTAAAACTCTATTAAAATTATTAATAATTTACTAAATTTTTAAAATTGTAAACAGTTTACTAAAATTGTTATATTAAAATTATTAATACCTTCCCTAATTTATTACAATTGCAAACAGTTTAATAAAATTGTTAAAATTCTATTAAAATTATTAATACCTTACTTAATTATTAAAATTGTAAATAGTTTACTAAAATTGCCAAAATTTTATTAAAATTATGAATACCTTACTAAATTATTGAAATCGTAACCGGTTTACTAAAATTGTTGAAATTTTATTAAAATGATAAAACTTCACTAAATTGTTAAAATTGTAAATAGTTTACTAAAATTGCTAAAGTTTTATTAAAATTATTAGTACCTTACTAAATTATTAAAGTTGTAAACAGTTTACTAAAATTGTTAAAATTTAATTAAAATGATAAAACCTTACTAAATTATTAAAATTGTAAATACTTTACTAAAATTGCTAAAATTTTATTAAAATTATTAGTACCTTACTAAATTATTAAAGTTGTAAACAGTTTACTAAAATTGTTAAAAAATTTTTAAAATTGTAAACTAAACTAAACTAAAATTCTTACAATTTTATTAAGTTTATTAAAATTATGTTTTTTTACAATTTGCTAATGGCGGTCAGCGTATGCTACGGTTTCCTTTCTTCATCAAAAATTTACAAAATTTTGCTTTTTTATTACACTTCGTGATATGATTATTTTATCAGCGCTTTGAGCTTTTTATTACTATATCTTTGCAAACCCCTAAGAGGTACAAATGCGATTTTAATGTATGACTGGTTTTCGAGTTAAAACAAGCGTCCAATAATATCATTTTGACTAGTTTTCGACAAGGATTATTCTTGAATTTGACTAGCAGTCGAGTGTGTTTTAATTACTTTGGGATTCGAAAATTTTAAGCATCTTCTGAGGGGAGATCTTACATCTCGCGAGCTGTAATATAGCGAAATCGGTCGTAAGGTTTAACGTTTTTTTAACCTTTTGAAAGGATTTTCCCTAAGTATTTTATGAATTTGTTTGAGCTGATCGTCAATCCCGTCAGAACTGGTGCGTTGTAGCTCATTGCGTTAAACGAGATGCGTACTCACACATACCTCAATAAAGACAGTTTAGCACAGCTTTAGCATGCGCAGTCGTGGTTTTTGTAAACGCTAGTTGTACGAAAGGGTATTGAGCAGCACCCTCATCCCTTTTCCAAAGATTGCTTCCATCATAACGCAACAGTGTTCCTAACACTTGCCGAAAGGTCTTCGATCCACCTGTACGACGAGCGTTTGACAGCTTGGGACTTCGACAAAAATATTTGTTAAAAGACTCGACACTTAATGCAAATTCTAAAAAACAGCTTAAGCAGAATTTTATACAACAATTACTCCACTTAATTCTCTTTTCCCTGTAATTTAATTCAGGAACGAAAACTGCTCGAAAAGCATAAACGACGATCATTACTCTTAGACTAGTTTTTGCAGTAATTATCATTCCGATCACGGAGAAGAATTTAAACATGCAAGATAAAAATCTACCAGTATGTAATTACCATAATCGAAGACTACCCCGCCTTTCTGCTACACGTGGATCGAAAACAACCTCTGATTTATTACCTTGTAATATTAAACAGTTGACGATTTATCTCCGTATGAAAGAGCTCAATTCGATTCTGGGTTATTGATGATTGTATAAGTTAAATAAGACGTCGGAGAAAGGTGTTGTTGGTAGATGGGATATTAGTCGTTAATTAGCTCCATCCCTATAGCGCGATAAGTATATCGCGACAAGATCGCCACGTCAGCTCAACGTTTAATTAACTTCAGCTCGTTTGGCGCCAATGTTTTACTTCCAAAAGAATTTAATTAATTCAGGGGTTGGTTAATTTTAGAGCTTTATTAATAAGAATTTGCGTTGGATTTTGAAAGGCGGCGATCAGTAAGCAGCAACGTTTTTCTCGTAGTGAATAACAAATAAAATCCCGAAAGGGACCGTCCTGCAGAAACAACCCCCTTTTTAATTATCCACTTATACCTGCTACATTTACCCCAATTCAAAATCGATTAACAAACTTATTAACGCATTCACACCCTGGATTAATCTAGGTTAAACGGACTTCTGCTACTCGCAATTGTTCTAAAACAATGCAATCGGTGGAATTGTTCGCACAACCCCGTAATATCCTCCGTCAATTTGCGGTTGATCAAAGCTGACCGCATACATTGTTGGTTGGATCGCAATTTATTAGGATATTAATTATCAGGGTTTCGTCAAACAGGGTAACTTAGCAAACGATAGCCTCTACTTTTAAACAATATTCAGGCAAAAGCGCTGAAACTGTTTGAGATACGATCTGAAAGTAGATGTAACTCTTGCCAGACGAAGCTGTGTCGATTTGCTCTTAGAGCGGAGAATTGGGGGGTGTTGCAGTTAGTGGCTGGCTCTGCAAGATGCTCTCGCCCTAAAAACTGCCACTATTCATATAGAAATTTTATTAAAATTAGTAAACGTGGGTATACTTTTATTAAAATTGTTAAAATTTTAGTAAAGCTAGAATTTTACAAAAATTATTAAAGTTGATGAGCCCATCAACCGTATTAAAATTTTACTAAAGTTATTAAAACCATTAACCTTTTATTAAAATCTTATTAAGATTTATTAAAACAGCTAAGTTTTGTAAATTTATTAAAATTGTTGAAATTTTATTAAAATTATTTAAATTCCTAGGATCGTACTATAATTATTTTAACGTTAAAAATTATTAAAATTGTAAACGCTTTATAACAATTTTATTAAAATTGTATTCAAATTTTTATTCCTTCTTAAATTCTACAGGTTGCTAGAATTGTCAGACTTTATTAAAACCAGATGTTGTAAGTTTACTAAAGTATTAGGAATTACCAATGTTTTTATGGTTTGTTCATGATAAGATTACTAGAATTTTGAAAATTCCATAAGAACAATTAAGATTTTCTAATAAATTATCAAATGCAGAGACTAGTAAGTGTGCTGAACTTTATAAAATATTTACTAAAACTGTTAGAATTTTTAATTTTATTAAACCTCTTAAAAGACTACAAAAATTAATATAACTTAAACGAAATTGTATTGAAATTATCCTCTTTAAATTTTTATTAAAATTATTCAACCTTTATTCGAGCTTTACTAAAAACTTATGCATAAGTTTATTAAAATTATGAAAGTAATGGAAATCTTTTTAAATTACTTTTATTAAAATTGTTAAAATTTTATTAAAGCTAGGATTTTACAAAAATTATTAACGTTGATGAGCTCATCAACTGTATTAAAATTTTACTAAAATTAATAAAATTTATTAAAACACTCAACAGTTTTGTAAAATTATTAAAATTGCTGAAGTTTTATTAAAATCATTGAAATTCTTAGGATCGTATTATAATTATTTTAACGTTAAAAATTATTAAAATTGTAAACGTTTTATAAAAATTTTATTAAAATTAGTATTTCTTTTTGAATTTTACAGATTACTAAAATTGTCAGAATTTTTATTAAAACCAGATATTGCTCACTAAACTCTATAAAATATTTTAGAATTTCTAATTTCATTAAAATTGTTTAAATACTACAAAAATTAATATTACTTAAACGTTATTGTGTTAAAATTACTATCCTTAAATTTTTATTAAAATTATTCAAACTTTATTCAAATTTTACTAAAAACTTATGCACGAGTTTAATGGAATTATGAAAATAGTGGAAATTTTTTTAAATTACTTTTATTAAAATTCTTAAAAAATTCTTATTAAATTCTTATAAAATTATTAAAAATTACCAATATTTTTATATCTTCGGCTAGAATTACCAGCATTCTGGAAATTACATGAGCGCAATATTCTAAAAGATTCAAAATTGCTGAAACTATTAAGTGTATTAAACTCTATAAAATATTTATTAAAAGTGTTAAAATTTTTGATTTTATTAAAATTGTTAAAATGCTACAAAAATTAATAAAACCTAAACGGAATCGTGTTGAAATATTATACTCGTTAAGTTTGTATTAAAATTATTCAAAAATTTTTATGTTTTAGTAAAAGCTGTTGCATTTATTAAGAATTTACTAAAATTATGAAAACTGAAAATTTTTTTAACCCAATTTTTTATTAAAATTCTTAAAGCTTTATTAAAATTACTATTAATTTTTAATTTTTATTTAAATTACTAGAATTGTAAGGATTTTATTAAAACCTGATATTGCTTTAATAAAGATTATTAAAGTTTTATTTAAAATTACCAATATTTTTGATTTGCTTTTACTAAAATGACTAGCATTTTGAAAATTCGTCAAAGCAATTAGTTGTCCTAAGAATTACCAAAATTTACAAAATCATTAAATTGCTAAAGTCTTAAATGTTTATTAAAAGTATTAAAACTTTAAAATTTTATTAAAATTATTAATATTTTACTAAATTATTAAAATTGTAAACAGTTTACTAAAATTGTTAAAACTTTATTAAAATTATTAATACCATACTAAATTGTTAAAATTTTGAACAGTTTACTAAAATTGCTGAACCTTTTTTAAAATTATTAATACCTTCTCTAAATTATTAAAATTGTAAGCAGTTTACTAAAGTTGTTAAAACTTAATTAAAATTATTAATACTTTAATAAATTATTAAAATTGTAAATAGTTAACTAAAATGGTTAAAATTTTATTAAAATTGATAATACTTTACTAAAATATTAAAGTTGTAAATAGTTTACCAAAAATTGCTAAAATTTTATTAAAATTATTAATAACTTACTAAATTCTTAAAATTGTAGATAGTTTACTAAGGTTGTTAAAACTTTACTAAATTATTAATACCTTACTAAATTACTAAAATTGTAAACCATTTACTAAAATTGTTAAAATTTTTATTAAAATTGTTAATACTTTACTAAATTATTAAAGTTGTAAGCAGCTTACTAAAGTTTATAACATTTTATTAAAATTATTAATACCTTACTAAATTATTGAAATTGTAAACTGTTTACTAAAATTGTTCAAACTTTATTAAAATTATTAATATCTTTATTAAAGTTGTAAACAGTTTACTAAAGTTCATAAAATTTTATTAAAATTATTAATACCTTGCCAAATTATTAAAATTGTAAACAATTTACTAAAATTGTTAAAATTTTATTAAAATTATTAATACCTCACTAAATTATTAAAATCGTAAACAGTTTACTAAAATTGTTTAACCTTTATAAAAATTATTAATAACTTACTAAGTTCTTAAAATTGTAAAGAGTTTACTAAAATTGTAAAAGTTTTATTAAAATAATTAATGCTTTACTAAATTATTAAAATTGTAACCGGTTTACTAGACTTGATAAAATTTTATTAAAATTATTAATACCTCACTAAATTATTAAAATCGTAAACAGTTTACTAAAATTGTTTAACCTTTATAAAAATTATTAATAACTTACTAATTTCTTAAAATTGTAAACAGTTTACTAAAATTGTAAAAGTTTTATTAAAATTATTAATACCTTACTAAGTTATTAAAATTGTAAACAGTTTAGTAAGGTTGATAACATTTTATTAAAATTATTAATATTTTACTAAATTATTAAAGCGAGCGGCACCCTAACGCCAAAACCTAATGAGGTGTTACGGTTTAAGCTTAATCGATCCTGGACCCCTCAAGTCAAACTTTCTTTTACAGCATTAATCTAATTAATTCTGACTGTCTCGTTGATCTTTGTTGTTTCAGATTTTCTTGTGCTTTTGCGGTTGGTAGATGGGGCGAGTAACCCCCCGGATCTTCCTCTTGGTTGCTCTGCAATTACACGATATCCAAATCCTGTGGTTTTCGACTATAAGCCGCTCCATCGTCAGGTAGCTCGTCGAACAGGACTGATGGATGTGCATCCCCAACGATTTCGCTTGTGTCCCCATTCCTTAGCGCCTCGCATAGCTAGAAAACTTTTTCGAGTTGTCACCGTTACGCTGCTAGGAAGATGTTGATTCCGCGGGGCCTGCTGTTAAAATAGGTGTCAGGGTCCCGCAGTAGCTGGACACGACGCTCTTAGCGTCGTTGAAGTGCCTTACAACTCTGAGAGTTTTTTGGCTTGTTGATGATTATCTGGTTGTTGTGGTGTTTCTTGTAAGTAGATGTTCTTGTATATATATGTAGGTCTGGATTCTAAAAGACCTGCTCCTGGAATCCTCTTCTTTTGATGCAGTGAGCAGTTTCCCGGATCTTCCCCTTGGTTGTCCTCCAACTACACAGTATTCCGGATCCTGTGTTTACTGGCCTGTGGTTTTCGACCCATTCCTCAGCACCCCGCATAGCCGGAGAACTCCCTTAGGACGTCACCGTTCCGCTGCTCACCTTTGATCCCCCGGAGGCGATGGTAGAAATACGACCGTTGCTGCCTCGTCGGCGTCTGGGCAACAACAGGTGTTAGGATGTCGCTTGGTGGGGTTTTAAAGGTACCGGTTATCGCACCACGCCTACTCCTTCGACGAACCGGAGCGAAGACTAACGAACCTGGACGCATCTACTGTTGTTATTGGTGGTAGTGTTGGTATTAGGAGAAGGGGGATGAACTGTTTCGTTTATTACATATTTAAAATTGTTTAGCACCCACAACTTGGAACGGTTCTTATAGCCCAGGATTAATTACTTATTCAATGATCAGTTACGTGTGTATGTGCGTGTGTGTTTCGTAGAGCATGTCTTTTTCGATTCTTTTTAAAGTATATTTATGGCCCCAAAAAGGGCAATTTTGTACCACGTCCCCCGTCGCCGGCGCACGGGCGACGACGATTTCTCGCAAACGGCGATTACTTTTTTTGAGGTTTCTCCTGAAGACTGCCACCGTTGATTTTGCGACGTGCTTCGCTTTCGTGGGTTTTAGTGTTTTGGGCATCTTGATCGGCACCTTCGTCGACTTCTTTATCTTGCTCCGAGTCTTGGGCTTGGCAGACTTCTTTCCAGCGGCAACGGCGGATGCAGGGACCCTTTTAGCTTTGGGAGACGTAGACTTCTTTTCGGCAAAGGGTTTTTTGGAGGTTTTTGGTTTTTCACAGCCTTCGCAGACTTGGCGATAGGCCGTATCGCCAACTTCCCGTGGACGACAACAAAGCCGGTTACTCTACATGTGATTTTTCAATGCTCCACTCGAAGGTACTACATTGGCCAGGAAGAGAGTTTTTTACCTGAAAAATTTGGAATTTTGCCGAACCTTTGCTGTTCCAAGCAAGGTAGGGATCTTTAACGTGCGTGACAACACTCACACACGGGACTTCCATTTTACTTCTCATCCGAGCGAGGGTGTATTTTTGTGAAAAATGCTCGCCTAACATTTTTCAAGCGGACCGTGTTGGGATTCGAACCCGGGACCTTGGACGTAGTAGTCACACATATACCACCACGCCACGGAGCCGCCCAAAGCCGGTTACTGCTTTCCGGCGCCTCCGGCAAGCTTGAACGAACCCGAAGCGCCCATGCTTTTTGTCTGAACGAGCGCTCCCGCGGTGACTGCGGATTGCAGGTACTTCTTAATGAACGGAGACAGCGTGTCGCCGTCGACCTTCTAGTTCGCCGCCACGTACTTCTTGATCGCTTGCAACGACGAACCGCCAGGTTTCTTCATGCTCTTAATGGCACTGCCGACCATTTAGGAGGTCGACGGATGAGACGGCTTCCTATAGGCGACGGATTTCTTGTCTGTCTCTCGCATCGAGGCGGCTGTGTTTGTCGTCGCGTCGAATGTTGCGACTGCTCTGTCGGACATTATAGCCACGATCAATTTGACCAAACCGACAGAACCCCAATAATAGTTCTAACGCTCCCTTCCTATGAAAGTGTACCCTCGAATCTGTAGCTGAAAGCTGAGTGAGCCAGAGTTCAGTTCAGCTTAGTCGATCCTGGACCTCACAAGTCCAACTTCCTTTTACAGCGTTAATCTAGTTGATTCTGGCTATCTCGTTGATATCTGTTGATTCAGCTTTTGTTATTATACTTTTGCGGGTGGTTGATTGGGTGAGTAGCTTACCTGATCTCCTTCTTGGTTGCTCCCCAACTATACCATATCCAAATCTTGGGTCCATCGACCTGTGGTTTTCGACCGACAGGATGACTATGCGCCACAAGCCCCTTCATCGTCAGGTAGTTCGTCGAACTGAACTGACAGATGTGCGTCTCTAACGATTTCGCTTGTGTTTCTATTTCTCGGCGATCCCATAGCTGGAAAACTACCTCGAATTGTCACTGTTTTGCTGCTCACCTTGTTTCGCCCAGAAGCGAAGGTAGGTAGCTGTTGATTCCGCAAAATCTGCTGCTGGAATGAGTCAGAGTTCGCTATCAAGCCGGCTTTGATGCGCGTACACAAGCCGAACCTAGAACAGCCAGATTAAATTTTTTTCTGCTAACCCGCGATTACCTGATCGCGACGTTGCACCTTTGGGACGCCCGGGGACGACAGGTCGCCACGGTGTTCCAATACCGCACCACAATCCCAAGATACCGTCCCGGGTCAAACTTTTTCAATCTGCGGTCGGGACGTCACGAAACGTTGCCCAAACTTCGAGACGTTTACGGCAGCGGGTGCTTCCTCAATCCTGCGACTGCTCTCCTACGGGTACGGCTGCGTTGACGCATCAGTCTGTGCGCAGTAACCAAACTTCCAATCTGCGCGCATCCTGTGACGCAACCTCGAAGTGTCGCCCAAAATTGCCTTCGAGAATTTCCCAGGGTCCACTTCAGGTTGTTTCTGCAGCGTCGGCGAACTCCTAGAGCTGTCTATGTCGTCGGAAGCATTTGAAACGGACGATCGTCGTGTTCGACCGACTTCGGTAGACGTTGTCATCGTTGTGCTCTGCCCGGCATGAAATCGGTCGATCAAGCCGTTACACTTGCCTGGTGTTGTCCACCAGCATCAATTGCGTCATCCTGCGCTTTATCAGACCGGCCTGAGATCCGCCGTGGAGAGAACGCTAATCTTTGCTTGCAATCCTAGGCACTGTTTACTTATCGCCGCACGCTTCCCACTCCACGACTACCGTCGGGCCTACCGCAGGCGGCACTCCCGGAAGCAGCCACATGCATTAACGCGTTTGTGTTCGCGGTCCCAGCGGGAACGCAAGGTACAACGTCTTGCAGCAGTTTCGCAACGATCGGGTCGACGACTATGGCTGCGTAAAAGAAAAAGCACCAGGTTGAATTACGCTGTTTTTCATGTAAATAAAGTATGTCGGTTCATGCCGTCGAAGACGATGTATCTTTGCGGCCGTCGCGAATCAGTCGGTGCGCTCTAATTGGCGTTCGGCTAGGTGGATCACGTTCGGTGAAGACGAAAGAAGGAAAGCCGCTCTTCTTTCCATCTCCCATCGCTGTGAACGTAAATAAGGGCCGTGACGAACACTTCAGGTGCGCGTAACATGCGACGTCGGAAGCGGTCCCTGGAAAGTTCTCGCTCCTCGAGGGCAATTCTGAGTGGCGGCACCTTGAGACCGCGTTACAGGACGCCCTCAGATTGGAAGTTTGGCCACCGAGCACAGACTAATGCATCAGCGCAGCCGTACTCGTTGGAGGGCACTCGCAGAATTGAGGTAGAATTCCCAGGCTGTAGACGTCTTGAAATTGGGCGACGTTTCGTGACGTCCCGGCCGCGGTTTGGAAAAGTTCTACCCAAAACGGTATCTTGGGACCGTGGTGTGGTATTGGAGCGCATACGCCCAAGGTCCCGGGTTCGAATCCCGACACGGTCCGCTTGAAAAATGTTAGGCGAGCATTTTTCACAAAAATACACCCTTGTTCGGATGAGAAGTAAAATGGAGGTCCCGTGTGTGAGTGTTGTCACCCACGTTAAAGATCCCTACCTAGCTTGGAATAGCAAGGGTTTGGCAAAATTCCAAATTTTCCAAATAAAAAAAGCTCGCTTTCTAGCCAATGTAGTACCTTCGGGTGGAGCATTGGAAAATCACATGTAAGGTATTGGAGCGCTGTGGCGAACGCCTTGCGAGACCATTGTCGTCCTCGGCCTCCCCGAAGATGCAGCGTCGCGAACAGGTAATCCGCGGGTCGGCGGATACTATCGTTTCTATCACAAAAAATTTTAATCTAGCTGTTCTATGTTCGGGTTATGTACGGGTATCAAATCCGGCTCGATGGCAAACTCTGGCTCATTCTAGCAGCAGATCTCGCGGAATCAACAGCACCTACCTTCGCCTCTGGGCGAAACGGGGTAAGCTGCGGACGGTGACATTTCGAGGGAGGTTTCCGGAAATGTGTAGCGCCAAGGTACGGGAACACATCCTTACATGTAATTTTCCAATGCTCCACCCGAAGATACTACATTGGCCAGAAGCAAATTTTTTTACATGCAAAATTTTGAATTTTGCCAAACCCTGGCTGTTTCAAGCAAGATAGTGATCCTTAGCGTGCGTGGCAACACTTACACATGGGACCTCTATTTTACTTTTCATTCGAACGTGGGCGTATTTTTGCGAAAAATGCTCACCTAACATTTTTCAAGCGGACCGTGTCGGGATTCGAACCCGGAGCCTTAGGCGTACCAACTAAGCCACGGAGCCGCTATAAGGACGCACATCCGTCAGTTCTGCTCGAGGAGCTACCTGACGATGAAGCGACTTGTGGCGCATAGCCATCCTGTCGGTCGAAAATCACAGGTCGGTGGACCCAACATTTCTACTACGCCCAAGGTCCCGGGTTCGAATCTCGACGCGGTTCGCTTGAAAAATGTTAGGCGATCATTTTTCACAAAAATACACTCTGGTTCAAATGTGGGTAAAATGGAGGTCCCGTGTGAGTGTTGTCACGCACGTTAAAGATCCTTACCTTACTTGCAAGGTTTCGGTAAAATTCCAAATTTTCCAGGTAAGAAAACTCGCTTCCTGGCCAATGTAGTACCTTTAGTTGGAGCATTGAAAAATCACATGTAAGGACGACTCATTGTTACCAGGGCTGCTAGAGAGTTATAGCGTTCTAGGGTAGATCTACAGAGCGAATGAAACCATCTACAATGACAGTCTTTCCGTCTGCTCCACAACACCTTCCCACTCGCCCCGCTGGAGGTTTTACCCTATGGCACAGCCGATCGATTAGTGTGGGCTAGCCCTGACCCTACATTTGATTTACCAACGTTCCACCCAAAGGTACTACATTGGCCAGGAAGCGAGTTTTTTTAACCTGGAAATTTTGAACTTTGCCTAACCCTTGCTGTTGCAAGCAAGATAGGAATCTTTAACGTGCGTGACATCACACACACACTGGACCTTCATGTTTACTTTTCATGCGAACGAGGGCGTATTTTTGTGAAAAATGTTCGCCTAACACTTGAACTCGGAACCCGGGGCGTGGTAGTTACAAGCATACCAACTACACCACGGAGCCGCCGCTAGCTCTGACACCCGGATTAAGGAGAAATCCAGACCAAAGAAGAGTGTTGTAATCTCTGGAAACCACGCCCTGCCCCAGGGGTGCTCTGCTATCAGGACTCCTTTATGCTACCACGCACGACACAAACACGCGGGTAGCCATTGGTACTCGAAGAAGCGTGGCTACTACGCTACTCTGATGGACAGTTATAAAAAAAGATGATCCTAGCTCTTCTTGGTTAACCGAGTAGCCATAGTGACCAAGAAGATATAGAGAGTTGGCTGATAGTAGAAGAGTTAGGAGTTAGCCAAATAGGATAAGTTATAGATTAGTAGGCTGAGTGGACCCTCCTCAAGACTAGTTGAAACAAAGAGAGGTCCGAAAAAAGATCCTCCTCTTTCATCCGAGCTTGGGATCGGCAGTAGCGGCGTCATGTGTATCTCGTGCCCTGTATCCGGGCGAGAACACCCATGAGACCGCTCCAGGTAAAGTTCAAAATTTAATTAAAATTGTTTTACTTTGTACCAAGTCTTAGTAGCCATTAAAATGGAATTATTTATATAAAAATATTCTGAAATTACTAATATTGTTAAAATTATTTTTTAAAATTATTAAAGTTGTTAAAGCCTTTTCAAATTTTTAAGTTTTTACCAATGCTGTAATAACTGTTAAAATGGTATTTTTATTTAAATTGTACTAAAATTACCACCAACTACGAAGGGCGCAAAGCACAAATTGTACTTATCTGATTTGCTTTCTCATAGTCGATGTTTACTTGTATAAACCTACCAATTAATACTCAAGGTTTATTAAATTAGTTTAATTCTAGTCAAAATAATTTGAAGGGCGATAAACTGCTATTGAGTATAAAACCCAGAAACTACCATTTCCTTACGTTTAGTCGGAGCTGTTTTAATTTATCCAACATAATTCTTGTTTTAAAGGCTAATACGTTTTAAGCTTCCTGATAGTTTTATTTATTATCCACATTCTTTACAATACGGCCACTTTTGTTTCACGGAGTCCCCACGCCATGTAGGTCATCCGAGCCAATTAAATATCTATTAGCCAGCTCCATATGACATCCATGCGGTTTGTTTTACTCATGTCCCCCACGCTCGTCAACCGATTAACCCCCTCAACATCAATTAAAATAAAAAATGCACGCCGCATCCAGCCCAAGAATTCAATTCCATTAAACCAATTTTTGTTAATATTTCCCCGATAAGCTTACACAATGACGCAAACTAAATCACCGAACCGGCAAACGGTCCCTCTCCAAAGTAATTACTTTTTATATTTTTCCCTTTACAATACCCATGATGTATCGGTATAATTACCCAGAAAGCTACATTTAATGGGATGTAACGTATTGTGATTGAATTTCTTTGTGCCGCTTCCATATCGTAATTGAGCAATTGATTTGTTGCAGGATACGCCAGGAAAAGAACGGCGGAGCGTGGTGTCCGAAAGCTCAGATCAGCAGTGAAATTCGCGAGTACTTGGAGGTGGATTTGCAAAGAAATCACTTGATTACTTGGACGGAAACGCAAGGAAGGTTTGGGAATGGTCAAGGGCAAGAGTATGCTGAGGCGTTTCTTGTTGAGTATTGGAGACCACCGCCGTCGATAAATCAATGGGTCGTTTATAAAGATTCTCGAGGTGAAAAGGTAAGCGTTTGAACCTTTTTTATTGTTTTATCTTTGCAATTTATATTTATGCAACAAAGTGAAGGGTTTTCTATAAAAAAAAACGAACCGAACCGATTGGGTGGAGAAGTGTAGGAATTTGTATATTTTAGTAGCTGTAAGATGGATATGAAGTAATTTTGTTGAAAGCTCCTAGCTATATCTATGTGTTTGTTATTTAAACAAAAACGATAGCTTTATTCTGCAACTTCAACTTTTTTATACGAGAGAAATGGTTAAAGTTACATTAACCTAATTTAGACTTCTCTAAAATCGTAAAACTTAAGACATATTGACTAGGTTGAAATTTTACTAAAGCGATTGTGATAACTTTTACTAAAATTTGTGAAAATATTAAATTTTACTAATATTGCTAAATCTTACGCGTTGCTAAATTATTAAAATTAGTATAATTTTTACTAAAATAGCCAAAGGTATTAAATTTTTACTAAAATTGTCCAAACTAACGTGGTTAGCATTTGCTGAAATTACTAAAATTCTCCCAAAATTATTAAAATGAACGCGAAGATTATTAAAATGCTTGAAACCTTGTTAAACTTTTACTAAAATTAAATTTATTAAAAGTAGGACAATTTTGCTAAAACTTTCACAAGTATAAACCTTTGCTAAAATTACTAAACCTTAAGATTTGCTAAATTATTATAATTTTTACTAAAATCGCCAAAACTATTAAAGTTTTACTAAAATTGCTGAAATTAACATGGCTGGTATTTTCTGAAATTACTAAAATTCTCCTGAAATTATTAAAATGATCGTAGATATTATTATAACGCTTGAAAATTTGTTGAAATTTTACTAAAATTATATTTATTAGAAGAGTGACAATTTTTACAAAAACTTTCACAAGTATAAGGTTTTGCTAAAATTGCTAAACTTTACTAGTTGTTAAATTACTAAGATTATTATAATTTTTACTAAAACCTCAAAGGTATTAAAATTTTACTAAAATTACTGAAACTAACATGGTTATTATATGCTGAAATTACTAAAATTCTTCTAAAATTATTTGCAAAAGTTAGTAAAATGGTTTAAGATTTGATGAAATTCTAATAAAATTATATTTATTAAAAGTATGACAATTTGTACTAAAACTTTCACAAGCATAAAGTTTTGCTAAAATTACTAAACCTTACTAGTTGTTAAATTATTAGAATTATTATAATTTTTACTAAAATCGTCTAAGGTATTGAATTTTTACTAAAATTGCTAAAACTGACGTGGTTAGTATTTGCTGAAATTACTAAAATTCTTCTAAAATTATTAAAATGTCCGCAAAAATTATTTAAATGGTCAAAACTTTGTTGAAATTTTACTAAAATTTAATATTTAATTAACTAAACCTTACTAGTTGTTACAATTATTAGAATTATTATAACTTTTACTAAAATCGTCTAAGGTATTGAATTTTGCTAAGAATTGCTAAAACTGACGTGGTTAGTATTTGCTGAAATTACTAAAATTCTTCTAAAATTATTAAAATGTCCGCAAAAATTATTTAAATGGTCAAAACTTTGTTGAAATTTTACTAAAATTATATTTATTAATAACATGACAATTTTTACTAAAACTTTTACAAGCATAAAGCTTTGCTAGAATTGCTAAACTTTACTAGTTGTTACAATACTAGAATTATATAATTTTTACTAAAATGGCCAAAGGTTTTTGATTTTTACTAAAATTGCCGAAACCAACATGGCTAGTATTTGCTGAAATTACTAAAGTTCTTCTAAAATTATTAAAATGTTTGCGAGAATTATTAAAATGCTTAGAAACTTGTTTTAAAGCTACTAAAATTATATCTATTAAAAGTGTGACAATTTTTACTAAAACTTTCACAAGCATGAAGCTTTGCTAAAATTGTTAAATCTTAAGAGCCAATCAAATTGGCCCTTAAACATGTATTAGTTTAATTTTGATGTGCGGAAGTTTCGCGCCACAATTTCAAAAGACTAGGCGCGTATTTCCGGTACGTCACAGTGCGTTGCGCCAGATCGCGCGGCGCGAGTGGAGTAGGGAAAAAGTGGTGGGAAGTTTCGGTTAGACGCTTGAACGTGGCTTTTTCGCCCGAACTATCAAGTGGAGTAGACGTTTGAGGTATCGTATCGTACCTTTAGCTATACCTATGTAGATTTCCTTTGCCTAATTGTCTTTGTTTGTTGTCTTATACCTTGTTTCCTTATCTAATCCCTGCATAGGTAGGAGAAATCTGAAGCCACCTAGGGCGAACCGTACTGCACGACCCGAGAATGAGCCGGAACACCATGCTCCGCAGACAGCACCGGAGCAAGCACCATCTTTAATCACCCCGGAGCGGAGCCCTGAGTGCTGGTCCGAACGCTTTGGAAGAGCGGCGGGCGTCTCATCTTTAACTTCAGAGCTTCAGATTTTTCCTACCTATGCAGGGATCGGATAAGGAAACAAGGTATAAAGCAACAAACAAAGACAATTAGGCAAAGGAAATCTACATAGGTATAGCTAAAGGCACGATACGATACCTCAAACGTCTACTCCACTTGATAGTTCGGGCGAAAAAGCCACGTTCAAGCGTCTAACGGAAACTTCCCACCACTTTTTTTCCTACTCCACTCGCGCCGCGCGATCTGGGGCAACGCACTGTGACGTACCGGAAATACGCGCCTAGTCTTTTGAAATTGTGACGCGAAACTTCCGCACATCAAAATTAAACTAATACATGTTTAAGGGCCAATTTGATTGGCACGTAACAGGTATTGAATTCTTACTAAGATTGTTGAAAATAACGTGGTTAGCATTTGCTGAAATTACTAGAATTCTCCTAAAATTATTAAAATATCCGCAAAAGGTATTAAAATGGTTTAAACTTTGATGAAATTCTACTAAAATTATATCTATTAAAAGTGTGACAATTTTTACTAAAACTTTCACAAGCATGAAGCTTGGCTAAAATTGCTAAACCTTACAAGTTGCTAAATTATTATAATTTTGACTAAAATCGCCTAAAATTATTAAAATGTCCGCGAAAGCTATCAAAATGTTTGAAGTTTTGTTAAAATTTTACTAAAATTATATTTATTAGAAGTATCACAAATTTTACTGAACCTTTTGAAGTATAAAGCCTTGCTAAAATTGTTAGATTTTGGAAGTTGCTAAATTATTAGAATTATTATAATTTTTACTAAAATCGTCAAAAGTATTAAATTTTACTAAAATTGATAAAACCGACATGGCTAGTAACTGCTTAAATTACTAAAATTCTCCTACAATTATTAAAATGTTTACAGAGATAATAAAATGCTTAAAACTTTGCTAAAATTTTATTAAAATTATATTTATTAAAAGTGTGACAATCTTTACTAAAAGTTTTACAAGTATAAAGCTTTGATAAAATTGCTAAGCCTTGCTAGTTGTTAAATTATTGGAATTATTATACTTTTTACTAAAATTGTCAAATGTATTGAATTTTTACTAAAATTGCTGAAAGAAACGTGGGTAGTATTTGCTGAAATTACTAGAATTCTCCTAAAATTATTAAAATATTCGCGAAAGGTATTAAAATGGTTTAAACTTTGATGAAATTCTACTAAAATTATATCTATTAAAAGTGCGACAATTTTAACTAAAACTTTCATAAGCATGAAGCTTGGCTAAAATTGCTAAACCTTACGAGCTGCTAAATTATTATAATTTTTACTAAAATCGCCTAAATTTATTAAAATGTCTGCGAAAACTATCAAAATGTTTGAAATTTTGTTAAAATTTTACTAAAATTATATTTATTAGAAGTATCACAAATTTTATTGAGCCCTTCGAAGTATAAAGCCTTGCTAAAATTGTTAGATTTTGGAAGTTGCTAAATTATTAGAGTTATTATAATTTCTACTAAAATCGTCAAAGGTATTAAATTTTTACTAAAATTGATAAAACCGACATGGCTAGTAACTGCTTAAATTACTAAAATTCTCCTACAATTATTAAAATGTTTACAGAGAATACTAAAATGCTTAAAACTGCTAAAATTTTACTGAAATTATATTTATTAAAAGTGTGACAATTTTTACTAAGAGTTTTACAAGTATAAAGCTTTGATAAAATTTCTAAGCTTTGCGAGTTGTTAACCTATTAGAATTATTATACTTTTTACTAAAATTGTCAAAATGTATTAATTTTTACTAAAATTTCTGAAAGTAACGTGGGTAGTATTTATTGAAATTACTAAAATTCTCTTAAAATTATTAAAATGTTCGCCAGGATTATTAAAATGTTTGGAACTTTGTTGAAAATTTACTAAAATTATATTTATTAAAAATGTGACAATTTTTACTAAAAGTTTTACAAGTATAGAGCTTTGATAAAATTGCTAAGCCTTGCTAGTTGTTAAATTATTAGAATTATTATACTTTTTACTAAAATTGTCAAATGTAATGAATTTTTACTAAAATTTCTGAAAGAAACGTGGGTAGTATTTGCTGAAATTACTAAAATTCTCTTAAAATTATTAAAATGTTCGCCAGGATTATTAAAATGTTTGGAACTTTGTTCAAAATTTACTAAAATTATATTTATTAAACGTGTGACAATTTTTACTAAAACTTCTACAAGTATATAGCTTTGCTAAAATTGCTAAACCTTACGAGTTTTTAAATTATTAGAATTGTTTTAATTTATATTAAAATCTCCAAAGTTGTTAAATTTTTACTACAATTGCTAAAACTTGCATGGTTTGTATTTGCTTAAATTACTAAAATTTTCCTAAATTTATTAAAATATCAGCAAAAGTAATTAAAATGGTTGAAGCTTTGTTAAAATTTTACTAAAATTATATTTATTGAAACAACAATAAAAGTATATTAAAATTGGCAAACCTTACGAGTTACTAAATCATTTGAATTATTATAATTTTTACTACACTGCCAAAGGTATTAAACTTTTACTAAACTTGCTGAAACAAACATGGCTGGTGTTTGCTGAAATTACT
This sequence comes from Platerodrilus igneus, assembly GCA_036346225.1. Classification (NCBI taxonomy): domain Eukaryota; kingdom Metazoa; phylum Arthropoda; class Insecta; order Coleoptera; family Lycidae; genus Platerodrilus; species Platerodrilus igneus. The sequence goes on from JARFIW010001545.1 coordinate 2,033,479, forward strand.
AAAATTCTTCTGATGTTATTAAAATGTTCGCAGAGATTATTGAAACTTTGTTGAAATTTTACTAAAATTATATTTATTAAAAGAATGACAATTTTTACTAAAACTTTCATAGGTATAAAGCTTTGATAAAAATTGTTAAACTTTAGGATTTGCTAAATTATTAGAATTATTATGGTTTTTACTAAAATCGCCAAAGGTATTAAATTTTTACTAAAATTACTGGAATGAACATGTCCGCAAAAGTTATTGAAATGGTCGAAACTTTGCTAAAATTTTACTAAAATTATATTTATTAAAAGTGTGACAAGTTTTACTAAAACTTTAACAAGTATAAAGCTTTGCTAAAATTGCTAAACCTTATTAGTTGTTAAATTACTAGAATTCTTTTAATTTTTACTAAAATCGCCAAAGGTTATAAATTTTTACTAAATTTTCTGAAACTAGCATAGCTAGTATTTATTGAAATTACTAAAATTTTTCTAAAATTACTAAAGCTTTGCGACGATTATTAAAATGCTTAAAACCTTGTTAAAATTTTACTAAAATTAAATTTATTAAAAATATGATATGTTCTACTAAAACTCTAAGAGGTATCAAGCTTGGTTAAAACTACCAAACTTTATGATTTATTAAATTATTATAATTCTTACTTTAATCGCCAAAGGTATTAAAGTTTTACTAAAATTGCTGAAACTAACATGGCTAGTTATTTAATGAAATTACCAAAATTTTTGTATGATTATTAAAATGTTCGCGAGGATTATTAAAATGCTTGAAACTTTCACAAATATAAGGTTTTGTAAAATTGCTAAACCTTACGAGTGGCGTAATAATTAGAATTACTATAATTTTTACTAAAATTGACAAAGGTATTAACTTTTTACTAAAATTGTTGAAACTAACATGGTTAGTATTTGCTGAAATCACTAAAATTCTTCTAAAATTATTAAAATATTCGCGATAATTATTAAAATACTTGAAACTTTGTTAAAACTTTTTAAAAGTATAACAATTTCTACTAAAATTTACTAAAATTACTAAACTTTACTAGCTGCTAAATTACTAGAATTATTATAATTTTTACTAAAATCGCCTAAGGTATTGAATTTTTACTAGAATTGTTGAAACTAGCATCGATAGTATTTGCTGAAATTACAAAAAATTTTCTAAAATTATTTAAATGTTGTCGAAAATTATTAAAATGCTTGAAACTTTGTTAAAATTTTACTAAAATTATATTTATTAAAAGTGTGACAATTTTTAATAAAACTTTCAAACTATAAAGCTTTGCTAAAATTGCTAAGCCTTACGAGTTGTTAAATTATTAGAATTATTATAATTTTTTCAAAAGCGCCCAATGTATTAAATTTTTACTAAAATTGCTGAAACTAACGTGGTTAGAATTTGCTGAAACTGCTTAAATTCTCCTAAAGTTATTGAAATGTTCGCGAAAATAATTAAAATGCTTGGAACTTTGTTAAAAATTTACTAAAATTATATTTATTAAAAGGGTGACAATTTTTAAAAACTTTTACAAGTATAAAGCTATGCTAAAATTTCCAAACCTTAGGAGTTACTAAATTTTTTAAATTATTATAATTTTTACAAAAATCGCCAAAGGTATTGAATTTTTACTAAAATTGCTGATACTAACATGGCTAGTATTTGCTGAAATTACTAAAATTCTCCTAAAATTATTAAAATATCCACGAAAATTATAAAAATGCTTGAAAGTTCAAATTTTACTAAAATTATATTTATTAAAAGAATGGCAACTTTTATTAAAACTTTTACAAGTACAAAGTTTTGCTAAAATTGCTAAACCTTACGAGTTGCTGAGTTATTAGAATTATTATCATTCTTACTAGAATCGCCAAAGGTATTAAATTTTTACTAAAATTGCTGCAAGGAGCATGGCTAGTACTTGCTGAAATTACTAAAATTTCCCTAAAATTATTAAAATGTTAGCGGAAATTATTAAAATGCTTAAAAATTTGTTGAAATTTTACTAAAATTATTTTTATTAAAAGAGTGACAATTTTTACAAAAACTTTCACAAGTATGAAGCTTTGATAAAATTGCTAAATCTTACTAGTTGCTAAATTACTAAAGTTATTATATTTTTAATAAAATAGCAAAAGGCGTTGAATTGTCACTAAAATTGCTGAAACTAACGTGGTTAATATTTGCTGAGTTACTAAAATTGTCCTAAATGTCTGCAAAAATTATTAATATGGTTGAAACTTTTTTAAAATTTTATTAAATTATATTTATTAAAAGTATTACAATTTTTACTAAAACTTTCATAGGCATAAAGTTTTGTTAAAATCGTTAAACCTTACGAGTTGCCAAATTATTACAATTACTAAAATTGCTGAAACTAACATGGTTAGTATCTGCTAAAATTATTAAAATTTTTCTAAAACTATTAAAAGGTTCACGAGGATTATTAAAGTGTTTGAAACTTTGTTGAAATTTTATTAAAATTACATTTATTAAAAGAAGGACAATTTTTACTAAAACTTTAATAAAGCTTTTCTAAAATTGCTAAACCTTGCAGTTGGTTAAAATGGGATTACTAAAATTATTAAAACGTTCGCGAAAATTATTAAAATGGTTAAAACTTTCTTGAAAATTTACTAAAACTAATATGATTATTAAAATTATAACAATTTTTAATAAATGTCCCAATGCATTAAATTTTACTAAAATATTTAAAACTTGAGAGTTACTAAAATGCCTAATTTTGTTTAAATTACTAAAATTTTACTAAAGTAATTACAACGCCCGCTAAAACTATTAGAGTGATTGAAATTTGGTGAAATTTTACTAAAACTTTTATGATTATTAAATATAGTACATTTATTACAAATTTTCAAGAGCATTAAATATTTACTAAAATTGCAAAACGATTAAAGTGTTATTAAATTATTAAAATTTTACTAAAATTGTTAAAAGGACCGTCAAGGTTGTTAAAATGTTAAAATTTTGTTAAAATTGTGCAAAAATTATTATGATTACTAAAATTATTAAAAGGGTATGCTAAAATTTTTAAAATCAGTAAATATTTATTAGAGTTATTGAAATGACTAAAACTTTGTTGAAATTACTAAATTGCTAAAACACTGGCGAAGGTTATTAAATTGGTTAAATTTTCTTTGACATTTTACTAAATCAATTTTAACTATTTAAAGTATGACAACGTTTACTAAAATATTACGGACATTTTTTACTAAAATTGCTAAATCTTCCGGATTACTAAAGTGATTAAGGTTTCGTTACAATTCGTTAAATTTAACTAAATTATTAAAAGTGCGTGAAAATTATTGAAGTGGTAGAAACTTTCTTGAAGTTTTACTAAACCTATCATGATTATTACAATTATTATAACTTTTTGTAAAATTTCCAAATGTATTAAACTTTTACTAAAATTGTTAAACTTTGCAAGTTGTTGCAATGATTAGAGTTTTGTTGAAATTGCTAAAATTGGTCAAAACTTTGTTGAAATTTTATTAAAACTAGTATGATTATTATAATTATAACAATTTTTATTAAAATTTCCAAAGGTGTTAAATTTTTACTAAAATTTCTAGAACTTGTGAATTGCTAAAATTGTTAAAATTTTGCCGAATTACTGAAATTTTACTAAAATTATTAAAACTATAGCGGAGGTTAGTAAAATGTTTAAAACTTTGTTGAAATTTCCAAAAAAACTATAATGATTGTTCAAATTATAAAAATTTTTTCGGAAATTAAATTTCAATAACTTTAATATAATTTTAACGATTATGGTGGTTTGAAAAGAATTTTAATAAAATAATGCCATTTTAACAAAATTACAAGAATTTTAGTAAATCTTTAATACTTGATATAATTTTATATCACAAAGACTTTAATAACTTTTAGTAAATATAATTTTAACAATTTTAATGGATTATTATCAAAATTTTAATAAAAACCTTTAAAGATTTTTACAATTTTAATAAATTTTTATTTTGAAAAAGGCCTTAAGGGATGATAATTACAAGGTGTTAGCGCCCATAACTTAACGGTACGAATCACTGCTCCACTATGAATCAATATTTTGCCCAAAGCCAACTGCTACTCTATTCAAACAGTCTAGAATTAACTATCAAGATTAAAGACTTCATTATTATAAAATGACAAATAGTTTGCCAGCTGCTACTGTTTGTACAACTCTAATCTGACAGGTGCTTTATCTACGGCGTACAAGCATGTCTACTTGACGTGTCATTAGGCACCCTCGGGGATGATATTACAATATTGGAATAATACATTAGCAAGTTATGCGATATCTCAAGACCCATTTATTCATTAATTTAAATGGATGCCTAACGACTAAACTTTGGAAAGCATAATGCGGTTTTCAAGAGGCGCAGCTAGCTTTATATACAATAAAATTATAATTTTTGTGTGTTGCTGTAAAGTTAGACCATTCGTTTTAATACATGCTGAAACTTCTGACTATAATAGAGCGTTGGCCCAATTGCTAACTTTGCTCGTATCAGAAACGTATGTATATCATATAGTTTTAAGCTGGCGCTTTAGAGGGCGCTGGACATTTCCTAAATCGAATGCATAGGGCCATGGATTTTCAGAAAGGGTGATAGGAAGATCGCCACAAATTGTGGTAATTGTTTGGAAAGGTTTCAGGGGTTGTTAAAATTGTTTGGGTTGTTTTGCTCTTACTATACACTTGGATAATATCATCACAAAACCGTTTGTTGGGTCGAACTTATTTTTAGAACTCCGTTCCAATAAATAAGCGGCAAAATCAACCCTACATGCTTCGCAAAAAAGACAACTGATTTTACGCCACAACACATCGAAAAGTAGCAGACTTGGTTCGTACTATCTAGATAATTTTAACAAAATTCAACAATTTTGTTAAAATTTTAATAATTTTTCTAAAATTATTACAATTTTAATACAATTATTTTAATAATTTTGTATAATTTCAATCACTTTAAAAAAATTTTAGAATTTTTATAATCTCAATAGATATTAAATCTAAAAAAATGTTATAGAATTGCAACAATTTTTCTAATTACAATGTATTTTTTTACAAATTTAACTAATAATCTGGAAAATTTTAACAAATTTTAAAAATCTTAGTAATTTTAGTAACGCTAAAACAACGCTTACAATTTTAAGAAAATAATAATTTAAGTAATATTTCAATTACTTTAAATAGTTGTAACAATTATAAAAAATTTTAACAATTTTAGTAAAGTTTAAATAAGCAAAATGCCCATTAATATCAATTAAAGATTAAAAATTTTAATAAAATTATAAAAATTTTAATAAATTTATTACAATTTCAATTTTTTGTATCAAATTGTAACAGTTCTAACAAAATTTAAGTATGATATTAATAATTTTAATAAAATTGTCTGTTTTTGGTAATTTTATGGAAGTTTAAAACAGCTAGCAACGTTTATAAAATTTTTATAATTTTTACAAAGTTTAAATAAGGTTATTTATATTTTAAAATTTTACTAATTTTAGTAAAAATTTTAGCAACTATAGAAATTTTAGTAAAATTGGAATAATACTAAAAACTTTTATGGATTATAACAATTTTAGTAAATTTGCTATAATCTCTATTTAATATACAAATTAAAAAATTAATTATTTTAGTAAAAATTTTATTGCTCAAATTACTCACCTTAATTTAATAATATTTATGGTTTATTTAGGTAATTAATTGTTTCCAAGTTTAACAAAGTAGTACAACTTTTACTGATTTAAATTTTGATAGACCAAAATTTTACTAAATTGAGCAAAATTAAAATCAACAAAGTTTTAACTATTGTAATAACTTCCACGGGCATTTTACTAATTTTAATAAAATTTTAGCCAATTTAGCAGTACTTTTAACATCTTAACAATTTTAGCAACTCGCAAGTTTTAACAATTTTAGTAAAAATTTAATATTTTGGAAATTTTAGTAAAAATTCTAATAATTTTTATAATTACTATAGTTTTAGTAAAATTTCAACAAAGTTTTAATTATTTTAATATACTTCGCGGACGTTTTAGAATTTTAGTAATTTCAACAGAATTTCAGCCATTTTAGCAACCTACACGGTTTAGTAATTTTATTAAAAATTTAATATGTTTTGTAATTTCAGTGAAAATTATTAGAACTATTAAAATTTCTAGAACTGTTAAAAATTATTTTACAAAAATTACTAAAATTGTAATATTATTGACAACTACTAGTAATTATTAAAATGTCATTATGGTTATTAATATTTTCTAAAATCTGAAAAAAAATAAAATTTTACTAAAATGCGGTCAAAGTTATCAAAGTAGAAGCATTAAGCATCGTTCAAAGGTCATGATTAATAAATCAAAGGCTGTCTTTTACGCACAAGCTGAAATAGCTCCGTTGTTAAATAGTGATAGGACTTTCAACAGTCAAGGTTATCAAGATAAAAGCATTCAGAAACGTTCAAAGTCAAAATTATGAAGTTAAAGGCGTTCACAAACTTTTTAAGTCGAAGTTGTCAAGATCCTTTCAACAGTTAAAATCATCAAGGCAAAAGTATTCAGAGATGTTCAGAAGTCAAGGTTATAAAAGTGAAGGCTTTATAAGGCTAGCATAAGTCAAATTCAACAAAGGACACGTGATCAAAGACGTTTGGAAGCCAGGGTCATAGAGGCAAAAGCTTTATAAGGTTATCAAAGATCAAGGTCAACAAGACAAAAGCGATCAGAGCCGTTTGAAAGCTTTCTAAAGCTTTTGACAGCTAGGGTTATCAAGTTATAGCGTTTAGGGACTCTGGAAAGTGAACGCTACTAAGGTTAAAGCGTTTTGAGATCTTCAGAAATCAAGATTATAGAGGTGTATGAGTTCTGACGCTTTCTGAGGTTATGGTTTTTAAGGTAGAAGTATTAAGAATCTTTTAAAGGTCGTGTTTAATAAAGCAAAAGCACTCCAAACCTTCAAAAGTCAAGGCTGTCAGTGTGAAATCTTCAACAAGCAAGATGTTCAAGGTAAAAGAGTTCAGAGACTTTAAAATTCAAGATTATCAGCAAGAGGCATTACGGGACCTTCAAAAATCAACATTCAGAAACCTCAAACGCTAAAGTCATTAGAGACAAGTCGCTCTAGAAGTCCAGATTGACACAGCGTTCACAGACTTTCCAAAGTCAAAATCTAAGACTTTCAGAAGTCACGGTCAACAAGATAAATGCACTCAAAGATATTTAAAGGTTAAGGTTATCAAGGTAAATGCGTTCAGAGACTTTCAAAAGTCAAGGTTATCAAAGTTAAAAGTTAAGAGGCTTTCAAAGGCCTTCACAAACCAAGGTCATTAAGGCGAAAGCGTTGAGAGACCTTTAACGGTCAAGATCGTAAAGGCAAAAACGGTGACTTTCAAAAGTCGAGTATATTGGGAGAAAGCGATCAGAGCTTTGAATGTTGTCAAGGTAGAAACTTTCAGAGACCTTCAAAGGTCATGACTAATAAGATAAAAGTGCTCAAATACCTTCAAAAATCAAGGATAAACCTTCAAAAGACAAGGTTTAAAAGTAGAAGGTTTTAGAAATTTTAAAGTTCAAGATTATCGGAATTAAAGCATTCTGGGACATTCAAAAGTCAAGTTTTCAGGATCAAAATCTACAATAACCTTCAAACGTTAAAGTAATCGAAGTAAAGGCGTTCGAAGACTTTCAGAAGTCAAGGTTATCAAAGCAACAGCGTTCAGAGAATTTCACAGGTCGAAATTATCAAGAAAAAAGTGTTCTGATATTTTAAAAGTCAGGGTTATCAAAAAAATTTTTAGACACTTTCAAAAATCAAGGTCGCCAACGTAAAAATGTTCGGAAACAATCAACAGTCAAGTCATCGCGGTTAAAATGTTCAAAGACATCAAAATGATACAAACGTAAACACGTTCAGAAACCTTCAAAAGCTAAAGCTTTCAAGAAGAAAGGGTTCTATGACTTACAGAATTCAAGTTTGCCAAGGTAGCTGCATAGACCTCCGAAAGTTGAGTTTATCATGGTAAAAGCGGTCAAAGGTCTTCAAAGTTAAGGTTATCAAGATAAAAGTGTCCAGAGACTTTAAAAGTGAAGGTTATTAATGGGAAAGAAGTTAGAGGCAATCAAAAGTAAATGTCATTAAAGTAAAAGCGTTTAGAGGCAGTCGGAAATCGAAATCATTAAGGCGAAAGCGTCGAAGCTTTTAAAGGTCAAAGTTGTAAACGTAAAACAGTTGATCTTCATAAGTCAAGATTAAAACGATCAAAGACTTTTAAGAGTCAAGGTTATCAAGGTAAAGGTCTTCAAAGACCTTCAAGTGACAAGATTGTCAAATAAAATCTTTAAAAATCAAATCCCAAGTAAAAACGTTCGGAGGCATTAAAGAGTCAATGCAAAAGCTCAGAGGTCTTCAAAGGTTAAGGTAATTATGGTAAAAAGGGGGGACACTCACAAGTCAAGGTCGTCAAAAATAAAGCGTTAAAAGGCTTTTAAAAGTCAATGCTATATAGGTAGAACGTTGAGAAACGTTCAAAAGTCTCGAAGTTATCAAAGTAAAAGCGTTTACACTTCCGAAAATCAAAGGCGCCAAAATAACCCATTCAGAGGCTTTCAAAGGCAAAGGCCTTCAAAAATCTTCAAAATTAAAGTTATACTAAAACAAAAACGTTTAGAGACGTTTACAGACGTTTAGAAACTTTTAAATCCCAAAGCTAAAGGCATCAACCTTTCAAAACTAAGGTTCTCAAGATAAAAGCGTTTGGAAATTTTTAAAAATCCAGATTATCAAGGTTAAACATGTTCAATCGGTTTCAAAAATCAAAGTTATAATGGAAAAAGAGTTGAAAACTCAAAATACACGGCTGTCGGGGTTATAACGTTCACACCCCTTTAAATTAAGGTTACCAAGATTCTACTACCTTCAAAGATCAATGCTAACAAGCTGAAAGGGTTCGGAAACTATCAAAAGTCGCCGCTATCACAGTGAAAGCGTTCAAAGGTATTCAAAAGTCAAGCTTATGCAGTAGAGAGCATTCAGAGGCTTGCAAAGTCAAGGTTATCAAGGTAAAAACGGACGACCTTAATAAGTGAATATCATCATTGGGACACCGTTGACGGTTTCAAAGTCAAGGTTATAAAGGTGAACGCGGTGAAAGGATTTCAATGCCGCGGTTATCAATTAAGGCGTTTAGAAGCCTTCGAGAAACAAGGACATCACCGTAAATGCGTTCAGACGCTTTCAAGAGTTAAAGCTATCAAGGTAAAACCTTTAGAGGTCCTCGGACACCCCTCAAGTTTTGTTGCAAGCCCCACGAGAAATGCAACAACCAAAACAACAACATCAGCACCAAGTTGGGAGAAGGTCAAGCCAGACGAATGGCAACAACAGCGCCCACAGAAAAACGCATCAGTTAGGCTGAACAGAAAAGGAGGATGTGGTAAAAAGGGCTCGCGCTGTGACTAACCTATCCACAGCACAGTCTGGAATCAGCCAAACACCTTCCATTTTGAAACCATCTACATCCGCACCCAGGTCCGCCAAGACCAAGGTGCGGAGCATGAAGTGACCCAGATCTGAGGGCACCGCTCTGCAAAGTAGACCGCATAGTAGGGGTCGCTGGCAGCAACGGTGAGGCAGCCGCTAGGCACCTCGACGTGGCTGTCATGGACAAAAAAAACGCTTGGGGTAAGATTACCAAGGCTCAAGCAGGATCCTTGCAACTAGCCATTGTGAAGGTACTGGACGACCACCTGTTCTCCCTTCACAACGACAGCGCTCCTCCAACCTATAGGAGGTGGGCAAGATCTTCCGGATCTGGTGTGAAGATGACCACTCCCTTGCATGGATTACGGCGGCGGTTGGCAATCTCCCACAACTGTGAGAGGTTGCACGTATCACAGTTGTCCTGGTGGGACTGCTACCAAGACTCCTAAAGGCGGCATTCTGGATTCCAGACAAGGCGTCTGCGTGTGCAGAACTCGTGGGCTAACACGTCTAAGTGGTACGTCTTTCATATCGCCATAAGAGATCAACTCCAAGGGGGCTGATAGTCTTTGGCGTTGGGGAAAACGCGAGAGAGACTATCAACAGTAGGGGAGGCAAGCTGCATTACAAGTTCACCTCCCTGTACCTTAAAATCCAAAACTCTTAACTTGCTGCAGAGGCAGCCCCACCGGCTGCCGCGCAACAGCAGTTAGCGTCACCTCATAAGCAGCCAAAACCAGCTCTGCTCCTGCAGCAACCTCAGGAGGCTGAGGTAGACGCACTATTGATTGCGTCAAGCAGTCAGATAGACACAGGAGACTGGCCCATTGCTAGTGGAGTAGCTAGCGAAAAGCGTCACTGGATAACCCGCCCAGTGAGGAATAAAATGCAAGTCAAATCCATCGCGGTCCAATGTCGGGACTAAATGTAATACAGGTAAACCTACAAAACTTCCGGGCGGCTGCAGCATCGTTATGCAGTCACCTTAGCAATAAGCAGAACTTTGCCTTATCCAAGAATCCTGGTTGGTAAGCTCAGGAATTTCGAGACTGCGAAGCTTAGATGGTTCTATCTTTACGGCCAGTAGCCAACCTAAACCTAGGGCATGCATCTACATATCCAGGCACATCAATGCTCTCTTCTTGTCATAACTGAGTGGCCGTGACATCTCAGCCGTTCAGATCAGTTGCAGAATCAGAGGAATTACAGCCAATTTTCCAATTGATCAAGACCCACCTCCATTGGAGTTGACGGCAGTCATTGATCATTGCAATGGCACAAAAAGCATCTTATTATCGGATGCGACTCCAACCCACACTGCCGTATTGGGTTTCGATTTTTGGCTGTTAAAGGTCAGAACGCTGGAGGGCAAAACAACCAACAAACAAACGCACACTTACAACAACAGAAGGTTTTAAGGACACACACGACACTCTTTTCATGGAGTAATTGCTTTACGGCTGCCACTGGTAGTAGCCTCATAGGAGGACACCACAACACACTGCCGTCTAATTGTCCGTTTTCCTGCTGCCGATAGTCGGGACTTGGGAGGGCAGAACAACCAACAAACAAACGCACATTCACAACAACAGAAGGTTTTAGGGACACACACGACACTCTTCCAATAAGGTAATTTGTTTTCGACTGCCTATGGCCGTGGTTCCTTGAGAGGACACGCACAACACACTGCCGTCCTGGGTTCTCATTTCCAACTGGCTAAGGTCTGAATCCAGGATGGCATAACAACCAACAAACGTTCACTTACAATAACAAAAGGTTTTAGGAGCACACACTACACTACTCCCACGGGGTATTTGGTTTCCGGCTGCCGATGGCCGTAGTCCGGTGGGAGGATACGCATAACACACTGTCGTATTGGGCTCCGATTTCTGGGTGTCAAAGGTCGGGACGCGGGACGGCAGAACAACCAACAAACAAACACATACTCACAACAGAAGGTTTTAGAGACACACACGACATCCCGTCCATGGGATAATTGGTTTGCGGCAGCCGATGGCCGTGGCTCTGTGGAAAGACGCACACAACACACTGCCGTCTTGGGTTCCGATTCCAGCTGCTGATAGTCGGGACTTGGAAAGGCAGAACAACCAACAAACAAACGCACACCACAACAGAAGGTTTTAGAGACACACACATGACACCTCTTTCATGGGGTAATTAGTTTGCGGCTGCCGATGGTCGTGGCCTCGTAGGAGGACATCACAACACACTGCCGTTTTGGTTTATGTTGTCCTTGCCAATAGTCGGGATTCGGAAGGTCAGAATAACCAACAAACAAACGCACATTCTTAACAATAGAAGGTTTTAAGGACACACACGACACTCCTCCCATTGAGTGAGTAATCAGTTTTTGGTTGCCGATGGCCGTGGCCCCATGAGTGGACACACACAACACACTGCCGTCTTGGGTTCCGATTTCCAGCTGCCGCTAGTCCGAATCCTGAAGGGCAGAACAACCAACAAACAAATGCACACTCACAACAGAAAGCTGTAGAAACACATACGGCACCTTTTTCATGGGGTAATTGGTTTGCGGCTGCCGATAGCCGTGGCCTCGTGAGAGGACACGCACAACACAGTTCGTAATCCGTCACCACCTTCTGGAGTTGAAGCCAAGATTCATTCAGAATGACATCCTCAGCGAGGTTTGCTACTACCTAGAATCTTACGTAGTCCAAGGGTGAGTGGCGTGCGGATTGCCATTTCTGTCCCTGCTTCGGCTAGACAAGCGGAGGCATGATAGGGCTCTACTCGTGAACCTGTGGGTATTTTATCTTCCTTGATCATGCACGTCGATGCTCCTGTATCTAGTAATGCGTCGAAGTTTATCTTTGTATGGTGACGGGGATCTTTGGTAGTGGGTCATCGTGGGTGATGTTTAGTCGGCATGTGACAATGAATTGAGGTCCTCAGTGTCGACAGGAGGAGGTCCGTGAACAGCTTTATGTCCCGGTTGGTGTTTAGTTTTAAAGGGCGAGCTTCTCGTACTTTAGTGCCAAGGAATGCGGCTACTGGTTGAGACGCCATCTGCTTCTATCCATAGTAGTCGGAGGTTATTTTGATCTAATGGTTGCACTGTCGTACTTGTCCAGAAATAACCTTTTGAATTCGCAGTAGATGGGTTGGAATATCGTGTATGTTCCACACCATGTCGCTGCTTGGCCTCTGAATTGAGCGGTTGTTGTAAGTACATCCACGTCCATAGTTTCCATCTGTTGGAGGAATTCTGTCCTCTGCTATGGCGCTGTGGCCCAGCACCATACTGGCCCATGCAGTCAAAGAGCTCACTCATATCCAAAGAGTGGCCTCTCTATGCATCACGGGTGCAATGCGATCTACACCTACTGCAGCCTTAGAACTCATCCTAGGCCTCACTCCTCTGGGCCTACATGTGGAGGAGATGACTTTGAGAGCGGCAATAAAACTGCGATTCAAAGGTCTATGGATCGATAAGAAAGGCGGTGGTAGGCATCACAACATATTAAGAAAGGCGGTGCAAAATACCCCTCTCTTGGGAGGTGTGGTTGGGTCGATCGCACCTATAATGATTTCCAAAAAGCGCTTCTGGGTTTATCTAAACACTGAGGACGCTTCCTTAACGGAGATCTCTATCTACACAGATGGCTCCAAAACAAATGAAGGTACCGGGGCATCTTCTCCAATGACCTATTTCTTTATAAAAGTGTTACGCCGGGCACGCTGGTAACTGGTTTTCAAGCGGAAGTCATAGCCATCATGTACGGTGTTAACGCCATACTGGAACGCATAATCTAAAATAAAGCTATACGCATTCTGAGCGATAGCAGAGCAGCTTTTTTGAGCTTAAATAAGCAGAAGCTCCTCTCGGGGGTAGTTCACCAATGCCATCGCGTTCTCGAGCTCGCTTCTAATACTAATGCCCTTGAGCTGGTTTGAGTTAAAGGGCATTCAGGGGTACATGGCAGCGACCAGGCAGATTCCTGGGCGAGGCAGGGAGTGGCTTGAGGCTTTGCCAGCCCTGAGCCATCGGTTGCTATTGCGCCATCGGTGATGTTCTCCATGATAAGACAAATAACCCACCGCTGTTACAAAGACAGGTGGGCTTATACAACAAGCTGGCGATAGGCAAAAATGTTGATAAAGACTCCCATGATCATAATCGAAAAATCTGTCATATGCTTGCCGAGACAGAAACTACGGCTACTAGTGGGTATACTGTCCGGGCATTGCATACTAAGGAAGCATCTGCACAGGATGGGTCTGTCAGACGACCCCACTTGTCGCGGCTGTCAACAGGAGGATGAGACGGTGGAGTACATTCTGTTCACTTGCTCGGCACTCGCCCGACTTTGAGGATCCATGCTGGGGGATTTCTGGAATTCAAGACGCCTCCTGGTCCTATATGCTCGGATTCACCTCTAAGGTCGGGTGGTTGAGTAATGAAGAACCAGTTTAGGGCAAGGAAGGCGGCACAATGGGCCTACTAGGAGACTTAAGTGCATGTGGCATGTGTCACCCTTCTCAATTAAATCTAACCTACTCCTTTAAACCAATAAAACGTTAAAGTTTTACTAAAGTTATTAAAATTCTACTAAAGAAACTAACTGGTAAGTCTTTTATTTTTATGAAAGATTTACTAGAATTAATAAAATTTACTGTATTTAAAAATTATTTATTTTAGTAAATTTTACTACAATCCATTGAACTAGGAATAGCTTCTTTAAAAGTATTAAGATTCTATTAAAAATATAAAATTCTACAAAAATTTAAAATTTTCTTAAGCTATATTAACTTTATTAAAAGATTACTAAATTTACAATGTGAATTTTTACTACGATTTTAAAATTCTATGATTTCTAAAACTTGTTAAAATTTTATTAGCCTTTGTAAAGGTTTTAAGGTTATTAATAATAAAAGATTTTATTAAAATAAATATAATTTTACTAAAATTATGGAAATAGTTATGATTTTATTAAAATTTTTAAAATTATTTAAATTTTACTAAAAATTTGTTAAAATTTCCAAAACTATTAAAAAATCTTCTTTAAATTTGTAGAATTACTAAGGTTTATTAAAATTACTAAATTGTGCTAGTGAAATAATTTGTAATTATAGTAATTCTAACAAGGATTTACTAAAACCTTTAAACTTTTAAAACTACTAAATTTAGTAAACTTTTACCAAAATTTATTAATCTTGGAATAGTTTCATTAAAAGCATTACAATTTCTAATTAAAAATATACAATTTTACAAAAATATTATCATTTGCTAACACTGTACTAACTTTATTAAACCTGCTAAAGTTACTAAAATTATTAAAACTTTATTGAAGTTTCTAAAACTTTCTAAAATTTGTATTTCAGAGCCATTAAAATCTTGTCAAAACTATTAAATTTTACTAAAATTAGAGAAACCGTTATAATTTCATAGTTCTTTAAATTTTATATATAGGGATTACTTAAATTTTACTAAAATTTGTTAAAATTCCCAGAAGTATTAAAAATTATTTTACAAACATTTTGCTTAATTCTTTAGAACGAATGGGTTTTATTAAAATTAGTAAAAATTTTACAAATGAAATAAAATTGTAATTACAATAATTCATTTAAAGATTTACTAAAATATTAAACTTTTTGTTTTTAAAATTATTAAATTTAGTAAAATTTTACTAAAAGCTATTAAAGTAGAAAAAGTTTTCTAAAAGCATTTATTAAAATTGTAAAACACTAAAAAATATTTAAATTAGCTATAACTATATTAAAATTCCAATAAAGCTGTTAAGATTGTGAGTTTATTAAAATTTTAAAACCTTACATAAATTTCTAAAAATTTATTAAAACTTTGTCTTTGTATAGTTTTTAAAATTACAAAATTTTATTTAAATAATTTTAATTTTACTAAAAATACGGAAATTGTTTCCATTTAGTTATTCTTTAAACGTTACAGCGATTATTTAAATTTTAGTAAAATTGTTAGAACTAAAAATTTGATACTTCCTAAAACTATTAAAAAATTGTATCAGAAACATCTTTCTTAATTCTTTGCAATAATTAAACTTTTTAGAATTACTAAAGTTTAACTAATAAAATAAAATTGTAGCTGTATTAATTCTATCAGAGATTTACTACAATTACTAAAATATTATTTTTTTGTAATTACTTAATTTAGTAAACTTTTACCACAAACTATTAAAATTTAATTAAAAGATTAAAATTGTATTATAAATATAAAATTTTCCAAAAATATTAAAATATGCAAAAGCGTATTAACGCAAAAATCTAGATTATGGTGGTTATACTGTTTAGAGACAAAAATCAAGGTTACCAAGGTAAAATTCTGCGACTTTAGAAATGAAAGTTAATTAGCTAAAAACGTTCAGAGATTTTTGAAACTCGAAGTCATCAAGGTGAAATCATTCAAGACCTTCAAAAGCCAAGTATATACCGTCAAGGGCATTAAGTAGCCTTTACAAGATAAAGTTATTGAGGTAAAAACATTTTGGAGTCTTCAAAAGTTAAGGTGATGGTGATGGCGGTGGGAAGGTGGATGTTGATGTAGAGGTGGCAGTGGAGATAGAGGTGGACGTGGAGATCGAGGTGGAGGTGGAGGTGGAGGTTGATGTGTAGGTTGGTGTGGAGGTGGAGGTGAAGGTGTAGGTGGCGGTAGAGGTGGAGATAAAGGTGTAAGTGGAGGATTTTCTAAAAACTGGAAAAACCTTGAAATTTTACAAAAATTGTTCTAACCATATAATTTTTAGAATTATTAAAATTATTAATAACTTTCCTAAAATTGTAAAAACTAATTAAATTTTACCAATATTTTAATAAATTTTATTAAAAATCTGTTGCAATTACTAAAATCAACGATATTCCAATACATTCAACGCCAGAAGGTGGTGGTGATGGATTACGAACTGTGTTGTGCGTGTCCTCTCATGAGGCCATGGCCATCGACAGCCGCAAACCAATTACACCATGAAAGAGGTGCCGTGTGTGGCTCTACTACCTTCTGTTGTTGAGAGCGTGCATTTGTTTGTTGGTTGTTCTGCCTTCCCGGATCTTGCCTTTCGACAGCTAGAAATCGGAACCCAAGACGGCAGTGTATTGTGCGTGTAATCGCACTGGGACACGGCCATCGCAGCCGAAAACCGATTACTCACCCTATGGGAGGAGTGTCGTGTGTGTGCCTAAAACCTTCTGTTGTCGAAAATGTGCGCTTGTATATTTGTTGTTCTGCTCCCCCCCCCAGAATCCCGACTATCGGCAAGGATAACGGACAACAATGCGGCAGTGTGTTGTGATGTCTTCCTACGGAGCCACGATCATCGGCAGCCGCAAACCAATTACCTCATGGGAGAGATGCCGTGTGTGTGCCTCTAAAACCTTCTTTGTGAGCGTGCGGTTCTTTGTTGGTTGTTTTGCCCTACCGCGTTCCGACCATTAGAAGTCAAAAATCGAAACCCGATACGGCAGTGTGTTGTGCGTGTCCTCCCACGGGATCACGGCCATCGACAGCCGGAAACCCTATGGGAGGAATGTCATGTGTGTCCCTAAAACTTTCTGTTGTGAATGTGCATTTGTTCTGCTCTCCAGAGTCCCGACTATCGGTAACAAGAAAACTGTAATCAAAACTGCAGTGTGTAGTACGTGTCCTCCCACGGGACCACGGCCATCGGCAGCCAAAAACCGATTACCCCATAGGAGTGGTGTCGTGTGTGTCCCTAAAACCTTCCGTTATTGTGAGTGTGCATTTGTGTGTAGGTTGTTATAGCTTCCCGACTCCCGAATATCGGCAGCCAGAAATTAGAATCCAAGAATCCGTGGTGTGTTGTGCGTGTCCTACCACGGGGTCATGGCCATCGGCTGACCAAAAACCGATTATCCCATGGAAGGGATGCCGTGTGTTTCTAAAACCTCCTGTTGTTGTGAGTGTGTTTTGTTTGTTGGTTGTTCTGCCCTCCCGAGTACCGACTATCGTCAACCCAAGACGGATTTGTGTTGTACGTGTCCTCCCACAAAGCCACGGCCATCGGCAGCCACAAACCAATTATCCCATGGAAGGGATGTCGTGTATGTCTCCAAAACCTTCTGTCGCAGTGAGTGTGCGTTTGTTTGTTAATTGTTGTGCCCTCCCGGGTCCCGACTATCGGCAGCTGGAAATTGGAACCCAAGACTGCAGTGCGTTGTGCGTGTCCTCCCACGGGGCCACCGCCATCGGCAGCCGAAAACCGATTACCCTAGGAGAGTGGTGTCGTGTGTGTCCCTAAAACCTTCTGTTATTGTGAGTGTGCGTTTGTTTATGGGTTGTTATGCCCTCTCGGATTCCGACTTTAGGCAGCCGGAAATAAAAACTCAAAACGGCAGTGTATTGTGCATATCCTTTCATAGGTCCACGACTATCGGCAGCCGGAAACCTATTACCGCAAGAGAGTTGTGACGCGTGTGTCCCTAAAACTTCCTATTATTGTGCATGAGTGTTTGTTTGTTGGTTGTTCCGCCCTCCCGTGTCCCGACCATCGGCAGCCAGAAATTGGAACCCAAGACGGCAGAAGGTTGTACGTGTTCTACGACGACGCCACGGCTATTGGCAGCTGGAAACCGATTACCCTATGGAAAAGATGTTGTGTGTGTCCCTAAAACCTTCTGTTGTTGTGAGTGTGCATTTGTTTGTTGGTTGTTCTGCCATCCCGCGTCCTGACTTTCGGCAGCTGGAATCGGAACCCAAGACGGCAGTGTGCTGTGCGTGTCCTCCCACGTGTCCACGGCCATCGGTAGCCGCACACCAACTACCCCATGCAAAAGATGTCGTGTGTGTCTCTAAAATCATTTGTTGTTGTGAGTGTGCGTTTGTTTGTTGGTTGTTCTGCCATCCCGCGTCCCGACTTTCGGCAGCTGGAATCGGAACCCAAGACGGCAGTGTGCTGTCCGTGTCCTCCCACGTGTCCACGGCCATCGGTAGCCGCACACCAACTACCCCATGCAAAAGATGTCGTGTGTGTCTCTAAAATCATTTGTTGTTGTGAGTGTGCGTTTGTTTGTTAGTTGTTCTGTCCTCCCGGATCCCGACTATCGGCAGCTGGAAATCGGAATTCAAAACGGCAGTGTGTTGTGCGTGTCCTCCCACGGGGCCACTGCCATCGGCAGCCGCAAACCAATTACCCCATGGACGGGATGTGGTGTTTGTCTCTAAAACCTTTTGTTGTGATTGTGCGTTTGTTTGTTGGTTGTTCTGCTGTCCCGCGTCCGGACCTTTGACACCGAAAAATCGGAGCCCAATACGACAGTGTGTTATGCGTATCCTCCCACAGGACTACGACCATCGGCAGCCGGAAACCAATTACCCCATAGGACTAGTGTGGTGTGTGTCCCTAAAACCTACTGTTATTGTGAATGAGCGTTTGTTGGTTGTAATGTCCTCCAAACCTTAGCCAGTCGAAACTAAAAACCCAAGACGGCAGTGTGTTGTGCGTGTCCCCTCACAGGGCTACGGCTATAGGCAGCCGAAAACCAATTATCTTATGGGAGGAGTATCGTATGTGTCCCTAAAACTTTCTGCTGTTGTGAATGTGCGTTTGTTTGTTGGTTGTTCTTCTCTCCCAAGTCCCGACTACCGGAAGCAGGAAAACGGACAATTAGACGGCAGTGTGTTGTGGGGCCATGGCCATCCGCAGCCGCAAAGCAATTACCCCATAAAAGGGATGTTGTGTGTGACTCTAAAACCTTCTGTTTTTGTAAGTGTGCGTTTGTTTGTTGGTTGTTCTGCATTCCCGCGTTCTGACTTTTGAAAGCCGAAAATCAAAATCCAATACGGCAGTGTGCGTTGGAGTCGCATTCGATAATAAGATGCTTTTTGTGCCTATCAAAATGATCAATAACTGCCGTCAATTACAGAGGAGGTGGGTCTTGATCAATTGGAAAATAGGTTAAAACCAAGATTATGTCAGTAGTTCCTTTCTTCCTGCAACTGATCTAAACGACTGAGATGTCACAGCCAGTCAGTTGTGGCAAAAAGACAGTCTGGATATGTGGATGCATGCCCTAGGCTTAGGTTGGTTACTTGCCGCAAAGATAGTACCATTTGGGCTTTGCGGTCTCAAGATTCTTGAGCTTACCATCCAGGGTTCTAGGATAAGGGAAATGCTGTGCTTATTGCTAAGGTGTCTGCATAACAAAGCCGCAGCTGACCGGCAATGTTGTTGGTTTACCGGTATTACATTTAGTCCCGCCATTGGACTGCGATGAATTTGACTTGCGTTTTAAGTCTCACTGAGAGGCTATCCAGTGACGCTTTTCGATACTACTCCGCAAGCCACTCCACTAGCAACGGGTCGGAGACTGCTGTGTCCATCTGACTACTTGACGCTGTCGATAGTTTGCCTACCTCAGCCTTCTGAGGTTGTTGCAGGAGCGGAGCTCGTTTTGGCTGCTCAAGAGGTGACCGTTGACTCTGCTGTTGCGCGGCAGACGATTGGGCTGCTTCTGCACCAGGTTGAGACTTTTGGATTTTAAGGTACAGGGAGATGAGCTTGTAATACAGCTTGCCTCCACTACTGTGATAATCTCCCTCGCGTCTTCCCCAACGCCAAAGACTATTAGCCTCCCTTGGGGTTGATCTCTTATGGCAGTGTGGAAGACGCCCTACTTAGACGTGTCAGCCCAGGAATTCTGCACACGCAGACGCCTTTGAACGACAACCATGTTGTCTTCGGGGGGAATCCATCATGCCGCCTTTAGGAGTCTAGGTAGTAGTCCTACCTGGACGACTGTGAGGCGTGCAGCTTTCCACAGTTGTGAGAAATTGCCAACCGCCTCCGTAATCTTACCCCAAGGGTTATTTGTCTACGATAGTCACGTGGAGGTGCTAGCGTATGCCAGCGATTACTGATTAATATCGATCTGACAGCCTCTCTTCCGCGGTCTACTTTGCGAAGGATTGCCTACAGATCTAACCTCTTTCATGTTCCACACATTGGTCTCTGCAGGCCTGAAGCGGAAGAAGATGGTTTCGAGGTAGAAGGTGTTTGGCTGGTTCCAGACTGAGCCGTGATAGGTTAGCCACAGGGCCAGCTTTTTTCACCACACTCTCCTGCGCCGCCACACAAGCCTTCCTTCTTTTCTGTACAGCCTCACTAATGCGTTTTTTTCTGTGGGCGCTATTGTTGCCATTCCTCTGACTTAAACTTCTTTCCAACTTGGGGCCGCTGTTGTTGTTTTGGTTGTTGCATTTCTCGTGGAACCTGCAACAAAACTTGAGGGGTGTTCTAGGACGCACCCACTGGATTAGCTACATTACATATAGGATCCATGTAAAAAAAGAATTCTTTTTCCAGCTCCCCACCCACCAGGGAGCCCAAGTTGGAGTGTATTGGACAACACCAGGTTACCAAGACGTATATCTTTAAAGATCAAAGCTAACAAGCTGAAAGGGTTGGGAGACTATTAAAAGTCGACGCTATCACAGTGAAAGCGTTCAGAGGTATTCCAAAGTCAAGCTTATGCAGAGTATTCAGAAGCTTGCAAAGTCGAGGCGACTTTAATAAGTGAAAATCATCATTGGGACACTGTTGACGGTTTCAAAGTCAAGGTTATAAAGGTGAGCGCGGTGAAAAGATTTCAATGCCGCGGTTATCAATTAAGGCGTTTAGAAGCCTTCGTTAATCGAGAACATCACCCTAAATGCGTTCAGACGCTTTCAAGAGTCAAGGCTATCAAGGTAAAGACTTTCAGAGGTTTTCAAAAATCAAGATTTTATAAAAACAAAAGCGTTTAGAAACTCAAAATTAAACTTGCAAGGCAAAAGCGTTCAGAGCCTTCAAAAGTGAAATTATCAAGGTAAAAGCATTTAGAGGTCAAGCTTATCAAGGTTAAAGATGCTGAGTAGCTTTCAAAAGTCGAGTTTATAATGGAAACAGTGGCGAGAGATACAAAAATCTAGGTGGAGGTTGAGGTGGAGGTGGAGGTGGAGGTGGAGGTGGATGTGGAGGTGGAGGTGGAGGTGGAGGTGGAGGTGGAGGTGGAGGTGGAGGTGGAGGTGGAGGTGGAGGTGGAGGTGGAGGTGGAGGTGGAGGTGGAGGTGGAGGTGGAGGTGGAGGTGGAGGTGGAGGTGGAGGTGGAGGTGGAAGTGGAGGTAGAGGTGGAGGTGGAGGTGGAGGTGGAGGTGGAGGTGGAGGTGGAGGTGGAGGTGGAGGTGGAGGTGGAGGTGGAGGTGGAAGTGGAAGTGGAAGTGGAAGTGGAGGTGGAGGTGTAGGTGGAGGTGGAGGTGGAGGTGGAGGTGGAGGTGGAGGTGGAGGTGGAGGTGGATGTGGAGGTTGAGGTTGAGGTTGAGGTGGAGGTTGAGGTGGAGGTGGAGGTGGAGGTGGAGGTGGAGGTGGATGTGGAGGTGGTGGTGGAGGTGGAGGTAGAGGTGGTGGTGGAGGTGGAGGTGGAGGTAGAGGCAGAGGTGGAGGCAGAGGTGGATGTGGAGGTAGAGGTGGAGGTGGAGATAGAAGTGGAAGTGGAGGTGGAGGTGGAGGTGGAGGTGGAGGTGGAGGTGGAGGTGGAGGTGGAGGTGGAGGTGGAGGTGGAGGTGGAGGTGGAGGTGGAGGTGGAGGTAAAGGTGGTAGTGAAAGTGGTGGTGGAGGTGGAGAGGGTGGATGTTGATGTGGAAGTAGGGTGGGGCCGATGGAGGTGGTGGTGGAGTTAAAGGTGGAAGTGGAAATTTTTTTAAATGCTGGAAAGACCTTAAAATTTTACTAAAATCTTTATAACCATATAATTAATATAATTTTTAGAATTATTAAAATTATTAGTAACTTCCCTAAAATTCTAAAAGGTAATTAAATTTTACCAACATTTTAATAAAATTTATTGAAATTCCATTGAAATTACGAAAATCAACGATATTCCAAAATTCGTTTAGTATTTATTAAAATTGTTAACATTTTAATAATTTTTTATTTCTTTAGAAGCATAAAATTTTATTAAAATGGTAAAGGATGTATTAAATTTTTAAAAACTATTTTAATTCTACAAAAATTATTAAAATTGTTACAGGTGTAACGTTATAATTTCAACCTCTAACTAATATTGTTTTAATTATTAAGATGGTTTTATTATTATTAATATTTTCTGAATTTACAAAATCGTTCTAAAATTGTTAAAAAAAAAATTTTAAATAGTGGTGTTACTAAAATTACTGATAACCTTAAATTCTAAAAATTAATTGTTAAAATTGCAATGGAAGTATTAAAATCGTAAAATTATCTTAAGTTTTTCGAAGATATTTAATATTTATTAAAATTATTAGCAAGTTTTAGAAATGTGTTTAGTTTTTTAATTGGTTTTTAAAATTTTAATAAATGTTTAATAATTTTAATAAAATTAAAATCCTTTACAGAAACAAATCGTGTTATTCCCAATGTTGAGTTTATTAAAATCTTATTTGTTTTCTTACTTATTATAATAAACTAAAAATTTTCCTAACTCGTTACAATTTTATTAAAATTATGGGTTTTATTAAAATTAGGCAGAAAAACATAATCTAATTAAACATTGGGTATAAAACAATTTGTTTTTGGAAAAATAGATTTTGTTTATAATAATCTACGCCAAAAATGAGTCGCCTTCTCCAAACATTACTGCTAATAAACACCATTGAATGAAATTGGGCTAAAATTCTTTATTTTAATTTTACAAAAATTATTAAAAGTTAAAATTTTATTAAACAGGTAAACTTTTTATCAGCTGTTAAATTGTATTATTTTTATTAAAATTTTATACAAATTACTAAAATTTTATTAAAATTATTTAAATTGTTATCATTATTACTAGAATTTTTGCTGAAACTCCATTAAAGCTAGTAAAATGGTTTAAATTCTGTAGCAATTATTAGAATTACAAAGACTTTTAAATTTTATTAAAATAATCAAAAGTTGTAAAACTGTAAAATTGAAATTTTATGGCCGCAGAATTGGATGGCGCTTACAAGGTAGATCTTGCATGGTACTATATAGCCCCAGGGCTTAGTTGGGGTGCAATACTACACCACTATAATGCGGTGGTGTTGCAGTTGTTAAGGTAAGGATGTGAAGTTGCATAGCCGTTGAATTATCATCGTCGACAAGCTCACGATTACAACAACCACCACGTTTTTAATAAAGTTAAGGAACCCACCCTCAAACTCTCTACAAATATTGTCATCATAAGGTGCACAAACTGTCACAAAGTATCACAACGAATTTCTAATAGTTGCTGATGCCCCTCAACTACCACAAATTTAATTAAAACTTGAAAAGTTGGAAACGTTACAGCAGAACCGCAGAATATAAATTTTTATTAGTCTCGTGTAAGGGAGCCATCGATATAAAACTTTATTGTACTTTCTTTAATCAACTTGAAACTCAATCGTACCATCGAGTAAATCAATGTTACAAAGTGATTTAATTGTAATACACTTAATATTTGCAAGGGGGTTGTTAGATTGTAAGTTTGTTAGGCTTAGTTGAGGGGCTACATTTAGAGTTTGAAGGAACAAGCTAAACTTAGGAAACGTACGGCTCTCTGTAGCATATATTTTGAAGTTTGGGGGTTGTTGAAAACTTTCAGTATTATTTTAGAGACCCTTTTCGTTTTCCAAAAATTAACAAAAATGAGATTATTATTGTGGTTCAGGGCCACTTTCAATATTTTGTCTGCAGCCCAAACGGCTTTGATTTCGTTCTTTTAATAACGCTTGCAGCCTGAATCTACACGTGGATTATTTTAATTAGAAAATTCTAGTCTTCTAGCGAATTAAAAAATTGACACTGAAATTGTAACAAATTTTAATAAATTTTAGATATCTTCGAAAAACTTAAAATAATTTTAGGATTTTAACACTTCTATTGTAATTTTAGCATTTAATTTTTAAAATTTTAAGGTGTTTAGTAATATAAAAATTTTTAAAATAACGATTTTAACAATTTTAATAAGATTAAAGGCAGAGGCAGAGGTAGAGGCAGAGGCAGAGGCAGAGGCAGAGGTAGAGGCAGAGGCAGAGGCAGAGGCAGAGGAAGAGGCAGAGGCAGATGCAGAGGCAGAGGCAGAGGCAGAGGCAGAGGTAAAGGCGGAGGCGAAGGCGGAGGCAGAGGCAGAGACCAAAGCAGAGGCAGAGGCAGAGGCAGAGGCAGAGGCAGAGGCATAGGCATAGGCAGGGCAGAGGCAGAGGCAGAGGCAGAGGCAGAGGCAGAGGCAAAGGCAGAGGCAGAGGTAGAGGCAGAGGCAGAGGCAGAGGCAGAGGCATAGGCATAGGCAGAGGCAGAGGCAGAGGCAGAGGCAGAGGCAGAGGCAGAGGCAGAGGCAGAGGCAGAGGCAGAGGCAGAGGCAGAGGCAGAGGCAGAGGCAGAGGCAGAGGCAGAGGCAGAGGCAGAGGCAGAGGCAGAGGCAGAGGCAGAGGCAGAGGCAGAGGCAGAGGCAGAGGCAGAGGCAGAGGCAGAGGCAGAGGCAGAGGCAGAGGCAGAGGCAGAGGCAGAGGCAGAGGCAGAGGCAGAGGCAGAGGCAGAGGCAGAGGCAGAGGCAGAGGCAGAGGCAGAGGCAGAGGCAGAGGCAGAGGCAGAGGCAGAGGCAGAGGCAGAGGCAGAGGCAGAGGCAGAGGCAGAGGCAGAGGCAGAGGCAGAGGCAGAGGCAGAGGCAGAGGCAGAGGCAGAGGCAGAGGCAGAGGCAGAGGCAGAGGCAGAGGCAGAGGCAGAGGCAGAGGCAGAGGCAGAGGCAGAGGCAGAGGCAGAGGCAGAGGCAGAGGCAGAGGCAGAGGCAGAGGCAGAGGCAGAGGCAGAGGCAGAGGCAGAGGCAGAGGCAGAGGCAGAGGCAGAGGCAGAGGCAGCGGCAGAGGCAGAGGCAGAGGCAGAGGCAGAGGCACAGGCAGAGGCAGGGGCAGAGGCAGAGGCAGAGGCAGAGGCAGAGGCAGAGGCAGAGGCAGAGGCAGAGGCAGAGGCAGAGGCAGAGGCAGAGGCAGAGGCAGAGGCAGAGGCAGAGGCAGAGTCAGAGGCAGAGGCAGAGGCAGAGGCAGAGGCAGAAGCAGAAGCAGAAGCAGAGGCAGATGCAGAAGCAGAGGCAGAGGTAAAGGCGGAGGCGAAGGCGGAGGCAGAGGCAGAGACCGTGTTACGTTAATTCGTGGCAGCCACGTTGGGCGCCAAATTTATGTTACGTTTCTTCGTAGCCGTGCGTAACACAAAGAAAATTAAAGAAATGACCGGGCTCAATCGGAGAGTAGGGGGAGGTTGTAGAAAGCAGACTGACAGATAATGTATGCGGCGGTAAGGAGTTGGTGACAATACCTGCAAGAAAAATAGTTAAGCAAACCTGAAAAAAAAGGAATAAGTATAGCAGCAATGAAAAGTCTAAATTATTCAGTACTTTGTAGAATGTAAAAAAAAGAAACTGTTTGGATAATCTATATAATATAACAACAGTAAAAGCAATACAGAAAAATGTTTAGTACAAAGTGAGGTAATATTGGGGAGTAGCAGAAACGTTTCCTCATACACCAATTAAACATAAATCAGACAAAATATTAAAAAAAGATAAATAGATAAGACACAATTGGTATGAGTAATTCAGTAGTATTGATTTTTCTTTCTTTCTTTTTTTTTCTCTATGTTTTAAAATAGCATGCAAGTCTATTGTAAAAGGTTTCAGAACGACGAAGATATGGCAAAACAACGGATAGATATTTAAAGTAATAATAAGTAGGAAATAGTTCAACTTACAAAAAGTCCTTCAGTAACGCTTCCTTGCATTTGAAGCACTTCACCCTTTACTGGGAGGGTGTTGATGGAACTTATCACACGTGACCCTAATCACACCTACGTATTTCACTGGTGTTAGCAACAGACATTATCACGCGACGGAACTATGTAGCATTGATAAATTTCTTGTTAATTCTATTTCCTGGGACAATAATTTCGAAATATTTTGTAGCACTAGTTTAATTTCAACTGGGACCAAATGTATTTTATTTTCATAAACATCCAAAAATCAGTGAGAAACTTCAACCAATACCTTTGTAAACCGGTAATCTGTTATATTTCGCAAATGACGAAATTTGCGCAAGCAAAGATCTGTTGTAGATTCTTTGGGGTTAGAAAATTCAGAAACTACAGTATCAACTGTATTTGGATAATCCAAAGTATGAACTACTCTGATAAAAAGAAAAGGACCTCGAAACTAGATCGCACACACAGTTCCAATATAAAATAACAACTCTACAAAAAAACACAATTAGTAAAGCAACGCGTATTACTAAAATAATGTTCCGTAAAATAAGCACGTGCGGTCAAGTCAACAAGTTCGATCACTTTTATTTCCAACAGAAAATCAACGAAAACAATTAGTAAAGCAACGCGTATCACTAAAACCCGTGCGGTCGAGTCAACACGTTCGCTTATATAGCATACTTTCTTCCAAAGCAATCAGAACTACACTCCGCACTCTAATCTGTTTATATAAACTAGTTGTTACCATAAGCTCTTGTCGACTCTTATCTCGACTTCGTTAATAACATAAGGAACATCCAAAACGTGAATGCACCATCATATCTAATAACTAATTACAGTTGTTTATCATTTTTGATAAGTTGGAAAGTAATTTACGAATAATCCAATTTCCTTGCAATATTAATGAAAATCAATCTTCAAATTATCTACTTTTAAAGTAATACCCACAAGTTAAATTGCATACCAATCTGAAAACTATTCGAAAGTATTTACTTTATACAAACCGCGATCCCAAAGAAACGATGTATTTTTAAGTACGTTAACAAAAAGGGAGCGTAAAAACGTTAAGCTATAAAAATGCCCGTTACAACCGAAGCAGAGGCAGAGGCAGACGCAGAGGCAGAGGCAGACTCAGAGGCCAGATTAACTTTACAAAAACAATTCGCTCTCATAATCCCTTCAAGAAAATAATAGGAACAGAATGAAGTTACATTCACCAGGACTCAGTGGCGTGTTATACAGACAGAATAAAAAGAGGGATACAGAACTTGCCTAAACCGAGTGTTTCTGGAGAGTAGTTGAGCCCATTGTTTTCTTTTAGGCAGACACAACTATTTGCTACGTATAGTTTTGCGCAATGTTAGAAATGGATAAAACCCAGGAGAAAAGAGAGGTAGAAGAGCGAATAGTCAAACAGAACTTCAAGCCATCCGCTCTTCCATGACAAGGTGTCCACTGGTTGGAGAGTGCGAAAACGCATTGGAGGAACTAACCAGTTAGAAGGAGGTTCAGTTCCTTCGGGTTTTAAGACACAACGGTGTGCAGGTGGCAGGAATTCTTTATTAAGGGCCTAAATCGTGCATAGGTTTAACGAGGAAATCGGTAACGTCCGAATTAAAATTTTAGATACGGATGAGATGGAAAGAGGACTGGAAGAGAATAAAGGACTATAGACAATTAAAGATAACGATAGGCATATCGTTCTTGAATCGTCCAAATCGGTTATCATTATCGTTGAATGTCTTCAGTCCCTTACGTTCTTCCGCACCTTTTCCCACCTTTTCCGTATTCGGATATCACCGATTTTCTTGTTAAGCCTACACACGGTTCAAGCCCTAAATAAGGAATTCCTGCCGCCGGCTAAGCTATCTTATGAACTCGTCCGAGTTCTAGGACATCAGGGTTTGCAGGAAAACGAGGAACTTAATAGGTTAGCTAAGCGGGAGTCTGGAATTCCTTATTTAGGGTCCAAACCGCGCATAGGTTTAACGAGGAAGTCGGTGACGCCCGAATTAAAATTTTAGATATCGATTAGGTGGAAATAAGACTGGAAGAGAAGAATGGACAGTACACAATCAAAGATAATGATAGCCATGCGGTTCTTGAATCGTCAGGACCGGTTATTGTTATCTTTGAATATCTACAATCACTTCTTTTCTTCAGCTCCTCTTTCCACCTCTTCCGTATTCGGAAGCCACCAATTTCCTCGTTAAACCTACATACGGTTTAAGCTCTAAATAAGGAATTCCTGTTTCCGGTTAAGCTAACCTATCAACAGCTCAGAGTTCTAGAACAGCAGAGTGTGCAGGTTAGTTAAGTAGTGCGCCGGCATTCATTATTTCCTTATTTAAAGTCTGAACCGTGAATAGGTTTAACGAAGAAATTGGTGGCGTCAGAATTAAAGCTTTCGATACAGAAAAGATGGGAAGAGAAGAAAGGACTGTAGACAATCAAAGATAATGATAGCCATGCCGTTCTTGAATCTTCCGGACCGGTTATCATTATCTTTGAATGTTTACAGTCCCTTCCTTTCTTCCGCATTTCTTTCCACCTCTTCCATATTCGAAAGCCACCGATTTTCTTGTTAAACCTACACACGGTTCAACCCCTAAGCAAGGAATTCCTGCCCCTCGGCTAAGCTAACCAATCAACATCCCTGAGTTCTACGACACGAGGGTGTGCTGATAGGCCGGAATTCCGCATTTTCTTATTTAAAACCTGAATCGTGCATAGGTTTAACAAAGAAATCGGTGGCGTATGCTGCAGCCCCACGGTACCAACTGCACGCCCTCCGCCTCCAAGAGCTTACCCAGTTGTCGGTCTGACCCGACGACACAGCCGATCGATCGAGATGGTTAGTCTCGATTTCCCGTCTAGGTAAAATCTGGGCCAAGTGGAGTTAGCCAGACACTGAGGAATTAAATCCGCCTCATGTGTGGCTTAACTACATGGATCCGTCATCTAACCGACACGGTCGCCTCGCACGGCACAAACATGAGGTGGCCTGAACCCCTGTGCAGACCGCTATCGGCTCATGTACCAGTAGGAATTTGGAGGTTTGGTCCGTGATGTAGATCAGCCTAACCATCATCATGCGGGGTTTAGACCGGTTTGACGTACACTCATTCCCCGTATGTTGTGAGTTCTATGCCACTCAGCGCTCTTAATCACTACGAGTGCTAGGCTTATTCTGTCACAAAACCTAATGGCAGCGAACGATTACTCGTACGGTAACATTGGGTCTTCTCTATCCACCACCTGGGGACGCGCCCAATGTGTAACCACCAACCACACGAGGTTTAAAGGGGTATGTCAATCTTGTGGAGCCTAACCACCTTTGGTACTTTTGGTATTGAGTCCGCGGTGCCGAGAGACCTTGATGTTCCTCAAGCTATTTGGACTTCGTCTTTTTTTAAAGAATAGATAACAAATTTGTAACTAACTTCTGATTATGTTGTTCAGTTTTCTAAAAAATTAAAGAAACGCGATAATGTTGTAATGTTGTGGACCTGGACCGCTTTTTGTACGTCCATAGTCTGAAGCGGAAAGTTCTCCCATTTTATTATCTACGTAGCTATTTCACCCCCCTTTTTGTTTCCGATAGTTTCAATTTTCTGTTTTAAACCTACTTGGTTCTTGTAGATGGCGCACATTTTTAAATCTGTCATCGATAATCAATATTAATATGTCAGTTATGCGGTCAACTCCGCTCTATTCCTCTGTTGCCTCACTTCTATTTATCCAAGATAGTTACACAACGACCAGAAATGGTTCAAGCCCCACATTGTTAATTATATTACCAACTGCAGCTCAGTAGATCTTACCTCACAAAATATAAAGCGCTAATTCCCTAAACTACAGCGGACTGAATCGAAAGAAAATTTGTCATTAAGTTTTTGAACAAATTTGCAGAGATTTCCAACTACTTTTAACTACCTTAAATTTAATTAAAACTTTAAAGTTGGTAGTGTTTAAGTAGAACTGGCGGAAATGGATTTATGGAGGTATAAAGCATACGAAGGTATCAATACAAACTTAACTTTAATTTAATTTTGGAGTTCTTAATCACCTTGTCGGAAGCGTTTGTGAAGTAAAAACGTATTTTCGAAAGTTAGGTTAAGTGTTTTAATTGTATCTTTAGGGAATTTCGTTGAAGTTAAACAGGTTTTTGCTCGTCTTATGTAGGGATGTATAAATACATGCTGTTTTTTATCTTCGAAGCAACTAACAGAGAGGCACTAGATCTCACTTGTAACAAACTCCATGCGTCCTCCCGTTTACCTCTAGTTAAAAGCTCCAGAGTAGTAGCGCAAAGCCGATCTCAACTCCATGTAGGTTAACGGTAGCAATATGTTTTTTATTGGGTGAGAAGTATGTCAACTTCTGAGTAAACGCAAAGTACGTTGCAATACCGAACTATGACGTCCGCCATTGCGTTCGCTATTACACCTTCGCAAATGTACATTTTTGTTGCCGCTAAGTATAAAGCAATCGGTCCCCATAGATACGGCAATTTCGCCCTGTAATAGAGGAATTTAACGTTGTTAGAGCAATTTGGCTCTATACGATGAGCAATTTTGTTTAAAAGCGCAGGGAGTGGTGTTGCGTAAAGGTGGGGTGGTCTCAGCACACTGCCTTGGAGATTGAAATGACCACCGCAATAGCCTTAAGTCCTATTCTGTCCTTTCGTTGCAAAGCTCTCAGTTACTCCAATCAAAGCCACCGGATGGGATCAACCCTTCGCCAATATGAATAAGCCTAGGACCCTATGTCTTAACCTCCTATATCCTTCGCACTTCCCTATATAGTAACCATAAGTTTCCTCCTGCCTTTTGTAACCTTGCGTAACCTGCAATGACCAATGAGGACTCCTACCTTTATTTAAAGCCATGCCGTTCTTGATTCGACACGGCTATCATTACCTTTAAATTTCTACAGTCCCTTCGCCTCTTTCACTCGTCTTTCCACTCCTTCCGTATTCAAAGCTTTAATTCGGACGCCACCGATTTCTTTGTTAAACCTATGCACGATTCAGGTCTTAAATAAGGAAATACGGAATTCCGGCCAACTGCTTAACTAACTTATCAGCAAACCCGGTGTCCTAGAACTCAGAGATGTTGATAGGTTAGCTTAACCGGGGGCAGGAATTCCTTAATTAGGGCTTGAACCGTGTGTAGGTTTAACGAGGAACGCGGTGATGTCCGCATACGAAAGAGGTGGAAAGAGAAGCGGAAGAAAGGAAGGGACTGTAAACATTCAAAGATAATGATAATTGATTTGGACGATTCAAGAACGGCATGACTATCATTATCTTTGATTGTCTATAGTCCTTTCTTTTCTTCCAGTCCTCTTTCCATCTCTTCCGTATCTAAAATTTTAATTCGGACGTCACCACTTTTCCTCGTTAAACCTATGTACGATTTAGGCCCTTAATAAAGAATTCCTGTCGCCTGCTTAGCTAACCTATTAGCTTCCTCGTTTACCTGCACACCGTTGTGTCCTAAAACCCGGAGGAACTGAACTTCTTCTGACTGGTTAGTTTCTCCAATGCGTCTTCGCACTTCCCAACCAGTAACACCTAGTCATGAGAGAGCGGATAACTTGGAGCTCTTCTTGACTATCTGCTTTTCTATCTCTTTTCTCCTAGCTTTTATCCTTTTTTAACATTGCGCAAAACTATACGTGGCAAATAGTTGTGTCTGCCCAAAGGAAAAGCATGGTGCCCACTACTCTCCAGAAACACCCGGTCCCCGCAAGTCCTGCATCCCTCCTCTTATTACGTCAGTATAGCACACCACTGAGTCCTGGATTCTCGTTATTTCCTCAAAGGCATTGTAAGAGCAAATTGCTTCTGTAATCTTAATCTGACCTCTGCGTCTGCCTCTGCCTTTGCTCTACCTTTGCATCTGCCTCTGCATCTGCCTCTGCATCTGCCTCTGCATCTGCCTCTGCATCTGCCTCTGCATATCCCTCTGTTTCTGTCTCTGTCTCTGTCTCTGTCTGTCTCTGTCTCTGTCTCTGCCTCTGCCTCTGCCTCTGCCTCTGCCTCTGCCTCTGCCTCTGCCTCTGCCTCTGCCTCTGCCTCTGCCTCTGCATCTGTCTCTGCCTCTGCCTCTGCCTCTGCCTCTCCCTCTGCCTCTGCCTCTGCCTCTGCCTCTGCCTATGCCTCTGCCTCTGCCTCTGCCTCTGCCTCTGCTTCTGCCTTTGCCTCCGCCTCTGCCTCTGCCTCCGCCTCTGTCCCTGTCTCTGTCTCTGCCTCTGCATCTGCCTCTGCATCTGCCTCTGCCTTTGCCTCTGCCTCTGCCTCTGCCTCTGCCTCTGCCTCTGCCTCTGCCTCTGCCTCTGCCTCTGCCTCTGCCTCTGCCTCTGCCTCTGCCTCTGCCTCTGCCTCTGCCTCTGCCTCTGCCTCTGCTTCTGCCTCTGCCTCTGTCTCTGTCTCTGCCTCTACCTCTACCCCTGCCTCTGCCTGTGCCTTTGCCTATGCCTCTGCATAATAAAATATACGACTGTTTGTGGACCACATCCGTACGCAAGTGTATCAAAAATGTGCTTTTGACTTGCATACTATTTGATGCATGTAAACAAAAGATTTGCAAGCGCCGTGTACATATTTCGATGCACCTATAAAATTTGTAATCGGTTTTTATATTTCGACCCAAATGTATGAAAAATATGCATTTGATTTGTATGCATTTTTGACGCATGTGTATGAAAAATATCCAAATATTTTGCATACATATTGACGCTAATGTATAAAATATGTGTAATCAATTTGTATACATTTTTTACGCATGTGTATGAATAATGTGCAATTGTTTTGTATACATTTTTGAGGCATATGTATGAAAAATATGCAAACGTTTTGTATACACTTTGATGCAAATGTGACAAAAGTATGCAATTTATGTACATTTTTGTAGCATATATATGAAAATGTGCAAGCATCTTGTTGGTGCAAGTAAATCAAAACTATGCAATTGATTTGTATCCAGTTTTGACGCAATTGTATGCAAAATATGCAGGCATTTTGTATACATTTTGACGCGAAAGTATGAAATATGTGCAATCGATTTGTATACATTTATGACGCGTATGTATGAGAAATGTCCAATCGCTTTGTATACACTTTGATGCAAATGTATCAAAAGTAAGATATAGATTTGTATATACTTTTGGCGCATATATTTGAAAAATATGCAATCGTTTTGTATACATTTTTGAGGCATATGTATGAAAAATATGCAAGCATTTGGTTGGTGCAAATGTATCAAAACAATGCAATAGAAATGTATACATTTCTGTCGCAATTGTATGAAATACATGCAATCGATCTGTATACATTTTGACGCATATGTATAAAAAATATGCAAACGTTTTGTATACAATTTGATATTGTATCAAAAATATGCAATAGATTTGTATCCATTTTTGAAGCACATGTATGAGAAACATTCAATCGTTTTTTGTATTAAATTACATGAACTCTATGCAATGGATTTGTATACATTCGTTATGAAAAATATGCAAATGTTGTATATACATTTTGATGCGCATATAAAAAATATGCAAAAGTTTTATTATACATTATGGGGCAAATGTATTAAAAATATGCAATGGATTTGTATACAATTTTGACGCATATGTATGTAAAATATGCAAACTTTTTGTTACACTTTGACGCGAATGTATGAAGTATATGCAATCGATTTGTATACATTTATGACTCGTATGTATGAGAAATGTCCAAACGCTTTGAATACACTTTGATAAAAAATGTATAAAAAATATTGATATGCATATGCATGAAAAATATACACCTGTTTTGTTGGTGCAAATGTATCAAAAATATGCAATGGATTTGTATACAGTTTTGACGGGTATGTATATACGTATTGTATACATCTTTGACACATATGTATGAAAAATATGCAATCGTTTTGTATAATCTTTGATAAAAATTGTATCAGAAATATGCAATAATTTTGTATACATTTTTGACGCATATGTATGAAAAATGTGTAATCGTTTTATATACACTTTGATGCAAATAATCAAAAGTATGCAATAGATTTGTATACATCCTTGACGCATATGTACAAAAAATATGCATGCGTTTTGTTGGTGCAAATGTATGAAAGCATTGCAATGGATTTGTATACATTTTTGACGCAATTGTAAGTAAAATATGCAAATATGTGGTATAAATTTTAACGCGCAAGTATAAAGAATATGCAATTAATTTGTATACATTTTTGACGCATATGTATGAAAAATATGCAATCGTTTTGTATATACTTTGATGTAAATAAATCAAAAGTATGTAGTGGATTTGTGTACATTTTTGACGCATATGGATCAAAAATATACATGCGTTTGGTTGTTGCAAGTGTACGTATTCCTTTTTGAGGCAATTCTAGGAAAAATATGCAAATGTTTAGCATAAATTTTAACGCGCATATATGAAAAATATGCCATGGATTTGTATACATTTTTGACGCATATAAATGAAAAATATGCAACAGTTTTGTTGGTGCAAATAAATCGAAACTATGCACTGGATTTGTATACAGTTTGACGCATATGTATGAAAAATATTCAAACGTGTTGTATACATTTTGACGCGCATATATGAAATATATGCAATCGATTTGTATACATTTTTGACGCGTATGTATGAAAAATATGCAATCGTCATGTATACAAATTGATACAAATTGTATCAAAAATATGCAATAGATCTATATATATTTTTGACGCATATGTATCGAAAATATTCAATCGTTTTATTGGTGTAAATGTATGAAAACTATTCAATGGATTTGTATACATTTTTGACGCATCTAAAGAAAAATAATGCAAATGATTTGTATAAATTTTAACGCGCATATATGAAAAATATGCAGTCGATTTGTCTCCATTTTTGACGCACATAAATGAAAAATATGGAATCGCTTTGTTTGTGCAAATGTGCAAAAACTATGCAATGGATTTGTATACATTTTTGACGCAATTGTATGATTAATATGCAAATTTTAGTATACGTTTTGACGTGCATGTATGAAATATATGCAATCGATTTGTATACATTTTTGACGTAACTGTATTATGCAAATGTTTTGTATACATTTTGACGCGCATGTATGAAGTATGTAATCGATTTGTATAGATTTTTGACGCAATTGTATTAAAAGTAAGCAATCGTTTTGTATACACTTTTATGCAAACGCATCAAAAGCATGCAATGGATTTGTATATATTTTTGACGCAATTGTAGGGGAACTATGCAAATGATTTGTATAAATCTTAACGTGCATGTATGAAAAATATGCTATCGATTTGTCTACACTTTTGACGCATATAAATGAAAACTATGCAATCGCTTTGTGAGTGCAAATGTATGAAAACCATGCAATGGATTTTGATACATTTTTGACGCAATTGTATGATAAATATGTAAATGTTTTGTATACATTTTGAGGTGCATGTATTAATAATGCAATCGATTTGTATACATTTTTGACGCATATGTATAAAAAAATATGCAAACGTTTTGTATACACTTTGATGCAAATGCATCAAAAGTATGCAGTGGATTTGTGTACATTTTTGACGCATGTGGATGAAAAATGTGCATGCGTTTGATTGTTGCAAATGTATGTATACCTTTTTAACGCAATTGTAGGATGTAGATTTGTTTACACATTTGACGCAAATGTATAATAAATATGCATGCGTTTGTTGGTGCAAATGTATGAAAACAATGCAATAGATTTGTATACATTTTTGACGCAAAGAAGAAAAATATGCAATCGATTTGTATCCATTTTTGACGCACATAAATGAAAAATATGGAATCGCTTTGTTTCTGCAAATGTGTAAAAACTGTGCAATAGATTTGTATACATTTTTGACGCAATTGTATGATTAATATGCATATTTTAGCATACGTTTTGACGTGCATGTATGAAATATATGCAATCGATTTGTATACATTTTTGACGTAACTGTATTATGCAAATGTTTTGTATACATTTTGACGCGCATGTATGAACTATGTAACCAAATTGTATAGATTCTTGACGCAATTGTATGAAAAGTAAGCAATCGTATATACTTTTATGCAAACGCATCAAAAGTATGCAATGGATTTGTATACATTGTTGACGCAACACTAGGACAAATATGCAAATGTTTTGTATAAATTTTAACGCGCAAGTATGAAAAATTTGCAATCGATTTGTATACCTTTTTTACACATATAAATGAAAAATATGCAAGAGTTTTGTTGGTGCAAATGTATCAAAACTATGCAATGGGTTTGTTTACAATTTTGACGCAAATGTATGAAAAATATACAAACAAGTTGTGTACATTTTGACGCGCATATATGAAATATATGCAATCGATTTGTATACATTTTTGACGCATAGGCATGAAAAATTTTAAAACGTTTTGTTGGTGCAAATGTATGAAAACTATGCAGTGGATTTTTATACACTTTTGACGCAATTGCATAGATAATATCAAACGTTTTGTATACATTTTAGCGCGCATGAATGAAAATCTGCAATCGATTTTTATGCATTTATGACGCATATGTATGAAAAATGTGCAATCATTTTGTATACGCTTTGATGCAAATGTACAAAAGTATGCAACAGAATTTTATACATTTTTGACGCATATGTATGAAAACTATGCAAGCGTTTTCTTGGGATAATTGTATCAAAACCATGCAATGTATTCGTATACATTTTTGACGCAATTGTATGAAAAATATGCATACGTTTTGTATACATTTTGATACAAATTATATCAGAAATATGCAATAAATTTATATACATTTTTGACGTATATGTATGAAAAATATGCAGGCGTTTTGTTGGTGCAAATGTATCAAGGCCATGCAAAGAATTTGTATACATTTTTCACGCAATTGTATAAAAAATATTCATGCCTTTTGTATTCATTTTGAAACAAATTATATCAAAAATATGCAATAGATTTATATACTTTTTGACGCATTTGTATGTAAAATATGTAATCGTTTTGTATACACCTTGATGCAAATTTATCAAAAGTATGCAATAGATTTGTATACATTTTTGACGCGTATGAAAAATATGCAATCGATTTCTATACATTTTTGACGCATTTGTATGAAAAGTATGCAATCGTTTTGTATGCACTTTGTTACAAATTGTATCAAAAATATGCAATAGATTTATATACATTTTTGACGCATTTGTATGTAAAATATGCAATCGTGTTTATACACTTTGATGCAAATGTGTCAAAAATATGCTTTTGATTTGTATACATATTTGACGCATTTTAACTAAGAATGTACAAGCGTGTTATTCTTGGAAATTTATGAAAACTGTGCAATGCGTTTGTATACACTTTAATGCAAATGTATAAAAAATATGCAATAGAATTGTATACATTCTTGACGCACATGTATAAAAAAATATACAAGCGTTTTGTTGGTGCAAATGTATCAAAAATATGCAGTGCATTTGTATACATTTTTGACGCATATGTATGAAAATATGCAATCGATTTGTATTCATTTTTGACACATTTGTACGAAAAATATGCAATCGTTTTGTATGCACTTTGATACAAATTATATCAAAAATATGCAATAGATTTGTATACATTTTAGACGCATATAAACTAAAAATATGCAAGCGTCTTGTTGAAAATTTATGAAAACTTTGTAATGGATTTGTATACACTTTTGACGCAATTGTATGAAAAATATGCAAATGGGTTATATACATTTTAATGCACATGTATGAAAATATGCAATCGATGTGTATACACTTCAATGCAAATGTATAAAAAATATGCAATAGTTTTGTATACATTTTTGACGTACATGTATAAAAAAATATGCAAGCGTTTTGTATCAAAACTATGCAATGCATTTGTATACATGTTTGACGCATATGTATGAAAAATATGCAAGCGTTTTTTCGGTCCAAATGTATTAAAACTATGCAATGGATTTGTATACACTTTTCACGCAATTGCATAAAAAAGCGTTTTGTATACATTTTAGCGCGCATGAATGAAAAATATGCAATCGACTTTTATACATTTTTGACGAATATGTATGAAAAATATTCAATCATTTTGTATACACTTTGATGCAAATGTATCAAAAGTACGCAATAGAACTTTATACATTTTTGACCATATGTATGAAAAATATGCAAGCGTTTTGATCGTGCAAATGTATCAGAACCATGCAGAGGATTTGAATACATTTTTGAGGCAATTGTATGAAAAATATACCGTCGTTTTGCATATATTGTGATACAAATTATATAAAAAATATGCAATAGATTTATATACATTTTTGACGCATTTGTATGTATAATATGCAATCGTTTTGTATACACTGTGATGCAAATGTACCAAAAGTGTGCAATAGTTTTGTATACATTTTTGACGCATATGTATGAAATATTTGCAATCAATTTGTATACATTTTTGACGCATTTGTATAAAAAATATGCAATCGTTTTGTAAGCACTTAGAGACAACTTATATCAAAAATCTGCAATAGATTTATATACATTTTTGACGCATTTGTATGTAAAATATGCAATAGTTTTGTCTTAACGTTGATGCAAATGTATCAAAAGTATGCAATAGATTTGTATACATTTTGACGCATATATATTAAATATGTGCAATCGATTTGTAAAAATTTTTGGCGCATTTGCATGAAAAATATGCAATCTTTTTGTATGCACTTTGATACAAATTATATAAAAAATCTGCAATAGATTTATATACATTTTTGACGCATTTGTATGTATAATATGCAATAGTTTTGTCTTAACGTTGATGCAAATGTATCAAAAGTATGCAATAGATTTGTATACATTTTGACGCATATATATTAAATATGTGCAATCGATTTGTAAAAATTTTTGGCGCATTTGCATGAAAAATATGCAATCTTTTTGTATGCACTTTGATACAAATTATATAAAAAATCTGCAATAGATTTATATACATTTTTGACGCATTTGTATGTAAAATATGCAATAGTTTTGTCTTAACGTTGATGCAAATGTATCAAAAGTATGCAATAGATTTGTATACATTTTGACGCATATATATTAAATATGTGCAATCGATTTGTAAAATTTTTGGCGCATTTGCATGAAAAATATGCAATCTTTTGTATGCACTTTGATACAAATTATATAAAAATCTGCAATAGATTTATATACATTTTTGACGCATTTGTATGTAAAATATGCAATAGTTTTGTCTTAACGTTGATGCAAATGTATCAAAAGTATGCAATAGATTTGTATACATTTTGACGCATATATATTAAATATGTGCAATCGATTTGTAAAAATTTTTGGCGCATTTGCATGAAAAATATGCAATCTTTTTGTATGCACTTTGATACAAATTATATAAAAAATCTGCAATAGATTTATATACATTTTAGACGCATTTGTATGTAAAATATGCAATTTTTTTGTATAAACGTTGATGCAAATGTTTTAAAAGTATGCAATAGATTTGTATACATTTTGACGCATATGTATGAAGTATGTACAATCGAGTTGTATAAGTTTTTGACGCATTTATATGAAAAATATGCAATCGTTTTGTATACACTTTGATATAAATTATATCAAAATCATGCAATAGATTTATATACATTTTTGACGCATTTGTATGTAAAATATGCAATCGTTTTGTATACACTGTGATGCAAATGTACCAAAAGTATGCAATAGATTTGTATACATTTTGACGCATATGTATGTAAATATATGCAATCGTTTGTATAAATTTTTGATGCAATTTATATGAAAAATATGCAATAGATTTGTATACACTTTTGCGATATATGAAATTCAATATGTATAAACGATTATCATGCAAATATGCAATCGTTTTGTATACATTTTGACGCATTTGTATGTAAAATATGCAATCGTTTTGTATGTACTAAGATACAATTTATATCAAAAATATGCATTACATTTATATACATTTTTGATGCATTTGTATGTAAAATATGCAATTGGTTTGTATAAACTTTGATGCAAATAAATCAAAAGTATGCAATAGATTTGTATACATTTTGTCGTATATGCATGAAGTTTGTGCAATCGAGTTGTATAAGTTTTGACGCATTTGTATGAAAAATATGCAATCGTTTTGTATACATTTTGATATAAATTATATCAAACACATGCAATAGATTTATATACATTTTTGACGCATTTGTATGTAAAATATGCAATCGTTTTGTATACACTTTGATGCAAATGTACCAAAAGGTTGCAATAGATTTATATACATTTTTGACGCATATGTATGAAAAATATGCAATCGTTTTGTATGCACATAGATACAACTTATATCAAAAATATGCATTAAATTTATATACATTTTTGACGCATTAGTATGTAAAATATGCAATTTTTTTGTATAAACGTTGATGCAAATGGATCAAAAGTATGCAATAGATTTGTTTACATTTTGTAGCATATGTATGAAATATGTGCAATCGATTTGTATAATTTTTTGACGCATATGTATGTAAAATATGCAGTCATTTTGTATACACTTTGAACAAATGCATCAAAAGTATGCAATAGATTTGTGTACATTGTTGACGCTTATTTATGAAAAATATGCAAGCGATTTGTATACATTTTAACGCATTTGTATGAAAAATATGCAATCATTTTGTATGGACTTTGATACAAATTATATCAAAAGCATGCAATAGATTTGTATACATTTTTGACGCTTTTGTATGTAAAATATGCAATCGTTTTGTATACACTTTTGTACAAATTATATCAAAAATATGCAATAGATTTATATACATTTTTGACGCATTTGTATGTAAAATATGCAATTGTTTTGTATTAACATTGATGCAAATGTATCAAAAGTATGCAATAGATTTATATACATTTTTGACCCATATGTATGAAATATATACAATTGATTTGAATACATTTTCACGCATTTGTATAAAAAATATGCAATCGTTTTGTATGCACTTAGATACAATTTATATCAAAAATATGCATTACATTTATATAAATTTTTGACGCATTGGTATGCAAAATATGCAATTTATTTGTATAAACGTTGATGCAAATGTAC
This sequence comes from Platerodrilus igneus, assembly GCA_036346225.1. Lineage (NCBI taxonomy): Eukaryota > Metazoa > Arthropoda > Insecta > Coleoptera > Lycidae > Platerodrilus > Platerodrilus igneus. The sequence continues at coordinate 2,074,870 of JARFIW010001545.1, forward strand.
CAAAAGTATGCAATAGCTTTGTATACATTTTGACGCATATGTGTGTAGTATGTGCAATCGAGTTGTATAAGTTTTTGATGCATTTGTATGAAAAATATGCAATCGTTTTGTATACATTTTGATATAAATTATATCAAAAGCTTGCAATAGATTTATATTCATTTCTGACGCATATGTATGTAAAATATACATGCGTTTTGTTGGTGCAAATGTATGAAAACTATGCAATGGATTTGTGTACATTTTTGACGCAATTGTATTATGCCAATGTTTTGTATACATTTTGACGCGCATGTATGTCATTTTCTATACACTTTGAACAAATGCATCAAAAGTATGCAATAGATTTGTGTACATTATTGACGCTTATTTACGAGAAATATGCAATCGATTTGTATACATTTTAACGCATTTGATACAAATTATATCAAAAGCATACAATAGATTTATATACATTTTTGACGCATTTGTATGTAAAATATGCAATCGTTTTGTATACACTTTCGTACAAATTATATCAAAAATATGCAATAGATTTATATACATTTTTGACGCATTTGTATGTAAAATATCCAATCGTTTTGTGTACACTTAGATGCAAATGTATCAAAAGTATGCAATAGATTTGTATACATTTTTGACGCATATAAACTAAAAATATACAAGCGTGTTGTTGAAAATTTATAAAAACTGTGCAATGGATTTGTATACACTTTTGACGCAATTGTATGAAAAATATGCAAATGTTTTATATACATTTTAACGCGCATGTATGTAAAATATGCAATCGTTTTGTATACACTTTAATGCAATTGTATCAAAACTATGCAATGCATTTGTATACATTTTTGACGCATGTGTATGAAAAATATGCAATGGTTTTGTATGGGTTTTGATACAAATTGTATCAAAAAAATTAATTAGATTTGTATATATTTTTGACGCATATGTATGAAAAATATGCAATCGTTTTGTATACATTTTGATGCAAATGTATGAAAAATGTGCAATCGATTTTTATTAATCTTTCGCGTTAGCCTATCATGGGATTATCCGCCATTTTATTGTTACTTTAATTACCATTGCTTAATACTCGAATAGATTTTATAAAATTAATCTCACAGAATGGTTCTGTTATTTAATTTACTCCAAACATGAAAATTTCATACTTGACAATCTGCCAATTTCACTACTAATTTCCTCCATCAAACAAAAACTCCCCACAACCGTTCAGCTTTCATAAAAGAAAAGTTTTGAAAAATATCTCGACGGATTTTTAGTCGTGTTTAGTAACTTAAAACTAACAATGAACAAATGCACCTGTAACATCGAACGCCATTATCCGCAGTATCATACTGCAAATTTCCCTGGGGGAAAAAGGCGCTGCTCGATCCGAGCATGATGAAACGGTAATGTTCATCGGTTGCGGAGTTTCACAATTCCACCGTGTTTTCTGGCCCCGAACACGTTCGAATAATACAAAACTAAAATTTTTAACGAAGGGAATTTGTGAGGTTATGAATTATGAAAGTGATCTCTTAATTGCTTGCTTTACGAAGACGCGTTGAAGCTAAAGAAAAGCTGTTCAAAACGTTTCGATAGCAATTTATTAACACTTAGGGAGAGAGGGATGTGGAAAATGTATACCAGTGACATGGAAACAATGCAAGTGGAACAACTTGACCGGTGGTCACTAGATAGCGCCCTTAATTGGTATAATTCTGCCTGTAACCTCAACGTCATCTACATGAAAACCACCTCTACCCCACCTAAACCTCAGAAAGTAATGCAACTGTAATAAAAGCAACCTCAACTTTCTCTAAAACGGCTAAACTTCATACGATCGCTCAGGTTTAATTTTAGCCCCTGCGAACCCAACGCCACCAATGCAACTGCTTTACCAAAGCCTTCACTAAACTTACAAAAGCGATACGAAAGCTTGGATTTAATAAATATACCTACTACTCTAACGCCATCTATGCAAAAGCATCTGTGAAGCATTTTCTGAATCTCTGAAAGTGATTCAAATGGTCAGGTCTAATGTAACCACTAAAACACCAACGCAACCAACTCAAAAGCTTTGCTAAAATTTTCTCTAAACCTAACAAAGCGGTACTAGAGTATAGGTTTAATCATTGCACCTACAGCTGCAACGTCATCTATGCAATAGTATCTGCGAAGCACTTTTTGAACTTCTGAAAGTGATTCAAGTGCTTAGGTTCAATGTAACCACTGAAACCCCAACGCCACCAACCCCAAAGCTTTGCTAAAATCTTCTATAGACCTAATAAAGTGATACTAGAGCTTAGGTTTAATCATTGCACCTACAACTGCAACGTCATCTATGCAATAGTATCTGTGAAACATTTTCTTAACTTCTGAAAGTGATTCAAGTGCTCAGGCTCAATGTAACCACTAAAACCCCAACGCAACCAACTCCAATGCTTTGCTAAAATCTTCTCTAAACGTAATAAAATGATACTAGAGCTTAGGTTAATCATTGCACCTACAACTGCAACGTCATCTATGCAATAGTATCTGTGAAACATTTTCTGAATCTCTGAAAGTGATTCAAGTGCTCAGATTTAATGTAACTGCTGAAACCTAAACGGCAGCTATGCAGAAGCTTTGCTAAAATCTTCTATATACCTAACACAGCGATACTAGAGCTCAGGTTTAATCATTACACCTACAGCTTCAATGTCACCTAGCCAAAAGTATCTTTGAAGCATTTACTGAACCTCTGAAAGTGATTCAATTGCTCAGGTTTAATGAAACTACTAAAACCCCAACGCCAGCTGTGCAAAAGCTTTGCTAAAATTTTCTCTAAACCTAACAAAGTAATACGAGGGCCCAGGTTTAATCGTTACACCTACAGCTGCAACGTCAACTATGCAAAAGTTTCTGTGAAGCATTTTCTGAACTTCAGAAAGTAATTCAAGTGCTCAGGTTTAATGTAGCCTCTGAAACCCCAACGCTACCAACTTAAAAGCTTTGCTAAAACCTTCTCTAAACCTAACAAAATAATGCGAGGGCGCAGGTTTAATCGTTACACCTACAGCTGCAACGTCATACGCAAAAGTTTCTGTCAAGGATTTTCTGAACTTCTGAAAGTAATTCAAATGCTCAGGTTTAATGTAGCCTCTGAAACTCCACCGCTACTAATTCAAAAACTTTTCTAAAATCTTCTCTATACCTAACAAAGCGATACGAGAGCTCAGGTTTAATCATTACACCTACAGCTGCAACGTCATTTACGCAAAAGAATCTGCGAAGCACTTTCTGAACTTCTGAAAGTGATTCAAGTGCTCAGGTTCAATGTAACCACTGAAACCCCAACGCCACCAACTCCAAAGCTTTGCTAAAATCTTCTCTAAACCTAATAAAGTGATACTAGAGCTTAGGTTTAATCATTGCACCTACAGCTGCAACGTCATCTATGCAATAGTATCTGTGAAGCACTTTCTGAACTTCTGAAAATGATTCAAGAGCTCAGGTTCGATGTAACCACTGCAACCCCAACGCCGCCACCTTAAAAGCTTTGCTGAAACCTTGTCTAAACCTAACAAACTAATGCGAGAGTTCAGGTTTAATCGTTACACCTACAGCTGCAACGTCATCTATGCAAAAGTTTCTGTGAAGCATTTTCTGAACTTCAGAGAGTAATTCAAGTGCTCAGGTTTAATGTAACCTCTGAAACTCCACCGCTACCAATTCAAAAACTTTTCTAAAATCTTCTCTATACCTAACAATGCGATACGAGAGCTCAGGTTTAATCATTACACCTACAGCTGCAACGTCATCTATGCAATAGTATATGCAAAGCACTTTCTGAACTTCTGAAAGTGATTCAAGTGCTCAGGCTCAATGTAACCACTGAAACCCCAACGCAACCAACTCCAATGCTTTGCTAAAATCTTCTCTAAACCTAATAAAGTGATACTAGAGCTTAGGTTTAATCATTGCACCTACAACTGCAACGTCATCTATGCAATAGTATCTGTGAAACATTTTCTGAATCTCTGAAAGTGATTCAAGTGCTCAGGTTTAATGTAACTACTGAAACCCAAATGGCAGCCATGCAAAAGCTTGCTAAAATCTTCTCTATACCTAACACAGCGATACTAGAGCTCAGCTTTAATCATTACACCTACAGTCTCAATGTCACTTATTCAAAAGTATCTTTGAAGCATTTTCTGAATCTTATAAAGTGATTCAAGTGCTCAGGTTTAATGTAACCACTGAAACCCCAACGCTAGCTATGCAAAAGCTTTGATAAAACCTTTTCTAAACATAACAAAGTAGTACAAGAATTCAGGTTTAATCATTACACCTACGGCTGCATCATCATCTATGCAAAAGTATCTGTGAAGCATTTTCTGAACCTCTGAAAGTGATTCAATTGCTCAGGTTTAATGAAACTACTAAAACCCCAACGCCAGCTGTGCAAAAGCTTTGCTAAAATTTTCTCTAAACCTAACAAAGTAATACGAGGGCCCAGGTTTAATCGTTACACCTACAGCTGCAACGTCAACTATGCAAAAGTTTCTGTGAAGCATTTTCTGAACTTCAGAAAGTAATTCAAGTGCTCAGGTTTAATGTAACCACTGAAACCCCAACGCTACCAACTTAAAAGCTTTGCTAAAACCTTCTCTAAACCTAACAAAATAATGCGAGGGCTCAGGTTTAATCGTTACACATACAGTTGCAACGTCATACGCAAAAGTTTCTGTCAAGGATTTTCTGAACTTCTGAAAGTAATTCAAATGCTCAGGTTTAATGTAGCCTCTGAAACTCCACCGCTACTAATTCAAAAACTTTTCTAAAACCTTCTCTATACCTAACAAAGCGATACGAGAGCTCAGGTTTAATCATTACACCTACAGCTGCAACGTCATTTACGCAAAAGAATCTGCGAAGCACTTTCTGAACTTCTGAAAGTGATTCAAGTGCTCAGGTTCAATGTAACCACTGAAACCCCAACGCCACCAACTCCAAAGCTTTGCTAAAATCTTCTCTAAACCTAATAAAGTGATACTAGAGCTTAGGTTTAATCATTGCACCTACAGCTGCAACGTCATCTATGCAATAGTATCTGTGAAGCACTTTCTGAACTTCTGAAAATGATTCAAGTGCTCAGGTTCAATGTAACCACTGAAACCCCAACGCCCCCAACTTAAATGCTTTGCTAAAACCTTCTCTACACCTAACATTTAATGCAAGAGCACAGGTTTAATCGTTACACCTACAGCTGCAACGTCATCTATGCAAAAGTTTCTGTGAAGCATTTTCTGAACTTCAGAAAGTAATTCAAGTGCTCAGGTTTAATGTAAACTCTGAAACTCCACCGCTACCAATTCAAAAACTTTTCTAAAATCTTCTCTATACCAAACAAAGCGATACGAGAGCTCAGGTTTAATCATTACATCTACAGCCGCAACTGCTCCTGTACAAAAGCATCTTTAAATCGTTCTTTGAAACTCTGAAAGTGTTTCAAGTGCCCAAGATTGGTAGTATCTACTGAAACCTCAACGTTGCCTACGCAAAAGCTTTACTAAAATCTTCTCTAAACCTAACAAAGTGATACGAGAGCTCAGGTTTAAGCAATACACCTACACCTGCAACGTTCTCAGTGCAAAAGCAGCTTTGAAGCATTCACTGAAACTTTAAAAGTAATTCAAGTGATCAGGATTGATAGAGTCCACTGAAACCACCACGTCACCTATGCAAAAACTTTACTGGAGCATTCTGTAAATCTGTAAGTGTGATACGAGGACTAATGTATAAACGTTTCACTTACAACCCCAACTTTATCTATGCAAAAGTACCTTTGAAGCATTTTCTGAACTTCTGAAAGTGATTCAAGTGATCAGGTTTAAGATAACCACTGAAACGCCAAAGTCAACAATTCAAAAGCTTTAATAAAATCTTCTCTAAACCTAACAAACTGATACGAAACCCCAGGTTTAGTCAGTACACTGCAACGTTCTCTGTGCAAAAGCAGCTTTAAAGCATTCGCTGAAATTTTGAAAGTGATTCACGTGATCAGGATTGATAGTAACCACTGAAACCACCGCGTTACCTATGCAAAAACTTTACTAAAGCATTCTGTAAATCTGTGAGTGTGATACGAGGACTAATGTATAAACGTTTCACTTACAACCCCAACGTTATCTATGCAAAAGTACCTTTGAAGCGTTTTCTGAACTTCTGAAAGAGATTCAAGTGATCAGGTTTAATGTAACCATTGAAACCCCAACGCTACCTTTCAAAAGCTTTACCAAAATCCTTTTTAAACCTAACAAAGTGATACGAAAGCCCAGGTTTAATCAATTCACCTATACTCGCAACGCTCTCTGTGCAAGAGCAGCTTTAAAGCATTCACTGACACTCTGAAAGTGATTCAAGTGCTCAGGTTTGATAACAACCACTGAAACTCCCACGTCACCTATGCAAAAAGTTTACTAAAGCATTCTGTAAATGTGTAAGTGTGACACAAGGGCTCAGGTAGAATGTTTACACTTACAGCCGCAAAGTCATCTTGAAGCACATTCTGCACCTCTGAAAGTGATTCAAGTGATCAGGTTTAATCTAACCACTGAAATCCTACATCACCTATTCAAAAACTTTACTAACATCTTCCTTAAACCTAACAAAGTAATACGAGTGCTCAGGTTTAATCATTACACCTACAACCGCAACGTCTTCTGTAAAAGCCTCTATAAATCAATCTTTGAAACCTAGAAAGTGTTCCAAGTGTTTAAGTTTAATAGTAACAGCTGAAATCACAACTTACCTATGAAAAAGCTTTACTAAAATCTTCTCTAAACCTAACAAAGTGATGCGAAAGCTCCAGTTGAATTAATACGCCTACACCCGCAACGCTCTCTGTGCAAAAGCAGCTTTAAAGCATTCACTGAAACTCTGAAAGTGATTCAAGTGATCAGGTTTGATAGCAACCACTGCAACCAACATGTCACCTATGCAAAAACTTTACTGGAGCATTCTGTAAATCTGTGAGTGTGACACAAGGGCTCAGGTATAATGTTTACACTTACAGCCGCATTGTCATCTACGCAAAAGTATCCTTGAAGCACTTTCTGCACCTCTGAAAGTGATTCAAGTGATCAGGTTTAGTTTAACCACTGAAACCCTAACATCACCTATGCAAAAGCTTTACTACAATCTTCTCTAAACCTAACAAAGTGATACGAGAGCTCAGGTTTAATGAATTCACATACACCCGCAACGTTCTCTGTGCAGAAACAGCTCTGAAGCATTCACTGAAACTCTGAAAGCGATTCAAGTGATCAGGTTTGATAGTAACCACTGAAACCAACATGTCACCTATGCAAAAACTTTACTGGAGCATTCTGTAAATCTGTGAGTGTGACACAAGGGCTCAGGTAGAACGTTTACACTTACAGCCGCAATGTCATCTACGCAAAAGTATCCTTGAAGCACTTTCTGCACCTCTGAAAGTGATTTAAGTGATCAGGTTTAGTCTAACCACTGAAACCCTAACATCACCTATGCAAAAGCTTTACTACAATCTTCTCTAAACCTAACAAGGTGATACGAGAGCTCAGGTTTAATGAATACACCTACACTCGCAACGTTCTCTGTGCAGAAGCAGCGTTAAAGCATTCACTGAAACTCTGAAAGTTATTCAAGTACTCGGGTTTAATGTGACCACTGAAATGCCAAAGCCACCAATTCAAAAGCTTTATTAAAATCTTCTCTAACCCTAAGAAAGTGATACGAAAGCCCAGGTTTAATTAATCAGTACACCCGCAACGTTCTCTGTGCAAAAGCATCTTTAAAGAATTGACTGAAACTCTGAAAGTGATGCAAGTGATCAGGTTTGATAGCAACCACTGAAATCCACACGTCACCTAGGCAAAAACTTTACTAAAGCATTCTGTGAATCTGTAAGTGTGATACGAGGGCTCAGGTATAATGATTACACCTACAGCCCCAACGTCATCTATGCCAAAACACCGAACTTCTGAAAGTGATTCAGGTGCTCAGGTTTAATGTATTCACTGAAACTCCAACGCCACATATTCAAAAGCTTTACTAAAATCTTTTCTAAACCTAACAAAGTGATACGAGACCCCAGGTTTAGTTAGTACACCCGCAACGTTCTCTGTGCAAAAGCAGCTTTAAAGCATTCACTGAAACTTTGAAAGTGATTCAAGTGATCAGGATTGATAGTAACCACTGAAACCACCACGTCACCTATGCAAAAACTTTACTAAAGCATTCTGTAAATCTGTAAGTGTGATACGAGGACTAATGTATAAACGTTTCACTTACAACCCCAACGTTATCTATGCAAAAGTACCTTTGAAGCGTTTTCTGAACTTCTGAAAGAGATTCAAGTGATCAGGTTTAATGTAAACACTGAAACCCCAACGCTACCTATTCAAAAGCTTTACCAAAATATTTTTAAACCTAACAAAGTGATACGAAAGCCCAGGTTTAATCAATTCACCTATACTCGCAACGCTCTCTGTGCAAAAGCAGCTTTAAAGCATTCACTGAAACTCTGAAAGTGATTCAAGTGCTCAGGTTTGATAACAACCACTGAAACCCCCACGTCACCTATGCAAAAAGTTTACTAAAGCATTCTGTAAATGTGTAAGTGTGACACAAGGGCTCAGGTAGAATGTTTACACTTACAGTCACAATGTCATCTACGCAAAAGTATCTTTGAAGCACATTCTGCACCTCTGAAAGTGATTCAAGTGATCAGGTTTAGTCTAACCACTGAAACCCTAACCTCACCTATTCCAAAACTTTACTAAAATCTTCCCTAAACCTAACAAAGTGATACGAGAGCTCGGGTTTAATCATTACACTTACTGCCGCAACGTCCTCTGCAAAAACCTCTACAAATCAATTTTTGAAATCTTGTAAGTGATCCAAGTGCTCAGATTCGATAGTAAGAACTGAAATCACAACTCACCTATGCAAAAGCTTTACTAAAATCTTCTCTGAACGTAACAAAGTGATACGAGAGCTCAGGTTTAATCAATACACCTACACCCGCAACGTCATCTATTCAAAAGTTTCTATGAAACATTTTCTGAACCTCTGTGCAAAAGTAGATTTAAAACATTCACTAAAACTCTAAAAGTGATTCAAGTGATCAGGATTGATAGTAACCACTGAAACCACCACGTCACCTATGCAAAAACTTTACTAAAGCATTCTGTAAATCTGTAAGTGTGATACAAGAGCTAAGGTAATGTTTAAACTTACAGCCGCTACGTTATCTGCGCAACATTCTTCTTGAAGCATTTTCTGAACCTCTGAAAGTGATGCAATTGCTTAGGTTTGATGTAACCACTACGAAATCAACACCATCTATGCAAAACCTTTACTAAAATCTTCTCTAAACCTATGAAAGTGATACCAGATCTCAGATTTAATCAGTACATTTACAGCCGCAATGTCGTCTAGGCAAAAGTATCTTTGAAGCATTTTTTAACCTCTAAAAATGATTAGTGTGCTCAGGATTAATGTAACAACTATAACCTCAACGCCAGCTATGAAAAATTCATACTAAAATCTTCTCTACACCTAACAAAGTGATACGACAGCTAAAGTTTTGACCATTGTACCCACAGCCGCAACGTCATTCATGCAAAAGTACCTTTGAAGCATTTTCTGAACCTCTGAAAGTGATTCAAATGCTCAGGTTTAATGTAACCACTGAAACACCAACGCCAGCTATGTAAAGGTTTTACTAAAATCTTTTCTAAACCTAACAAAGTGATACAAGAACTCAGGCTTAACCATTATACCACCAAACTCAACGTCATCTATGCAAAAGTATCTGTGAAGCATTTTCTGAATATTTGAAAGTGATTCAAGTGGTCAGGTTTAATGTATCCACTGAAACCCCAACGCCACCTATTCAAAGGCTTTGCTATAATCTTCTATAATCCTACCAAAGTAATATGAGGCTCGGGTTTAATAATTACACCGACCGCCGCAAGGTCATCAAGGCAAACGTATCTTTGAAGCATTTTCTGAACTTCATGAAGTGGTTCATATGCTCAGATGTAATACAACAACTAAAACCCCAACGTCAGCTATGCAAAATACTTATTAATTTCTTCCCTAAACTTGAAAAAGTGATACGAGAGGTAAAGTTTAACCACTATATCTACAGCCGCAACGTCATCTATGTAAAAGCACTTTTTAAACATTTTCCGAGCTTCTGAAAGTTATTCAAGTGCTCAGAATTTAATGTAACTACTGAAACCCCAACGCCAGCTATACAAAAGCTTTGCTATAATCTTCTCTAAACCTAACAAAGTAATACGAGAGTTCAGGTTCAATAATTACACCTACCGCCACAACGTCATCCATGCAAAATTATTTATGAAGGATTTTCTGAACCTCACAAAGTGATTCATGTGCTCAGGTTTAATGTAACAACTGAAACCTTAACGCCAGCTATGCAAAATCTTTACTAAAATCTTCTCTATACCTAGCAAAGTGATACGAGAAATAAGGCTTAACCATTATACTTACAGCTGCAGCGTCATCTATGCAAAAGTACCTTTGAAGCATTTTGTGAATTTCATAAAATGATTCAAGTGCTCAGGTTTAATGTAACTCTTGAAACCTCATCGCCAGCTATGCAAAGCTTTACTAAAATGTTTTCTAAACGTAACAAAATGATATGAGGACTCAGGTTTAATCATTACACCAACAGCCCTTACGTCATCTATGCAAAAGTATCTTTGAAGCATTTTCTGAACCTCTGAAAGGGATTCAAGTGCTCAGGTTTAATGTAACCCTTGAAACCTCATCGCCAGCTATGCAAAAGCTTTACTAAAATGTTTTCTAAACGTAACAAAATGATATGAGGGCTCAGGTTTAATCATTACACCTACAGCCGCAATATCATCAATGCAAAAGTACCTTTGAAGCATTTTCTGAACTTGATAAAGCGATTCAAGTGCTCAGGTTTAATGTAGCCACTGAAACCCCAACGTCACCTATGCAAAATCTTTACTAAAATTTTTTCTAAACCTAACAAAGTAATACGAGACCTCGGGGTTAATCGTTACACCTACAGTCGTAACGTCATATATGCAAACGGTATCTTTGAAGCATTTTCTGAAACTCTGAAAAAGATTCAAGTGCTCAGGTTTAATGTAACCACTGAAACCTCAACGCCGGCTATGCAAAAGCTTTACTAAAAATTTTTCTAAACCTAAAAAGGGGATACGAGAACTCAGGTTTAATCATTACACCAACAGCCGCAATATCATCTATGCAAAAGAACCTTTGAAGCACTTTCTGAACCTCATAAGTGATTCAAGTGCTCGGGTTTAATTTAGCCACTGAAACCCCAAACGTCACCGATGCAAAAGCTTTACTAAAATCTTCTCTAAACCCATAAAAGTAATACGAGAGCTTAACTTTAATCATTACATCTGCTGCCGCAACGTCATCTGTGTAAAAGCACCTTTAAAGCTGTTTCGGAACCTCTTAACATCATTCAAGGGCTCAGGTTTAATAGTAGCCATTGAAACTCCAACGTCACCTACACGATAGCTTTATTAAAGTTTTCTATAAACCTATAAAAGTGATACGAGAGCTCAGGTTTAATCGTTCTACCTACAACTGCAACGTCACATTTGCAAAAGCATCATAAAGGCATTCTCTGAACCTCTAGAAGTGATTCAAATGCTCAGGTTTGTTAGCAATCGCTGAAACCCCAACGTCATCTATGCATAAGCTTTACTAAAGTACCCTCGAAACCTATAAAAGTGATACGGAACCTCGGCCGCAAAGTCATATCCGCAAATGTACTTTAGAGCAATTTTCTAAAAGTCTGGTAGGGATTGTTGAGCATCTTGGTTTTGGGTAGGATTTTTTGGAGGTGGGTGTGCATTTTCAGTCGGATTTCTAGGTGAATGCCAAGGTATAGAACAGATTCGAAAAAGGTTAGAGAGGTTTTTAAAATGTGGATCGTAGGACTTCGGCAGGGTCGAAGAATCCTTTTAGGAGCAGCATTTTAGATATGGTAAGGGAGATGGGTTGTTTGTTAAGAAGTGACCATTGTTCGATGTGTTGGATTAGGATTTTTGGAGTGGATTGTAGTTCAAGACGGGAGTTGCCGTGGATAAGGAATGTGAGGTCGTCTGCGTAAGCAAAGGCGTCTAAATTAAGAATGTTGAGGTCAAGGGGTTGATGGTTAGGTTCCAAAGGGTGTGGGAAAGAGATCCTCAAGGACAGCCTTGTGATAGTTTCGTGATGCATGAGAAATAGATTGTTTGGAAGGTTACTGCACGGGAAGTTGGATATGATTGGATGATTTTGAAAATATTGGACGGGAAATTTAGTGTCTTTAGTTGGTTTGGGATATTTGGCCACCAGAGAAAATCAAAAGCAAAGTAAAAGTCGAGGAAAATTGCTGGGACATATTTAGGTTGTGATGATTGGACTTCGGAAATTAGGAAGTGGATGGATAGTTTGTTCGACTATGTGACCTTGTCGGAAACCGTGTTGGTTGTTGGACATTAAGGAATTGTTATCAATGTGGAACTGGAGTTTGTGTAGGATTAATTTTTCTAGGAGTTTACCGATGGTTGAAAAGAGGGCGATTGGTCGGTAGGAAAGGGGATCAGCGGGAGCTTTTGCTGGTTTTAGAAGAAGAATGATATTTGTATGTTTGGAAGTGTCAGGAAAGGTACCGGTGGTTAGACATTTTTGAAATAGCTTGTGGATGGGTTGACGGGTGACTGACAGGCCACGACTTTAGGATATTATCAGGACCTGGAAATTTATAAGGATTTAATTTGGAGATGATAGAGTCTAGAAGGTCAATGTCGAGAGTTGTTGGAGGGAATGCACAATTGTTGATGACTTGGTATTGTTGGAAGGAGGGGACGTCTATAGATTTGGGAGGAGCTACGGTGTTTAAAGAGAGGGATAAAGTTTATTTGATGGTAGGGTGTGGAAATGATGTAGGTGTTGTTAGGATTGAATTGGAAGAAATTTAACTAACTTGCGGTAGGTTTTCCAGGGATCGGCACTTGGGTGGTCAACGATATTCTTTATATAATACCTCTTGGCTTCATATATGCTTCTTTTGAAGGATGAACGTAGTTGAAATTCTGTGCCCAGTAATATTAGATGGTAGTTTTGGACAGCGAGTCTTGGTAAACGTCGAGTTTTGTGGCGTAAGGTGTTTAGTCTTTTTCTGGTTTCTTGTAGTGTGGGACTCCACCAGGTTGTCACGCATGTAACGTAGCGTCTCGTCGGAATAGTAGTGGCTGCGGCACGGTGAATGGATTGGATGATGGAGTTAGCAAGTAGTGTAGGATGGGGATCTTGTGGTAGAACAGATTGGGAGTGGAGGGGAGGGGGTGTTGAAAGGTAGTTTTAAGGATTTTTGGAAACGAGACCAATCTGCTCTGTTGGTATTGTAAGATGATGATTTGAAGAATTGTCATGGTAGGAGGTTAGGAAGAATTTTGAGAGTTATTGGGTTGTGGTCGCTGGGAAACGTTCCAGGAGGCGATTGGATTACAGGCTGATGGAATAGCTAGGGTAATATCTATGTTGGATCTGTGGTTTTGGGTTTTCAGGTTGAGATATTTGATGAAGAATTTATAACGGATAGGTTATGATGAAGGATGAAATCTTCAAGCGGTGTGCTTTTTTCGTCAGTGGTGTGCGTGCGTTTGCGTCTGCGCATATCAGCGTCGGTTTTTGTTAGTGTTTGTAAGGTATTGTCTAACTGTTGTAGATAAGTTTGTATGTTTTTGCTGTATTGAAAGTATGTTGAAATGACGTAGAGTGTCCCAGTCTTCCAGTGCAGTTCAGCTGTCAGTATTTGTGAGGTAGATTGTGAAGGATTAGGTAGACATCTATTTGGGGGTCGTTAATGTTGATGGCTGAAGTAAGGTTAAAATCTGACGGTTGGGGATGTATAAGGGATATGGTGTACGGAGGTAGATTGAGAATTCTTTTGGGTTCTAGGAGGATGGTTAGGGATATTTTCTGTTCGGTAAGGACATGGGCTAATTCGAGTGTTACGGAGCAAGAATGTTGGATGATTGATATGCAGGACGGTATTAGGTGAGGATTATGGATAGGTATAGGAAGAAATTGCGTGGACGGGTTAATAGCCATAATCGATGCGTAATTCGTAAATCTCAAGGGATTGCTTGTAGACGAGACAGTCGGGACTGGTCGCAGGATGGTTATGAGGGCGGTTTATTCTTTGGCAATTGGAACGGATGGGTTACAAGGGCTTTTGGTTAGGACACCATCGTAATATATGGTCTTGGGCACAGTGTGCGCAGGTGGTGGTTGAACGGCAGCCCTTAGTAGAATGTACAAATCTTTGGCAGTTGTAACATCTTGTATTTCGCATGATTTGTAGCCGATGTAGACGTGAGATTTTGATGTTAGGATCGTTCGAAGACGGGGAGAGACGTTAAAAAAAAGGCTGTCACTGGAATCAAGTCTGGGGCGGCGTATGGTTACGATTACTTCTGTTTGGAACTCGTTTTCTGGAATGAGGTGCTGAAGGAGGTTTGGACGATAAAGGAGTGAAAGAGTATCTGGGGTGGGTATATTACGGTCTAGGTCGAAGATGATTAGTTGGGGTTGTCTGGGTGGAGTTGTCTGCAGGTGAGGCAGTCGTGACGCATTGGGTCCGTGTATTGTACTGACGTTACTCAGCCTTTCATGCGGCCAAGATAATGGCAGGCGTATGTAGGCGCCGTTACACAGTAAACTAAGAATCAATCTCAAACTATTTTTTCCGTGTCTGCGTTTAATTTGATTACGCGCTGCACGTGCGTGATTGCGTTGTGGGTTGCATAATCCTAGGCGTTTTCACAAACACCTCGAATATGAAGGAAAACTTTAATAATTGTAAATTTTTAAATAAAAAGGTTTCAGTAATGGAAATTTGAAAAGTGGAATTTTGAAGACTAAAGACATTTAAAAAATTGGAAATTTTAAAATCGCAAATTTTGAAAAATGGGAATTTTAAAAACTTAGAAAGATGCAAATTTTAAGTGATAAATTTTTAAATCAAACGTTTTCAATTGTGGAAATTTAGAAAATGAGCTATTTTAAAAATTGAAAACCGATTAATAAAAATTGGAAAAATTGAAGAGCGGAATATTTAAAATTTAGAAACACAGGATTTTAAATAATTGTAAATTTTTAAATAAAAATGTTCCAATAATGGAAATTTAAAAAGTGGAATTTTGAAAACTGAAGACAAAAAATTGGAAATTTTGAAATCGCAAATTTTGAAGAGTGGGAATTTTAAAAACTTAGAAAGATGGGAATTTTAAGTGATAAGTTTTAAATCAAACGCTTTCAATTGTGGAAATTTAAACAACGAGCAATTTTGAAATTTGAAAACCGATTAATAAAAATTGGAAATATTGAAGAGCGGAATATTAAAAATTTAGAAACACAGGATTTTTAAAATTGTAAATTTTTGAATAAAAAGGTTCCAATAATGGAAATTTGAAAAGTGGAATTTTGAAATCTGAAGACAAAATTTGGAAATTTTGAATTCGCAAATTTTAAACAAAGGAAATTTTAAAAATTTAGAAAAATGGGAATTTTAAGTGATAAATTTATTAATCAAACGTTTTCAATTGTGGAAATTTAGAAAACGAGCAATTTTGAAATTTGAAAACCGATTAATAAAAATTGGAAATATTGAAGAGAAGAATATTAAAAATTTAGACACACAGTATTTTTAATAATTGTAAATTTTTTAATAAATATGTTCCAATAATGGAAATTCAAAAAGTGGAATTTTGAAAACTAAAACAGATAAAAAAATTGGAAATTTTGAAATTGCAAATTTGAAGAATGGGAATTTTAAAAATTTAGAAATATGGAAATTTTAAGTGATAAATTTTTAAATCAAACGTTTTTAATTGTGGAAATTTAGAAAACGAGCAATTTTGAAAATTGGAAATTGGAAATATTGAAAATTTAGAAACACGAGAATTTTAATAGTTGCAAATTTTTCAATAGAAAGGTTTCAATAATGGATTTTTGAAAAAGTGGCATTTTGAAAATTGAAAACACATTTAAAAAATTGGAAATTTTGAAGAGTAGAAATATTGAATATTTAGAAAAATGGGAATTATAAAAGTCGTAAATTTCTAAATCAATGTTTTTCAATAGTGGAAATTTAGAAAACGGGACCTTTGAAAATTGGAATCGGGTTTCACAAATCAAAAACTTTGAAATCGGAGATTTGGAAAAGTGAGAATTCTAAGAATTTACAATCATGGAAATTATTAAAGTTGTAAATTTATAAATCAGAAGTTTTCAATAGTAGAAATTTAGAAAGCGGAGAATTTTAAAAATTTAGAAACACGAGAATTTTAATAGTAGTAAATTTTTAAATAAAAAAGTTTTTATAATGGAAATTTGAAAAGTGAAACGTTGAAAATTGAAAACGCATTTAAAAGATTGGAAATTTTGAAGAGTGCGAATATTGAAAATTTAGAAACACGGGAATTTTAATAATTGTAAATTTTTAAATAAAAAGGTTTCAATCATGGAAATTTGAAAGGGGAATTTTGGAAATTAAAAACGCATTTCAAAAATTGTAAATTTTGAAGAGTAAGAATATTGTAAAATTAGAAAGATGGGAATTATAAAAGTCGTAAATTGCTAAATCAAAATATTTCAATACTGGAAGTTTAGCTAACGGGAAATTTTGAAAACTGAAAACGGATTTAATAAATCGAAAACTTTGAAATCGGAAGTTTTGAAGAGTGGAAAGTCTCAGAATTTAGATAGGAATTTTAAAAATAGTAAAGTTTTGAATCAGAAGTTTTCAATAGTGGAAATTTAAAAAACGGGGCATTTTGAAAATTGGAAACCGATTTATAAAAAATTGGAAATTTGGGAATCTTCGTTTTGAAGGTTGGAAATTTAGAAAATTTAATATAGAAATTTTAAAAGTTATAAATTCTTAAATTAAAAGCTTTCGAATGTGGAAATTTTGAAAACTAAGATTTTGAAAACTGAAAATGCATTTAAAAAATTAAATATTTTGAAATCGGAAGTTATCGAGTACGAATTAAAAAAATTTAGAAAGATGGAAATTTAGAAAATAGAAAATTTTAAAAATTGAAAACTGATTTAACAAAACGAAAACTTTGAAATCGGAATTTTTGAAGAGTGGGAATTCTAAGAATTTAAAAAGTTGGAAATTTAAAAAGTTGTTAATTTTTAAATCAGAAGTTTTCAATAGTAAAAATTTAAAAAATGGGGAACTTTGAAAATTGAAAACCGATTAATAAAAATAGTAAATATTAAAAATTTAGATACACGGGAATTTTAATAGTTGTAAATTTTTTAATAAAAAGGTTTCAATAATGGAAATTTGAAAAGTGGAATGCTTAAAATTGAAAACACATTTAAAAAACTGAAAACTTTGAAGAGTGGGAATTCTAACAATTTTCAAAAAGATAGAACTTTAAAAGTTGTAGATTTTTAAATCGGAAGTTTTCAATAGTGGAAATTTAGAAAACGGGGAATTCTGAAAATTCAAAACAGTTTTGAACAAATTAGAAAATTTAAAGATTAGCAATATTGAAAATTTAAAAAGATGAGAACTACAAATAAAATTCGTAAATTTCTAAATAAAAATTTTTTAATAGTGGAAATTGGAAAACGGGAAATTTTGAAAATTGAAAACGGATTTAACAAATCGAAAACTTTTAAATCGGAAGTTTTGAAGAGTGGAAATTCTAAGAATTTAGAAAGACAAGAATTTTAAAAGTTGTAAATTTTTAAATCAGATGTTTTCGATAGTGGAAATCTAGAAAACGGGGCAATTTTGAAAATTGATCACCGATTAATAAAAAAATGGAAATTTTGAAAGAATGGGAATTTTAAAAATTTAATATAGAAATTTTAAAAGTTATAAATTCTTAAATAAAAAGTTTTCTATAGTGGAAATTTTGAAAACGGAGGCAGTTGTAACATCTTGTTACGGACACTAAGTCACGTATTCTGCTTGATTTATAGCCGATTTAGACGTGAGATTTTGGTGTTAGGATCGTTCGGAGACGGGGAGAGACGTTAAGGATCAGGTTGTCATTGGACTCGGGTCTGGGGGCGGCGGCGTATGGCTACGGATACTTCTGTTCAGAACTTCGTTTTCCGGGATGAGGTGCTGGAAGGAGTTTTGACGATAAACGAGTGAAAGAGTATCTGGGGTGGGTATATTACGGTCTAATTCGAAGATGATTAGTTGGGGTTGTCTGCAGGTGAGGCATTTGTGACGTATTGAGTCCGTATATTGTACTGACGTTACTCAACGTTTCACCTGTTCGGAACTCGTTTTCTGGGATGAGGTGCTGAAGGGAGTTTGGACGGTAAAGGAGTGAAAGAGAATCTGGGGTGGGTATATTACGGTCTAGGTCGAAGATGATTAGTTGGGGTTGTCTGCAGATGAGGCATTCGTGACGCATTGGGTCCGTATATTGTACTGACGTTACTCATCGTTTTACGCGGCTAAGGTACCGGCAGGCGTATGGAAGCGCCGTTACACAGTAAGGTAAGAATCAATCGCAAACTATTTTTTCCTTGTCCGTTGTAAAAGCTAGGGTCAGTGATTACGTAATGCGTTTTGCTTAAAGCTCTGTTCACCTACTCTGTTATTTAATAGCGAAAGCGTTTAGTTTGATTACGCGCTGTACGTGTGGGAGTGCGCTGTGGGTTGCATAATGCTTGGCTTTTTTACAAATGCCTGGAATATGACAGGGAAATTAAAGGAAGCTTTTCTCCGTCCCTTTTCCCACATCTTGCTACACTCATAACAAAAACAAATAAATTTAATAATTACCACGTTTCTAACCTTGAAACAATACAAAACTTCTAACTGGGGTGCGCATAAGGAAGATTAAACGCATCTCGTATGACACTTGGAACTCTTGTCCAACATCAGCATGCGCGCAGTAATTTATCATAGTCGTTTCATTTGTCAGCTTTATCATCCAAATATGTCGTAACCGTTGAGAGGGATATTTTTGCTGATAGCACTATTTGTTTGCTTTATCCTAAAAAGTTGTCGCTACTGAAAAGCATCAACTTGTCGAGATCCTGTTCGTTTTGAAATGACATGCAGCCCAAAATATTTAGAAAATTTGCGAAATCCCCCGTTGAAAAGACTATTCATTTCCCAGGGAAAATTAAAAATGGGAGAAACTACCTAATAAACTTTTAATTTTAAAAGAGTTTAAATGTAGGTAGTGTTCAATCGCGTAGGCCATTTTTAAGAGATATGTTTTCAGTTAAGCCATTTTTCCACGAGCCAGATGTTTATTCTTATCTATGAAAACTACCACTTCTATATTTGTATATGGAGTTGCTTTTACCTGGTCAAGCTTTGTTTCCAAATCTACATTTTTATTTTTCAATTTCATCTAACCTCGATACATAAAGATCATTAATTTTTGCACTATGAAGTATTCGTGGTTTTGACCCAGTTACAACCTTGTGGACTCCATAGATAATCATACAGTTTATAAGAATTCTTAATACCTGTTCTACGTTTCCTTGTTGGTGCTGTACGTACTGGAGCCTACAGCCTCCAAGTAATGGCTAGTTCTTAAAAAATTTTGCAGAACCGAAGCTGTCGTATCACTTGCAAAGGGTTAGCAAGGGCTTTAGAAAAAGCTTGCATCTAGATGGCGTTAAGGTTGTAGGTATTTCAGGTAAATCGGAGAACTCGTACAGCTTTCGGAGGCCTAGAGTAGAATTTAGGGAAAGCTTTTGAATGGAAGGCGTTGACTTTGCAGCACTATTTGTTTGCTTTATCCTGAGAAGATGTCGCTACTGAAAAGCATCAACTTGTCGAGATCCTGTTCGTTCTGAAATGACCGCGATGCAGCTCAAAATATTTAGAAAGTTTGCGAAATCCCCCGTTGAAAAGACTATTTATTTTCCAGGAAAAATTAAAAACTTGTGATTCTAAGATGGCGAATTGAAGAGGTATGTGGATAAATGGGAGAAGGTACCTAATAAAATTTTAAATTTTAAAAGAGTTTAAATGTAGGTAGTGTACAATTGCCTCAGATTGTCGAACGTTACGAATGCTAATCACGTGGGCCATTTTTAATAGATATATTTTTAGTTAAGCCATTTTTGCACCAGCTAGCCGCTCATTCTTATCTATAAAAACTACCACTTCTTTATTTGTACATGGAGTTGCTTCTACCTGGGGTTTCAGTGGCTACCCTTAAACCCGATCACTTGAATCACTTCCAGGAGTTTCAGAAAATGTTTTAAAAATGCTTTTGCGCAGATGACGTTGTGGCTGTAGGTATAATGCCTAAACCTGAGCTCTCGTTTCACTTTTACAGGTTTATAGAAGGCTTTAGTAAAACTTTTACGTATTTAATGTTGATGTTTTAATTAAGTGCCATTGATTGATTGATTTCATTGGAAAGGTGGCAAGGCCACGCGCATTTAGGTCTCAATATGGGCCCATTGTGCTACCTTCTTATACCTGGTCCTTATTCATTCAGCTATCCGTGCTTACAGACGAACCTGAGGCGGTCCAGGGCGTGTTGCTAATTTTGGCGGTATCTGGCCAGAAGTCACCTAACATGGATCCTCGAAGGTTGGCGAATGCCGGGCAGGTGCACACGATGTGCTCTGCCGTCTCCTCATCCCGCTGACGACTGCGATAAGTTTGGTTCTCTGATAAACCCAATCTGTGCAGTTCCCAGTCAAAACGCCTACTAAGAGTCGTAGTTTTTGTCTCGGCAAGTCTATGCAAAGTTTCCTATTTTTCGTCAAAGGAGACTTAGTGAACATTTTTGCCTGTTGGCAGAACGTTTCCTTTGCGCACCTCTTGCAATGGCGATGGTAGGTTTTCTGTCTTATCACGGTAAATAGTACAGATGGCAAAAGAGAGACCGTTAGCTCAGCTCCTACAAAACTCTGAGTCGATTCTTGTCTCGCCAAGCGTCAGCCTGTTCGTTACCGTTTTTACCTGAATGACCCTTGATCCAGGCCAGCTCGAGGATATTAGAGGACGAAGCTCCAAGAGTGAGATGGAACTGAAGTACCTCCTCTGCCTATTTAGGGCCATTAACGCTGCCCTGATATCTGTGGATATGGTATAGTTTTAATTTGTGTACCTCGTTCCAAAATAACACTGGCACCTTGAGTGATTGTAATGGAAAAAGGCAGACTCCGTAGACCTCCCTTGTATATAGGCGTGTTGGTTTGGACGATAGACTTTGGCTAAGGAGTAGTCCTTTCGTCCTGGTTTAAGAATGAAAACCACCCTGACCTTCCTCCTGCTTCTGGGGATATATCTGAACAGCCTCACCAGGTGTGGAAGCAGTCTCTCCAGACCCCACTGCAGTAGGGCTGGAAAAATGCCATCTAATCCTGGGGACTTAAAAGGATGAAAGGTTAAAATTGTCCATTTTACTTTTTCTTTCTCAACCACCCGGTTGGCTACCTCTCAGTCTGTCTGACTACGGGACGTAACAAACGTCGGCTTGCACCCCCCGGTTTATGATTTCTGAATTCCTTCTTGTATATTCAAGAAGTGCTCTTCGTCGTGGTTGATATTAGCGCTGCCCCAGGTCGTATGTTGGGCGTTAGAATCACATCCAATAATGAGATGTTTTTTGTTCCTTTCGCAGTAGTCAATGATCTTCATCAGCTCACAAGGAGGGTGGTCATTTTCTATTGCGAAGTATGCTGAAACCAAGATTAAATCAGTTTTTGCTCCGATATTGCATTCAAGTTGGATGGTCGTGACATCACGGCCTCTCAGTTGAGGCAATAAGAGAGGTATGTAAATACAAGCTCTAAGCTTAGATTGGCTATTACCTGTGAAGTGCCATGGTGACTGCTCAAACCAGAGACTCTTGAGCTCACCACCCAAGGTTCCTGGATGAGGGCAATGTCCTACTTCGTGCTCAGGTGTCTGCAAAAAGTACCTGCATCCGCCAGGCAGTGTTGCGAGTTTAATTGTATGATGTTTAGTCCCGCCATTTGGACCAGTATGCCACTTATCTTTAGGCGTCCCTAGTGACTACCCAGCGACGCTTTCTCACACTCTTCAGTCAACCACTCCATAGGAGGGGGTCGGAGTCCATCGTCTGCATCTGACTGCCTGACGCTGTCGGTTTCTACTTCCGTTTCCACATGTTGCTGTAGATGGCGAGATGGCTCTTGCTGCAGTTTGTTGCTGCTGTTGCATAGTTGCCGGTTTCTGAACCGCTTCTGCAACGGTTTGATTTTTTTGAATTCCAATATTCAGGGAAGTAAGCTTATAGCGCTGCTTCTCTCCCCTACTGGCTATAGCGTCTTTAACATCCTCCCCAACGCCAGAAACGACTAGCCTCCCTTGAGGCTGGTCCCTTGTAGCGGCGTGGAAGACGCACCATCTGGATATCTGTCAAGGGGGCGGGAGGCGTCACCGTGGATCAATGTAGTAAGCGTAAGACTACGAATCCCAAGGTCCTGGGTACAAATCCCTACACGGTCGACTGCTTGAAAAATGGCAGGTGAGCATTTTTCACAAAAATTACGCCCTCGTTCGAATGAGAGGTTAAATGGAGGTCCCGTGTGTGAGTGTTGTCACGCGCGTTAAAGATCCCTACCTTGCCTGGAACGGCAAGGGTTCGGCAAAATCCTAAATTTCCAGGCAACAAAAAACTCGCCTTCTGGCCAATGTAGTACCTTCGGGTGGAGCATTGGAAATGTAAATGCAATGTCTGTCAAAGGGTTTTGCGCCCACAGACGTCTTTGAACAACATCTATGTCTTCTGGAAGTCCCAGAATTCACGGTGCCACCTTCAAGAGTCTGGACGACCACTAAGCGTGCAGCCTCCCACAGCTGAGTGAAGTTGCTAACCGCCTCTGTTATCCACTTCAGGGAGTGGTCATCCACGTACCCAGATTCAAAATATCTCGCCCACGTACGCCCACTTCCTGAAGGTTGGTGGAATAGTGTTATCGGGAAGGGAGAACAAATACTCGTCCAACGCCTTCTCGATAGCTGCTAGTACTAATTCAGCTCGAGGCTTAGTTATTTTCCCAAGGGTTGCACCTGTCGATAACAGCTACTTGGAAGTTGACTGCTCATAGCTGCCACCGTAAACGCAAGCGGTGCCGCCTTGCACTCCATCTTCGAGGTTTATCTTGCGGTGGAGTGCCGTCAGATCGCACCCTTTTCTTGCTCCTACCCAATTTCGCTTCTAACGGCCTTGGGGAGGTGGTGGAAGGTTTTAAGGTGGAGGGTGCCTAAAGGTCGGAAGGCTGCTCCTTGGATTGGGATAGCCGACGAGCCAGCCTTATCCGTGGCAGCCGTCCGTACTGCAAGACGTGTCTTCTCCTTCTCTTCTGTTCAGCACTACTGATCCTCTTCCTCTGTGGACGCTGTTGTTGCCAGTTTTCTGAGTTGTGTGGCTGTCTGCTATGTTGAGCCTGCTGCTGTTGTAGTTGCTGCTGTTATTGCTGCTCTAGTGGAGTCTGCAACCTAGATTGATGGGTGTTTGAGGACGTACCCTCTAGGATAGTTACATTAACGTCTTTCGTCTATGTTAAATAATAAAAACCCATATTCCCGGTTCCCCGCCCACCACGGAGTTTAAACTGAGATGCCAAATTCGACACCAGGGCTACCAGGAAGATATAGCCCTCAAGGATAGGTTACCTACAAACCTAAATACCGTTTTGTAGTAGTCCATATGTAGAATGTGCCACTCACGCCGCAGTACCTATTGCACGCCCCCTACCCCCAAAAGCTCACCCAGTCGGCGGTTTGACTGGACGACATAGCCGATTGATCGAGATGGGTTAGTCTCGACCTCCCATCTAAGTGAAACCCAGGCCAATGTGGGGTGTTGCCAAACTCCAGGGAACTAATCCCGCCCCAGGTGTGACTCAACCAGCGGGACCCTTTCATCCAACCGACACAGGTCGCCTCCCACGGCACAAACACGAGATAGCTTGCCCCGTGCAAACCGCTACCGGCCCAGTATCAGCAGAGGTTTTTGGTGGTTTGGTCCGCGATGTGGGATTAGCCTAATCTTCATCGTGCGAGGTTTAGGTCGCACTAACGTACATTCGCTCCTCCGTATGTTGTGGTTTTTAGGCCACTTAACGCCCTGAATCACCACGAGTGCTAGACTTATTCTTCATAAAGTCCCATGGCAGCGAACGATTGCTGGTGCGGTGACACTGGGCTTCTCCTATCTGCCACCTGGGGGACGCGCCCAAAGGGTAACCACAAACCAAGCAATTAAACTGCAGGGTTGCACAGTACGAATTCTAACTTCTTAAAACTACTACGCTATATTATTTTACTACCGAAGCACTTACTGTTAATTTATATCGACTACTACAATAATTTACATCACATAGAGCTATTTGTTTGTTGCGCTAACACCAATTTATTTCATACTACGACCTTGCAGGTCAAGGCTCGATTCAAAACTAGTATTATAATCAAAGCTTGAAACTAGAACCTTGGAAGGGGCAACTGTACTTAATTTAATTGTTCTAGAGCATTCTATAGACACACCAGAAATATGCAAATGACACCTAGAGAGTTTCTATCGTAAGCTCGATACTGTTCTTAAGTGCAGCCTCATCACGTCACAAGGTGGCTATCAATCATACTTTGTGTACAGTGCTTCGTTTATGTTCAGGTGTATTATTTTGCTCAATGGTAGATTGTAGACTAAGTGACGCGTAGTGATCGTTTCTGCATTACTGTATTGTAGAATGAGGTATCGATACATACATTCGTATAGTAAACGCGGCCCTTGTTTGGATTCCTGTGGAACCCCATTTCACTATTTATAATTCTGTATTTGCGTTAAAACCCATGCAGAGAGAACATGTTCAGGTTTATACTGTTAACAATAAAGTTACACGATAGAAGGTTTCGTCTCGTAAGACGATCAAATCTATCCTACGCTTCTTGACGTCTCAAAATGGCGTCCTTGACTTACAGCGTCCATTAATTTAATTTACAATGCAGTCGCCTCTCAATAAACTGGTTTCCAATTTTTAATACCTTCTTCTGTTGCAGGTTTTAACTGGAAATAGCAACACGTATTTGGTAGTAAGACAACGTCTCGAGCTTCCATTTGTAGCAAGAAAAGTGCGGTTTATTCCCTATAGTGAACACCCTCGGACTGTTTGCATGCGAGTTGAACTTTACGGATGCTCCTGGGAACGTAAGTTGTTTGATACATTTTCATTATTGCTAAGCAAACGTAATTCTAACAAGAAAAGTTTTCAGGTTGTATGATGTTTGTTGGTTGTGTTTGTCTATTTTTTGACAATTGTCTGAAAAAGTTACATAGTTTACAGTTTATATGAGGGGTGATGTGATTTATGTAGTGTTGAAGTTGTGAATTGGGATGACTTTTCTGGCAAAGGCAATTTTAATATTTGCTGAAAGAACCTTAAAGCTGCTTATTTTGATGCGTCATTTCACTTTTTTATTAAAATTCTAGTGTGCAATTGAGTATCTCAAGTGCCCCAAAGCGCCCTCTATCAACAGCATGGCAGATAACCCAACGTTTTTTAATTGAATTGACTGTAAAGTTGAGAAAAACGATCTGAATGAAAAATTTCTACGTAAAATCAAATATTTTCTGTAATTTATTGACGGTGATCATAATCAAAGATTTATTAAGAAAAGATAGTGTAAGCAAAAATTCATGAATAAATTGACGATGATCAAAGTCAAGCTACTTTGAGGAATTTTCGCGAAAGAATCCATGATTGATTGACGTTGATCTTAAAGATTTATGGTTTAGGAAAGTAACTTGTTTCGAAGAACTTGCGCAAAAAATCCATGATTAATTGACGTTGATCTTAATCAAAGGTTTATGGTTAAGGAAAGAAACCCGTTTCAAGGAATATGCGCATAGGATCCATGGTTAATTGACATTGATCACAATCAAAGGTTTATGGTTTAGGAAAAAAACTTGTTTCGAAGAAATAGCGCCAAAAATCCATGATTAATTGACGCTGATCTTAATCAAAGATTTATGGTTTAGGAAAGAAACTTGTTTCAAAAAATTTGCGCAAAAAATCCAGGATTAATTGAAGTTGATCTTAATCAAAGATTTATGGTTTAAGAAAAAAACTTGTTTCAAAGAATTCGGGCAAAAAATCCATGATTAATTGACGTTGATTTTAATCAAAGATTTATGGTTTAAAAAAAACTTGTTTCGAAGAATTCGAGCAAAACATCCATGATTAATTGACGTTGAACTTAATCAAAGATTTATGGTTTTGGAAAGAAGCCTGTTTCAAAAAATTTGCGCAAAAATCCATGATTACTTGACGTTGATCTTAATCAAAGATTTATGGTTTAAGAAAGAAACCTGTTTCAAAGAATATGTGCAAAAGATCCATGGTTAATTGACATTGATCACAATCAAAGATTTATGGTTTAGGAAAGAACCTTGTTTCGAAGAAATAGTGCCACAAATCCATGACTAATTGACGCTGATCTTAAACAAAGATTTATGGATTAGGAAAGAAGCTTGTATCGAAGAATTTGCGCAAAAAATCCATGATTATTTGACGTTGATCTTATTGAAAAGTTTATGATTTAGGAAAGAAACTTATTTCGAAGAATTTGCGGAAAAGCTATGATTAATTGACGTTCATCATAATCAAAGATTTATGGTTCAGGAGAGAAACTTGATTTGAAGAATTAGCGCAAAAAAACATGATTAACTGACGTTGATCTTAATCAAAAATTTATGATTTAGAAAAGAAACCTGTTTCGAAGAATATGCGCAAAAGATCAATGATTAATTGACGTTGATCACAATCAAAGATTTATGGCTTAGGAAAAAAACTTGTTTTGAAGAAATAGCGCCAAAAATTTATGATTAATTGACGCTGATCTTAATCAAAGATTTATGGTTTAAGAAAGAAACTTGTTTCGAAAAATTTGCGCAAAAAATCCATGATTAATTAACGTTGATCTTAATCAAAGATTTTGGTTCAGAAAGAAACTTGTTTTGAAAAATTTGCGCAAAAATCCATGATTAATTGACGTTGATTTAATAAAATTTATAGTTTTAGAAAGAAACTTGTTTCAAGAATTGCAAAATCCATGTTAATTAACGTTGATCACAATCAAAGATTTAGGTTTAGGAAAAATTTGTTTTGAAGAAATAGGCCAAAATCCATGATAATTGACGCTGATCTTAACAAAGATTTATGGATTAGGAAAGAACTTGTTATCGAAAGAATTTGCGAAAAATCCATGATTAATTGACGTTGATCTTAATCAAAGATTTATGTTTGGAAAGAAATTTGTTTCGAAGAATTTGCGCAAAAACCATGATTAATTGACGTTATATAATCAAAGATTTATGGTTCGAAGAAACTTGTTTGAAGAATTACGCAAAAACATGATTAATGACGTTGATCTAATCAAAATTTATGTTTAAGAAAAAACTGTTTGAAGAATATGCGCAAAAATCAATGATTAATTGACGTTGATCAAATCAAAGATTTATGGCTTAGGAAAAAACTTGTTTTGAAGAATGCGCCAAAAATTATGATTATTTGACGCTGATCTTAATCAAAGGTTTATGGTTCAGGAAAGAAACTTGTTTCGAAGAATTTGCGCAAAAGTCCATGATTAATTGACGTTGATCTTAATCAAAGGTTTATGGTGCAGGAAAGAAACCTGTTTCGAAAAATTTGCCCTAAAAATCCATGATTAATTGACGTTAATCTTTATCAAAGATTTATGGTTTAGGAAAGAAACTTGTTTCGAAGAATTATGCAAAAATCCATGATTAATTGACTTGATCACAATCAAAGATTTATGGTTTAAGGAAAGAACTTGTTTCGAAGAAATAGTGCCAAAATCCATGACTAATTGACGCTGATCTTAAACAAAGATTTATGGATTAGGAAAGAAGCTTGTATCGAAGAATTTGCGCAAAAATCCATGATTATTTGACGTTGATCTTAATTGAAAGATTTATGATTTAGGAAAGAAACTTATTTCGAAGAATTTGCGCAAAACATATGATTAATTGACGTTCATCATAATCAAAGATTTATGGTTCAGGAAGAAACTTGATTTGAAGAATTAGCGCAAAAACATGATTAACTGACGTTGATCTTAATCAAAAATTTATGATTTAGAAAAGAAACCTGTTTCGAAGAATATGCGCAAAAGATCAATGATTAATTGACGTTGATCACAATCAAAGATTTATGGCTTAG
This sequence comes from Platerodrilus igneus, assembly GCA_036346225.1. Classification (NCBI taxonomy): domain Eukaryota; kingdom Metazoa; phylum Arthropoda; class Insecta; order Coleoptera; family Lycidae; genus Platerodrilus; species Platerodrilus igneus. Next base: position 2,103,154 of record JARFIW010001545.1, read on the forward strand.
GAAAAAAACTTGTTTTGAAGAAATAGCGCCAAAAATTTATGATTAATTGACGCTGATCTTAATCAAAGATTTATGGTTTAAGAAGAAACTTGTTTCGAAGAATTTGCGCAAAAATCCATGATTAATTGACGTTGATCTTAATCAAAGATTTATGGTTCAGGAAAGAAACTTGTTTTGAAGAATTTGCGCAAAAAATCCATGATTAATTGACGTTGACTTTAATGAAAAATTTATAGTTTTTGAAAGAAACTTGTTTCGAAGAATTCACGCAAAAATCTATGATTAATTAACGTTGATCACAATCAAAGATTTAAGGTTTAAGAAAAAAATTTGTTTTGAAGAAATAGCGCCAAAAATTTATGATTAATTGACGCTGATCTTAATCAAAGATTTATTGATTAGGAAAGAAACTTGTTTCGAAAAATTTGCGTAAAAAATCCATGATTAATTGACGTTGATCTTAATCAAAGATTTTTCGTTCGGGAAAGAAACTTGTTTCGAAAAATTTGCGCAAAAAATCCATGATTTATTGACGTTGACTTTAATCAAAAATTTATGGTTTTTGAAAGAAACTTGTTTTGAAGAATTCACTCAAAAATCTATGATTAATTGACGTTGATCACAATCAAAGATTTAAGTTTTAAGAAAAAAATTTGTTTTGAAGAAATAGCGCCAAAAATTAATGATTGATTGACGTTGATCTTAATCAAAGATTTATAGCGTAGGAAAGAAGCTTGTTTCGAAGAATTTGCGCAAAAAATCCATAATTTATTGACGTTGATCTTAATCAAAAATTTATTGTTAAGGAAGAAACTTGTTTCAAAGAATTTGCGCAAAAAATCGATGATTATTGACTTTGATCTTAATCGAAGATTTATGGTTTTCGAGAGAAACTTGTTTTGAAGAATTTGGACAAAAGAGCCATGATTAATTGACGTTGATCCTAATCAAAGAATTATGGTTTAGGAAAAAACTTGTTTGGAAGAATTAGCCCAAAAAATTCATGATTAATTGTACTTCAATCACAATCAAAGATTTATTGTAAGTAACGATAGTTGTTTCGCAGAATTGGCCCTAAAAATCTATGACTAATTGTCGATGACTAAAACTAAAAGATTTTTGGTAAAAAAAATTGACTGTTTTCAGTGAATAAGCGCGAAACAACTTATGATTAAAACGTTGATCAGCATCAAAGATTCATGTTACGCAAGGAAGGTTATTTTGAGGTATTCGCTCAAAAAATCCATGTTTAAAAGACGACAATTACAAGCAGATATGTAGAGTTAGAAAAATTAGTTGATACCTAGAATTTGCACGAAAAAACATGATTCAAGATTTTTAAAAAAATTTACGCAAAAAAATCCACGATTAATTGTCGTTTGTCACAATTAAGGATTTATTATTAAGGAAAAGTGGCTGCTTTGGGAAATGTGCGCGAAAGTATCCATGATTAATTGATATTGATCATAATCAAAGATTTAATTTTAAGAAAAGAAAGATGTTCAGACGACTTTGGCTTAAGAGTCCATAGGTAATTGAGGTGAATCACGACCAAAGGTTTATAGTATCGAAAAATAGTTGTTTCAAAGGATTTGTGGGGAGAAATCCATGATTAATTATCGGTGCTCAAAATGAAGGATTTATTGTTAAGGGAAAACGGCTGCGTATAGAAATGTACGCGCAAGAATCTATGATTAATTGAAGTTGATCGTAATCAAAGATAAAGAAAAGAAAGTTATTTTTAAGAATTTGTGCAAAAAAAGCACGATTAATTGTTAGTGATCAAAATCAAGGATTTTCTGCTTGTTTTGAGGAATTTTTGCGAAAGAATCTTTGATTAATTGACTCTAATTATAATCAAAGATTTTGCGCATAAAAATCAATGATTAATTGACGCTGAACGCAATCGAAGGTATACTAGCGAAAAGGGATGATTGTTTCGAGGATTTTGCACTTAAAATTCAATGATTAATTGACGTAGAACACAAACAAATATTGGTTAGCTATATGAGATGATTGTTTCGAGGATTTTGCGCATAAAAACTAGTTATTAATTGGCGCTGAACAAAATCAAACATTTATTAGCGTAGAGAGACGATTGTTTCGAGGAATTTAGGTATAAAAATCACGGAATAATTGACGCTCAACACGATCAAAGATTTGTTAGCGAGGAGCGATGATTGTTTCGAAAGTTTTCCGCATATCAAAGATTTGTTAGCGAAGAGAGATGATTGTTTTGGAGATTTTCCGCACAATAAAATTAACGATTAGTTGTGATGAACACGATCGAAGATTTATTAGCGAAGAGAGATGAATGTTTTGAGGAATTTACTTATTAAAATCACGGAATAATTAACACTGTACGCGATCAAAGATTTGTTAGCGAGAGAGATGATTGTTTCGACGCCTTTCCGCAAAAAGATCAATGATTAATTGACGCTAAACACAATAGAGGATTTATGAGAGAGAAGAGATGATTCTTTCGAGGATTTTGCGCATAAAAATCAATAATTAATTGATGCTGCACGCAATGATTTGTTAGCGAGGAAAAATGATTATTTCGAGGATTTTGTGCATAGAAATCAATAATTAATTAACGCTGAACACAATCAAAGATTTATTAGCGAGGAGAGATGATTGTTTCGAGGATTCTGCGCACAATAAAATCAATGATTCATTGATGCTAAACACAATCGAAGATTTGTTAGCAAAGACAGATGATTGTTTCAAGAATTTCACGCATAAGAATCAATGATTAATTAACGCTGAACACAATTGAAAGTTTGTTAGCGAGGAGAGATAATTGTTTCTAGGATTTTGCGCATAAAACCAATGATTAATTAACGCTGAACACAACAGAAAATTTATTAGCAAGAGATGATTGTTTCGAGGATCGTGCACATAAAAACCAAATATTTGTTAGCGATTAGAGATGATTGTTTCAAAGATTTTGTGTATAAAAGTCAATGATTAATTGACTCTGAACACAATCGCAGATTTGTTAGCAAGGGAAAGTGATTGTTTTGGGAATTTTACGCATACAAATTAATGATTAATTGACGCTGAACACTATCGAAGATTTGTGAGCAAGGAGAAATGAATGTTTCTAGGATTTTGCGCATAGAAATCAATGATTAATTGACGCTGAATACGAACGAAGACTTGTTAGCGAGAAGAAACGATTTTTTCGATAATTTTGTGCAGAAAAATTGACGCTGAACACAATCAAAAATTTGTTAGCAAGGACAGATGATTGTTTCGATGGTTTTGCGCATTAAAATCAATGATTAATTGACGTTGAACACAATCGAAAATTTGTTAGCGAGGAAAAATAAATGTTTCGAGGATTTTGCGCATCAATAGTAATGATTAATTGACGCTGAACACAATCGAAGATTTGTTAGCAAGGAAAATTAATTGTTTCGAGGAATTTGCGCATAAAATCAATAATTAATTGACGCTGGACACCTTCAAGAAATTGTTAGCGAGGAGAGATGACGTTTCGAAGATGTTACGCCTAAAAATCAATGATTAATTGATGCAGAACACCTATAAAAATTTGTTAACGTGGAGAGATAATTGTTTCAAAGATTTTAGGCAGCAAAATCAATGATTAATTGACGCTGAACGCAATAGAAGTTTTGTTAGCGAGACGAGATGATTATTTTGACAATTTTTCGCATAAAAACCACATATATTGACGCTGAGCACAATCGAATATTTCTTTGCGAGGGGAGATATTTATTTCGAGGATTTTGTGCAGAAAATCGATGATTAATTAACGCTGAACACAATCAAAGATTTATTAGCGAGGAGAGATGATTGTTTCGAGAATTCTGCGCACAATAAGATTAATGATTCATTGATGCTAAACACAATCGAAGATTTGTTAGCAAGGACAGATGATTGTTTCAAGAATTTCGCGCAAAAGAATCAATGATTAATTAACGCTGAACACAATTGAAAGTTTGTTAGCGAGGAGAGATAATTGTTTCTAGGATTTTGCGCATAAAACCAATGATTAATTAACGCTGAACACAACAGAAAATTTATTAGCAAGAGATGATTGTTTCGAGGATCGTGCACATAAAAACCAAAAATTTGTTAGCGATTAGAGATGATTGTTTCAAAGATTTTGTGTATAAAAGTCAATGATTAATTGACTCTGAACACAATCGCAGATTTGTTAGCGAGGGAAAGTGATTGTTTTGGGAATTTTACGCATACAAATTAATGATTAATTGACGCTGAACACTATCGAAGATTTGTGAGCAAGGAGAAATTAATGTTTCTAGGATTTTGCGCATAGAAATCAATGATTAATTGACGCTGAATACGAACGAAGACTTGTTAGCGAGAAGAAACGATTTTTTCGATAATTTTGTGCAGAAAGATCTATGATTAATTGACGCTGAACACAATCAAAAATTTGTTAGCAAGGACAGATGATTGTTTTGATGGTTTTGCACATTAAAATCAATGATTAATTGACGTTGAACACAATCGAAAATTTGTTAGCGAGGAAAAATAAATGTTTCGAGGATTTTGCGCATCAATAGTAATGATTAATTGACGCTGAACACAATCGAAGATTTGTTAGCAAGGAAAATTAATTGTTTCGAGGAATTTGCGCATAAAATCAATAATTAATTGACGCTGGACACCTTCAAGAAATTGTTAGCGAGGAGAGATGACGTTTCGAAGATGTTACGCCTAAAAATCAATGATTAATTGATGCAGAACACCTATAAAAATTTGTTAACGTGGAGAGATAATTGTTTCAAAGATTTTAGGCAGCAAAATCAATGATTAATTGACGCTGAACGCAATAGAAGTTTTGTTAGCGAGACGAGATGATTATTTTGACAATTTTTCGCATAAAAACCACATATATTGACGCTGAGCACAATCGAAAATTTCTTTGCGAGGAGAGATATTTATTTCGAGGATTTTGTGCAGAAAATCAATGATTAATTGACGTTGAACACAATCGTAGATTTATTAGCGAGAAAAGATGACTGTTTCGAGGATTTGCGCATAAAAGTCCTTGATTAGTTGACGCTGAACACAATCAAACATTTGTTTGCAAAGGCAGATGATTGTTTCGAGGATTTTGTGCACAATAAAATCGATGATTAGTTGACCCCGAACACAATCAACGATTTATTAGCGATGAGAGATGATTGTTTCGAGAATTTTGGTCATAAAAATCAATGATTGATTAAAGCTAAACTCAATCGAAAATTTCTTAGCGAGGTGAGATGATTAGTTTCCAAGAATTTGTGCAAAAAATCAGTGACCAATTGACCCTGAAAACAATCGAAGATTTATTAGCTGTGAGAGATGATGTTTCGAGGATTTTGTGCATAAAAATCAATGATTAATTGACGTTGAACACAATCGTAGATTTATTAGCAAGGAAAGATGCCTGTTTCGAGAATTTGCGCATGAAAGTCCTTCATTAGTTGACGCTGAATATAATCAAAGTTTTTTTTGCAAGGGAAGATGATTGTTTCGAGAATTTTGCACATAAAAATCAAAGATTAATTGACGTTGAACACAAGCGTAGTTTTATTAGCGAGGAGAGATAACTTTTGGGGATTTGCGCATAAAAATCAATGATTAATTGACGCCGAACACAGTCGAAGGTTTTTTAGCGAGGAGAAATATTTGTTTCTAGGATTTTGCGCATAAACATCAATGACTAATTGAAGCTGAATACAATCGAAGATTTGTTAGCGATAAGAGATTGTTTCGATTATTTTTCGCATAAAATCAATGATTATTTGAAACTGAACACAATCAAAAATTTGTTAGCTAAGAGAGATAATTGCTTCGAAGATTTTGGGCATAAAAATTAATGAATAATTGACGCTGAACGTAATCAAACATTTGTTAGCGATTACAGTTGATTGTTTCGAGGATTTTGTACAAAAAATCAATGATTAATTGACACCGAACACAATCAAATATTTATTAGCGAGCATAGATGATTGTTTTGAGGATTTTGCACATAATAATCAAAGATTAATTGACGTTGAACACAATCGTAGATTTATTAGCGAGAAGAGATGACTGTTTCTAAAATTTGCGCATAAAATTCCATGATTGGTTGACGCTGAATACAATCAAAGATTTTTTTGCAAGGGGAGATTATTGTTTCAAGGATTTTGCGCATAGAAATCAATGATTAATTGACGCCGAACACAATCCAAGATTTGTTGGCAAGGAGAAATATTTGTTTCAAGGATTTTGCGCATAAACATCAATCACTTATTGACGATGGAATACAATCGAAGATTTGTTAGCGAGGAGAGATTGTTTCGATTATTTTGCTCAAAAAATCAATGATTACTTCAAACTGACACAATCAAAAATTTATTAGCTAAGAGAGATAATTGTTTCGAAGATTTTGCGCATAAAAATTAATGAATAATTGACGCTAAACGCAATCAAACATTTGTTAGCGATGAGAGATGATTGTTTCGAGGATTTTGTACAAAAAAATCAATGATTAGTTGACGCTGAACACAATCGAAAATTTCTTAGCGGACAGAAATGATTGTCTCTAGAAATTTGCACATAAAAACCAATGACTAATTGACGATGAACACAATAGAAGATTTATTAGCGGAAAGAGATGATTGTTTCGAGGATTTTGCGCATATAACTTCACTATTGACCAACGCTGATTAGAATAAAATGGTTTATTGTTAAGGAAAGGCGATTGCTTAGAATAATTCGAGCCATGATCTTTAATACAATCAAATATAGTCGTATTTTGCACATAACACTCTACCATACGTACCATAAATACAATTTGACATCACTTCCATATGCGGTATGTGCAGTGGGTTTTGGTGGCCTTGAACTGCATTGAATTTGGCACAAGCCACCTGCTCATACAAAAGCGAAAAGTATGATTATTGCATAATTCGTGCATGTGATTTGGTGACCCACAGATTTTTTAAAACAGTATTCATCGATCACACTGAAGTTACCTCTTATTTCAACCAAACCTCCCCTATGTTTGAGTTCCACTCTTAAGCGGTGTAATTATAAAGACGAACTCAAAGACAAGAAATCAACCAGGCGTACAAAATTACGTTTGTGCAGCAAGGTAATTGAAATACATTACTAAGAAAGTCATTTGAGATTTTATATAGAGGGCGCTCAGTTGTCTGTTTAGATATGGAGATAGTCTCCACTTCAGAAAAGGATGAAACCACCGTAAAATGAATATTTAACCAGTCATAACATCTGCAGAATTGCAGCACTAAGCGGTCTCGTTAATGTACAATAAACGTTGCGCCCCTATTATCATGTTTATATATAATTAGATCCGCTTCCCAATTATGAGCACAAAGGACATTCGAGTGAATAAATATTGACCTTAGTTATGTATGTGGACTGAAGAGCGTGCATGTTCCTACTGATCAGTGGCGATTTTGTGATGGCAGGAGATATAATTAACCCTTTGAGAGTTGCAGGGTTTTTGTGTAAATACAATTTATATGAGTAGATATACAATGTAAATCTTGTCATATGAACCAATATGTCAGATGCTTAAGCGCGAGTCTGCGCTTTAACACAACTACACTGGATTTGATCCAGCGTCTCTGTATTTCTGATTGAACGCTCTAAAAGCTGTAAGGTCTTCCGGTCAGATGTGCCACCTTATTTGAACCATAATTCCTTTCAAATCGATTTCCAACGTCGGACATTGCGCAGATTCTAAAGAAAACCGCCTGCTCGGACCCCATACTACAACCGAAAATCCAAAGGTCACTCGGTTAAATCTATCTGATGCGTTTATTTAAAAATTCTTGGTTACGATGTCGATTTGAAAATGTTAGTACGCCTTTTTCCAGTTTGCATGTTCTCCTTTATCGGTTTCTTTCCCTGGATTTTCGTGAGAATATTCCCGAATCATTGAGGAAACGTCAAGCTTCCCAAGGAATTATTAGGCTTTTCACCTACGCTGGGATATCCCTTTAATTCGCATATAAATCGCCGCATCGTAGCTCCCGAATTGTGGCTTGTTACATCGGAGGAAACTGAATCAGCGCTCGCTGCAGAGGAGGTAACTAAATTGGAGCTCCCTGCATCCGAGCGAACCGCATCGTAACCTGCTGCATCGGAGAAAACTGAATCAAGACTTACTGCATTGGTGGATACTGAATTGGAGCTCTCTAAATCGGAAGAACCATTAACGGAGCAAATCTTAGAGAACACTGGGGCTTCTAGGGTAACCTTCAGTCTACTGTAAAATTCTGTAACTCTCTGGGTTTCGAGAGAAGTCCCGGAAATCCGTGGAAAACACCGTGCTCTCTGAGTAACTATTAAGGTTCCCGAAAAACTACGCTGTACTTTGGGTAAATGGTTACTGTTTTCGGACATGTGTTTCTGTAAAAATCACCTGCGTTATAGGGGTGAGGGTGAGGGGAAAACAGCCATGCTTTTTCTGAAATCCTTAGAATTCACGTGACTTTTGAGTTGCAGCGAAATCTCAAGCGTTTCCAGATCAATGTTCTTGGTATAAGTTCTCCAAATTTTCAAACAAGTCTACGGTGTTACCGAAAAAATTCTTCTGGTTGGTTCCATGTGTTCCTGTAAAAATCACCTGCGTTATAGATGGAGGGAGAGGGGAGAACAGTCGTGCTTTTTCTGAAATCCTGAGGAGTTACGTGATTTTTAGATTCTAGGGAAATTGCAAGCGTTTCCAGGTCAATCTTCTTGGTACCCGGAGGAGTTCCCAGACTTTCAAAGAAGTCTACGGTGTTACCGAAAAAATCCTTCTGGTTCAGTCCTCCTGGATTTATCATAACTTTATGGAAAATACTCAGAGTGTTCTGGTTCGCGAGAGCATTCTCGAGTTTATACTAATTCGCCGGCATTCTAGTGGAAATCTTCTAATTTTTAAGAAATCCCACGATCTTAACCTAAGTTTCGTGAGGCTTTCGATTAATTCCTAGGAGCCGTAACGGTTTTTTCAAAAAACACCAAGAGAACTCACATCCCCGAAAAAAATCCCAAAATTCAAAGGATAATCACAAAAATTACGAAAAATTTTTTCGAATTTCTTGATTTTAGAAGAAAATCCCGTGGAAATGCTGCATTTCTAAAAGGATCTCCTGAGCTTTAGTAGAAGTTCACGTATTTATAGTAAAATGTCTCGCAAGTTCTCGGTGCAATTCCGAGAAATTGTCCTAAAAAATCAATGCAGTTCCAGGAATATTTTCATGCTCTCTGAGACGTTCACATGTACTCGCCCGACAATAAAAAAATCATGGCAAAGACATTAAGCATTTCCATAAAGATTAGCTGGATCCAGTGCTTGCAGAAAGTCGTCTGAGGAGATTTCCAGAATTATTGGCAAACTGCCCGACTTTACAGGATTGTAATTCTCTAGTTGTTGGGGAAGAACTCTCAGGCTTCCAGAATCTCGGAATTGCGGATGGTAATTCTCGTGTTGCTGAGTAAAGATTTCTAACTTTCAAGATGATCTCCTGAATTCCGGATTGTAATCTTCGAGTTATCGTGAAAAGAAGTCCTCGCCTTCAACATGATCCACTGAACTACAGATTGTAATCCTCGAGTTGGCGAGGAAAGAAGCACCGGCTTCCAAGATGATCCGCGGACTTCCGAATACAATGTAGTACCTTCGGGTAGAGCATTGGAAATGTAAATGACGGACTTCCGGATTGTAATTCTCCAGTTGTCTAGGAAAGAAATCTCAGGCTTTCAAGGTGATCACAAAATTGCGGATGGTAATTCTCGTGCTGTCGGGAAAAGATCCCCAACTTTCAAGATGATTCCCAGAATTTCGGATTTTAATCCTCGAGTTATCAGAAAAAGAAAGCCCTCGCCTTCCACATGATCTACGGAACTACGGATTGTAATCCTCGAGTTATTTGAATAAAGAAGCACCGGCTTCCAAAATGGTCCGCGGAATTCCGGATTGTAATTCTCGAGCTCTCGCGGAAAGATCACTGACTTTCAAGATGATACCCGGAATTCCGGATTGTAATCCTTAAGTGATCCGGAAAAGACATCTTAGCCTTCCAAGATGATCCACGAAACTACGGATTGTAATCTTCGAGTTGTTGGAGAAAGAAGCCTCGGCTTTCTAGACGATCCGAGGAATTTCGGGTAGTGACACCCAAGTTGTCGGGAAAGAAGTCTCAGGCTTCCAAGGTGATCCTGGAATTACGAATGGTAATTCTCGTGTTGTAGGGGAAAGATCCCTGACTTTCAATATCATCTGCGGAATTCCGGATTGTAATCTTCAAGTTATCGGTAAAAAAAGTCCCGCCTTCTAAGATGATCCACGGAATTCCGGAATGTAATCCTCGAGCTGCCGCGACAGAAGACACTACCTCTAAGATGATCTCCGGAATTTTGGATTTAAATTTTCGAGTTGTGGGGGAAATAAATGTCTTGTTTTCAAGGTGATCCCGGAATTGGGATGATAATTCTCGTGTTGTCGGGAAAAGATCCCTAACTTTCAGTGATCACGGAATTCCGGATTGTAATCTTCTAAATATCGGGAAAAGAAGTCTTCGCCTTTCAGATGATACACAGAACTACGGATTGTAATCCTCAAGTTGTCGGGGAACAAAATTCCGGCTTCCAAGATGATCGGCGAAATTCCAAATTTTAATTCTCGAGTGGTCGTGGAAATATTCCTTTCAAGATGATGCCTGGAGTTCCGGATTGTAAACCTCAAATTATACGAAAAGGAAGCCTTAGCCTTCCAAGATGATCCACAGAACTTTGGATTGTAATCCTCGAGTATTTAGGGATAAAAGCCCCGACTTCCAAGGTGATCGACGGAACTCCTGAGTGTAATTCTCGAGTTGTCTGGGAAAAACCCTCGGATTCCAAAATAATCCGCCGCATCCTGGATTGTAGTTCTCGAGTTGTCGGGGAAAGAAATCTTAGGTTTCTAAGGTGATTCCGAAATTACGGATAGTAGTTCTCGTGTTGTCAAGGAAAGATCCCTAACTTTCAATATGATCACTAGAACTCCGGATTGTAATTTGATACCCGGAATTCCGGATTAAATCTTCGAGTTAACAGCAAACGAAGTACCGCCTTCTAAGATGATCCACGAAACTACGGATTGTAATCCTTGAGCAAACCGAATCGTAGCTTGCTGCATCGAAGTATTCCAAATCGGAGCTTTCTGTATTGGAGGGGACAGAATCGGAGCAAGTCTGAGAGTATTTTAGTAATTCTTTGTGTTTCGAGAAAAGTTCCAGAAATCCGTGGAAATCGCCCGGTTTCCTGAAAAATTGTTGAGACTTCCACAAAATTACATGGTACTTCAGGTAAATGGTTAGGGTTTTTGTAGATGTGTTCCAGTAAAATTCACATGCGTTATAGGAAAAGGGAAAATAGCCATGCTATTCCTGAAAACCTAAAAATTCACCTGACTTCTGGGATCCAGGAAAATCTCAAACATTTCCAGGTCAAACTTCTTAGTAGAAGTTCCCCAGACTTTCAAACAAGTCTACGGCGCTACCGAGAAAATTTTTCTGGTTCCATGTGTTCCTATAAAAATCACCTGCGTTATAGATGGAGGGAAAAGAGGAAACAGTCGTGTTTCTCATGAAATTCTGAGAATTTACGTGACTTCTGGGTAACAGGGAAATTTCAAGCGTTTCCAGGTAAATTTTCTTGGTACCAGGTGGAATCCCCTGGACTTTTAAAGAAGTCTACGGTGATACCGAGAAAATTCTTCTGGTTCCATTCTCCTGGATTTATCATGACTTTGAGAAAAATACTCAGACTGCACCGGTTTGTGGGAACATTCCCGAGTTTATACCAAATCCTTGGCATTCTAGTGAAAATCTTCTGATTTCTTAAGAAATCCCACGATTTTTACCTAATTTTCGTGAGGCTTTCGATTAAATCCCAAGGGCGGTAATGGTTTTTTCAAAAAACACCAAAAGAACTCACATTCCCGAAAAAATTCTCAGGATTCAAAGGATAATCACCCAAATTACAAAAAGTTTTTCCAATTCCTTGATTTTAGAAGAAAATCCCGTAGAAATGCTGCATTTTTAGAAAGATCCCTCAAGCTTTAGTAGAAGTTTTCATAATCCTAGTAAAATACCTCGTAAGTTCTCGGTGCAATTCCGAAAAGTTTCCCTAAAAAAAATCAGTGGAGTTCCAGAAATATTTTCATGTAGTGGAGTCTTCGAGGCGTTCACATGGATCCGCCCGACAATGAGAAAATCGCCATGGTTTCCGAAGACATTAAGCAAATCCAAAAACATTAGCTGGATCCCGTGTTTGCAGATAGTCGTCCGAGGAGATCTCCAGAATTATTGGCAAAATACCTGACTTTACAGGAAATCCCACGGTCTCCTTTACCTTCCTTATAATCCTCGAGGTTTTGTAGGAAATCGTTCGTGTTCTCTGCAAAATCGGAAAAATTGTCTAAATTCTTGGGTATATTTCGGAATCCATGGCAAATCGTCAATCTCACCAAGAGATACTTGGGTTTTTCGCGTACGCTGTGATTTCCTTGTGATACTTGTATAAATTCCCACATTGGAGGATTCTTAATTCCAAGAAAATCTTCTTGGTACCAAGGAGAGTTCACCAGATTCCCATAGAAATCTCTGGTGTTCTCGAGACGATTCTTCTAGTTACATACTCCATGACTTTCGGAAAAGAAACTCCGACAGATTTGGTTCTCGGAAGCATTCCCGAGTTTAGACCAAATCTCTGGGATTTCAGTAGAAATCCTCTGGTTTTTCAAGAAATCCCACGGTTTATCTAGGTTTTCGAATGGTTCCTAAAGTTGTCGATTAAATTCCAAGGGTCGCAAAAATTTTCCAAAAATGCCTAGAGGAAATTCACATGCTCCCGCGAAGATCTTCAGGATCCATAAAGTAATCATCGAAGTCCCGGAAACACTTTTGCATCAGAAGAAAATCCCGGCGAAATGCTGCGTTAGTCAAGCCTTTCTGAGAACTTCACAGGGATTTACTGGACTCTGGGAAAATTACCAATTTTTCCGAAAAAACTTTTCCAAATACAGAAACTTAGCAAGATCCAAAAAAATTCCTGTGTTTACAGAAAGTTGTTTGCGTTATAAATCCCATCCACAGGGTTATTGACCAAACACCTGTCTTTCTGGGAAGTCCCACAATACTCGTGTAAATTCCCTTACCTTTCCTGTAATCTTTGAGATTCCCAGGGAAATCATCCGCGTTCTTGTAAAATCGAAGAAGTTCCCCTCCATACAAGCTCCCTGCAACCGAATAAACCAAAATATGAATTGGAGAAAACTGAATCGGAGCAAACCTTAAAGAATACCGTCGGATTTCTAGAGCTTCCTTTTTAGTACAGCAAAATTCGGAAATTCTCTGGGTCGTAAGAGAAGTCCCCGAAATCCGTGAAAGAAAAACCGGGTTCGTAGGAAATTTTTGAGACTCATGAAATTGGGGTAATACATGGGAAAACAGTCATATTTTTCCAGAAAGATTTCAAGAATTCACGGTTGCTTCTCAGTTTCGAGAAAATCTTTTTGGTACTTGCGAGAGAATCTCACCTTCTCAAAGAAATATCTAGTATTCCCGAGAAAATGTTTCTTCCTCCATCCTTCAGGTTTCCCTATGGTCACCGGGATTTTTCCAAAAAAAAACTTAAAGAAATTCCACATGCTCTCAAGGAAATCCGCAGGATCCACAGAGTAATCACCAAACTTACAAAAAGATTTTTCGAGTTACAAAGGAGAATTTCAGAATTACTAGCCAAATCCGTGGCTTTCCAGAATTACTCCCTTCTTTGTAATCCTCGAAGTTCTTGAGCAAATCTTTCGCGTTCTCTGAAAAATCGAAAAAGTCCTTCGAATTGTTGAGTTTATTTCCAAATTCATAGGGAAACCGGTAGGTTTCCCAACAAATGCTTGAACTTTTCTCGTTCGTTATGAAATCAGTGTGATTTTCATAATTTCCACATCGGAGCTTCCTACATCCGAGCAATCCGAATCGTAGCTTGTCGCCTAAGAGGAAATTGAATCAAAGTCTACAGCAGCGGAGGAAAATGAATCGAAGCACACCTTAGATAACATCTCCGGGTTTCTGGGACAATTTTCCTGGTACTGCGGAATCCGAAAATCCTCCGGATTCTGAGAGAAGTTCTTGAAATAATTGGATTTCATCAGAGTTCCGGAAAATTGTAGAGTTTACCGTGAAATTATTCTGAACTTCTTATAAATGGTTAGAATTTTCGTAGATGTGTTTCCCGGAAAATTTCCTGCATTATGGGGGGAAAGCAGCCGTGTTTTTACTGAAAGACTGGGAATTCACGGGAATGCTCGGTTCCAGAGAAATCTTTGGCGTTTCTAGGGAAACCTTTTCCAGACTCTTAGAGAAATTTCCTGTGTTTTCGAGAAAATTCTTCTAGTTTCATATTCCTGGTTTTCTGATGACTTTCGGAAAGATACTCAAACTGCTATATTTCGCGAGTTCATGCCAAATCTATGGAATTCTAGTGGAAATCCTCTGATTTCTCAAGAAATCGCTCGGATTATCTAGGTTTCCAAATAGTTGCTGAAGTTCTCGATTAATTTCCAAGAATCGCATGGATTTTTCCGAATAATACCCACAGGATTCCACATGCCTCTGTGGTAATCCCCGAAATCCATAGGATAATCACCGAAGTTACAGAAAATTTTAGTCAATTCCTTGATCTCCCGGGCTTTAGTAGAAATTCCCGTAATCCCAGTGAAATATCGTGAGTTCTCGGTGCTATTCCTAGGTTCCCTAAAAAATCAACGGAGTTCCAGAAATATTTTCATGATAACGGACTCTCCCTGAAAACTTCATATGTATTAACCGGATTTGGGAAAAATTGCCATAGTTTCCAGAAAAATTTCTCAAATCCAACGTAAGAATCGCACAGAAAATCGTCCGATTTATAAAGGTGAATCTCAGAGTTATTGGCCAAACTCTCTGACTTTCTGGGAAATCCTACGGATCCGTGGAAATTTTCGGCTTTTCTTGTAGTCCCCTAGGGTCTCGAGGAAATGTCCATGTTTGTTGGAAAATTTTAAAAATTCCCAGAATTCTTAAGGATATTCTCAAATCCATAGAAACACTGACAAGTTTTCAAGAAATTCTCTCTCTCCCGAGAATTTCTTCAAAACTTGTCGGTGTTTCTATGGATTTAAAAATATCCTTAAGAATTCCAGAAATTTTCACGGAATTCATAAAATTTTCCAGTCATAACTTGCTGCATCAAAAGAAACTGAATCGGAGGAAACTCACTTAGAGCTTACTGCATTGGAGGAACCCGATTTGGAGCTCTCTGCAACGGAGTAAACCTTAGAGAATAACGCCGGGTTTTCTAAGGCAAATTTCAGGTTCTGCAAATTTTGGAAATTTTTTGGGTTCCGCGAGAAGACCTCGAAATCCTGGAAATCACCGTGATTTCTCTAAAATTGCTGTGGTTCCCCTGAAATTAATCAGAACTTGGGGTATATAGTTAGGGTTTTTCAGGAAATCCTTGTGTAACCGTAAAAACCACCTGAGCTTGGGAAAAGGAGGCATGTTTTCCAGGAAATACTCTAGAAACTTACGGGGCTCTTCAATTCTAGGAAAATCTCAGGCGTTCCAAGGAATATCCTTTTGTACCCGGAAAAGTCTCCCATACTACCAAATAAATCTCCAGGTATTTCCTGAAAAATTCTTCTTGTTATGGAGAGCAAAGAACCATGTTTTTTTCTGAAGGACTCTGAAAATATACGGACTCTTTCGTTCTATGGAAATCACAACCGTTTCAAGGAATATATTTTTGTACCCGAAAGAGTCCCCCAGACTCGCAGAAAAACCTTTGATGTTCCCGAGAGAATTCTTCATGTGCCATTCTCCTGGTTACCTCGTAACTTTCAGGAAAATACCAGACTGATCTGGTTCCCACAACATTCCCAGCTTTATATCAAATCTCTGGGATTCCATTGGAAATTTTTTAATTTTTCAAGAAATTCCAGGTTTGTGTAGGTTTCGAATAGTTCTTGAGGTTCTCGATTAAATCCCAAGGTTCGCAAGGGTTTTTAAAAAAATATCAAGCGTTCCTGAAATTTCAGGAATTGCCTCGTACTTTCTGGGAATTTTCAGAGTTTGTAGGGAAATACTTAAAAAAAATTTCCAGTAGTTGGGAAAGAGGTCCTCGCCTTCCAAGATAATAGCCGGAATTCCGGATTGAAATCTTCGGGTTGTTGGGAAAAGAGTTCTCGTCTTCGAAGATAATTCACGGAACTACGAATTGTAATCCTCGTGTTGTCGGGAAAAAATCACCGGCTTGCGAGATGATCCGCGGAATTCCGGATTGTAATTTTCTAATGGTTTGGAAAAGAAATCTCAAACTTCCAAGGTTATCTCAGAATTGCGGATGGTAATTCTCGTGTTGTCGGGGAAAGATCCCTAACTTTCAAGATGATTCGCGGAATTTCGGACTGTAATTCTCGAGTTATCCGGAAAAGAAATCTTCATCTTCCAAGATGATCCAACAACTACGGATTATAATCCTCAAGTTGTCTTCGAAAGAAAAATCCCCAGCTCACAAAATGATCCGCCGAATCCCGGATTGTAATTCTAGTTGTTCGGGGAAGAAATCTCAGGCTATCAATAGGTGATCCCGAAATTGCGGATGGTAATTCTCGTGTTGCTGGAGAAAGATTTCTAACTTTCAAGATGATCTCCGGAATTCCAGATTGTAATCTTCGAGTTATCAGGGAAAAAAGTCCTCACCTTGAACATGATAAACTCAACTACGGATTGTAATACTCGAGTTGTCAAGGAAAGAAGCATCGGCTTTCAAGATTATCTGCGGAATTCCGGATTGTAATTCTCTTGTTGTCGGGGAAAGAAATCTCAGGATTCCAAGGTGATCACGAAATTGCGGATGGTAATTCTCGTGTTGTTGGGAAAAGATCCTCAACTTTCAAGATGATCTCAAGAATTTCGGATTTTAATCCTCGAGTTATCAGAAAAAGAAGCCCTTGCCCTCCACATGATCTACGGAGCTACGGACTGTAATCCTCGAGTTGTCGGGGAAAGAAGCACCTGCTTTCAAAATGATTCGCGGAATTCCGGATTGTAATCCTCGAATTTTCTGGAAAAGATCCCTAAGGTTTAAGATAATCCACGGAATTTCGGATTGTACTCCTTAAGTTATACGGAAAAGAATTCTTCGCCTTCCAAGATGATCCACGAAACTACGGATTGCAATCCTCGAGTTGTTGGAGAAAGAAGCCTCGGCTTTCAAGATGATCCAAGGAATTTCAAATTGTAATTCTCGAGTTGTCGGGGAAAGAAGTTTCAGATCTCTGACTTTCAATATCATCCGCGAAATTCCGGATTGTAATCTTCGAGTTATTGGAAAAACAAACATTCCACCTTCTATGATGATCCGCGGAGTTCCGGATTGTATTCCTCGAGCTGCCGGGAAAGAAGCCCCGACCTCCAAGATGGTCCGCGGAATTTTGGATTTAAATTCTCGAGTTGTCGGGAAAAAGGTCTCAGTCTTTCAAGGTGATTCCGCAATTACGGATGGTAATTTTCGTGTTGCCAGGAAAAGATCCTTGACTTTCAATATCATCCGCAGAATTCCGGATTGTAATTTTCAAGTTATCGAGAAAAGAAGTCCAGCCTTCTAAGATAATCTACGGAATTCCAGATTGTAATGCCTCGAGCTATCGGGAAAAGAAGCCCCGACCTCCACGATGATCCGCGAAATTTCGGATTAGGATGTTAATTCTCGTGTTGTCGGGGAAAGAAACTTTCAATACGATTATGAAATTTCGGATTGTAATCTTCGAGTTATCGGGAAAATAAGTCTTTGCCTTCCAAGATGAGCCACAGAACTACCAATTGTAATCCTCGAGTTGTGAGGGAAAGAAGTCCTAGCTACCAAAATGATCCACAGAATTCTAGATTATAATTCTCGTGTTGCTGAAGAAAGATTCCTAACTTTGTAGATAATTCTCGAAATTCTGGATTGTAATTTTCGAGTTATCGGGCAAAGAAGTCCTTGCCTTCCACATGATCCACTGAACTACGGATTGTAATCCTCAAGTTGTCGAGTAAAGAAGCACCGACTTCTAAGATAATCCACGGAATTCCGGATTGTATTCTCAATTTGTCGGGGAAAGATTCCTGACTTTCAAGATGATCCCTGGAATTCAGGATTGTAATCCTAAAGTCATCCGGAAAAAGTCTTTGTCTTCCAAGATGATCCACGGAACTACAGATTGTAATCCTGGAGTTGTCGGAGAAAGAAGCCCCGGTTTGAAGATGATTCGCGAAATTTCGGATTGTAATTTTTGTGTTGTCGGGAAAGATCTCTAATTTTTAAGGAATTCCGGACTATAATCCTCGAGATTTCGAGAAAAAAGTCCTTGGCTTATACATAATCCACGGAACTACGGATTGTAATTTTCGAGTTGTCGTGGAAAAAAACACCGACTTCCAGGATGATCCGCGGAATTCCGGATTGTAATTCTCGAATTGTCTGAAAAAGATCCCTGACTTTCAAGATAATTCCAGAATTCCAGATTGTAATCCTCGAATTATCTGAAAAAGAAGTCTTTGCCTTCCAAGATGATTCACGGAACTAAGGATTGTAATCCTCGAATTGTTGGAGAAAGAAGCCTCAACTTTCAAGATGATCTGAGGAATTTCGGATTGTAATTCTCGAGTTGTCGAGGAAAGACGTCTCAGGCTTCCAAGGTAATCCCTAAATTACGGATGGTAATTCCCGTGTTGTCGGGGAAAGATCCCTGACTTTCAGTATCATCCGCGAAATTCCGGAATGTAATCCTCGAGTTGCCGGGAAAAGTAGCCCCGACCTCCAAGATGATCCGTGGAAATTTTGGATTTGAATTCTCGAGTTGTCGGGGAAATAAATCTCTGACTTCCTAGATGATCCCAGAGTTGGGATTGGTAGTTCTCGTGTTGTTGGGAAAAAATCTCAAACCTTCAGTATGAGCACGGAATTCCGGATTGTAATTTTTGAGTTATCGGGAAAAGAAGTCTTCGCCTTCCAAGATGATACACGGAACTACGGATTGTAATCCTCAAGTTGTCGGGGAAAGAAGCCCCGGCTTCCAAGGTGATCAGCGAAATTCCGGATTTTAATTCTCGAGTGGTCGGGGAAAGATTCCTGACTTTCAAGATGATGCCCGGAATTTTGGATTGTAAGTCTCGAGTTATCTGGAAAAGAAGTCTTTGCCTTCCAAGATGATCTACGGAACTACGAATTGTAATCGGCAAGTGTTCAGGGAAAGAAGACCCGAATTCCAAGATCATCCGCGGAATTTAGAATTGTAATGCTCGAGTTGTCGGGGAACGAAATCTTAGGCTTCCAATTTGATGTTGGAATTGCAATGGTAATTTTCGTGCTGTCGGGAAAAGATCCCTAACTTTTAATATGATTCCGGAGTTACGGTTTGTAATCTTCGAGTTATCGGCAAAGAAGTTCTCGCTTTCCATGATAATCCACGGAACTTCGGATTGTAATCCTCGAGTTGTCGAGAAAAAAAGCACCGGATTCCAAAATAATCCACCGAATTCTGGATTGTAATTCTCGAGTTGTCGGGAAAAGAAATCTTAGGTTTCCAAGCAGATCCCAGAATTGCGATTGGTAATTGTGAGTTGTCGGGGAAAGATCCCTGACTTTTTAGATGGTCCGCGGAATACAGGATTGTAATCTTAGAGTTTTCGGGAAAAGAAGTCCTCGCCTTCCAAGATGATCTACGGAACTCCGGATTGTAATCCTCGGGTTGTGGGGGAAAGAAGCGTCAGCTACCAAGATGATACGTGGAATTCTGCATTATAATTTTCGTGTTGTTTGGGAAAGATTTCTAACTTTTAAGATGATCCCCGAAATTCCGGATTGTAATCTTCGAGTTATCGGGAAAAGAAGCCCAGCCTTCTAAGAACTACGGATTATATTCCTCAAGTTGTCGAGGAATGAAATCCCAGCTTTCAAGATGATCCGCAGAATTCCGGATTAAAACCTCGAATTGTCGGGGAAAGAAATCTCAGGCTTCCAAGCTGATTCCAGAATTACGGATGGTAATTTTCGTGTTGTGAAGGAAAGATCTCTAACTTTTAAGATGATCCCCGGAATTCCGGATTGTAACCCCCGAGTTATCCGGGAAAAAAGTCTTTGCCTTCCAAGATGATCCTCGGAACTCCGGATTACAATCCTCGAGTTGCCGGGAAAAAAGCTCCGAGTACCAAGATGATCCGCGTAATTCCGGATTGGAATTCAAGAGTTGTCGGGGAAAAAATCTAGGGCTCTTAAGGTGATTTCGGAATTGGGATGGTAATTCTCGTGTTGTCGAGGAAAGGTCCGTAACTTTCAATATGATTTTGAAATTTCGGATTGTAATCTTCGAGTTGTCGGGAAAAGAAACCTTTGCCTTCCAAATGATTCACGGCACTACGGATTGTAATTATCAAATTGTCGAGGAAAGAAGCACGGGCTTCTAAGATGATCGGCGAAATTCGGGATTTTAATTCTCGAGTGGTCGAGAAAAGATTGCTGACTTTCAAGATGATACCCGGAATTTCGGATTGTAAACTTCGAGTTATCCGGAAAAAAATCTTCGTCTTCCAAGATGATCCACGGAACTTTGGATTGTAATCCTCTAATTGTTGGAGAAAGAAGCCCCGGTTTTCAAGGTGATTGGCGGAATTTCGGATTGTAATTCTGGAATTGTCAGGGAAAGAAATCTCAGATTTCAAAGGGGGTCCCGGTATTCCGGATGGTAATTCTCGTGTTGTCGGGGAAAGATCCCTAACTTTCAAGATGATTCCGGAATTTCGGATTGTCATTCTCGAGTTGTCGGGAAAAGTAGTCCCGTTTTCTAAGGTGATTCACGGAACTACGGATGGTAATCCTCGAGTTGTCAAGAAAAGAAGCACCGGTATCCAAAACGATCCGCGTAATTCCGGATTGTAATTTTCGAGTTGTCGGGGAAAGAAATCTCAGGCTTCCAAGGTGATCACGGAGTTGCGGATGGTAATTCTCGTGTTGCCCGGGAAAGATCCCTAAACTTCAAGATGATTCCCGGAATTCAAGTTTGTAATTTTCGATTTACCCTGAAAAGAAGTCATTGCCTTCCACTTGATCCACGGAACTACGGATTGTAATCCTCGTGTTGTCGTGGAAAGGAGCACCGACTTCAAAAATGATTCGCGGAATTCCTGATTGTATGTCTCGAGTTATCGGGGAAAAGACCCTGATATTCAAGGTGATCCCTGGAATTCCAGATTGTAATCTTCAAGTTATCCGAAAAAGAAGTCTTCGCTTTCCAAGATGATTCACGAAACTATGGGTTGTAATGCTCGAGTTGGAGAAAGAAGCCCCGGCTTTGAAGATGATCCGCGAAATTTCGGATTGTAATTCTCGAGTTTTGGGGGAGAGAAATCTCAGGTTTCAAGGTGATCTCAAAATTGTGGATGGTAATCCTTGTGTTGTCGGGGAAAGATTCCCGACTTTCAATATGATCCTCGGAATTCCGGATTTTAATCCTCAAGTTATCCGGGAAAGAAGTTTTCGGCTTCCAACATGATCCAGGGAACTACGGATTGTAATCCTCGAGTTGTTGGAAAAAAGCCACGGCTTTGTAGATGATTTGCGAAATTTAAGATTGTTACTCTCAAAATGTGAGGGAAAGAAATTTCAGGCTTCCAAAGTGATCCCGGAATTGCAGATGGTAATTCTCGTTTTGTCAGGAGACTAACCCCTGACTTTCAATATGGTCCCCGGAATTCCGGATTGTAATCTTCGACTTATTGGGAAGAAAAGTACCGCATTCTAAGATGATCCACGGACCTACGGATTGTAATTTACGAGTTGTTGGGAAACAATGCCCCAGCACCCAAAATGATTCGCGCAATTCCGGATTGGAATTTACGAGTTGTCTGGGAAAAAATCTCAGGCTTACAAGATGATCCCGGAATTGCAAAGG
Source organism: Platerodrilus igneus (assembly GCA_036346225.1). Classification (NCBI taxonomy): domain Eukaryota; kingdom Metazoa; phylum Arthropoda; class Insecta; order Coleoptera; family Lycidae; genus Platerodrilus; species Platerodrilus igneus. The sequence goes on from JARFIW010001545.1 coordinate 2,125,154, forward strand.
ATAATTCTCGTGTTTTCGGGGAAAGATTCCTAACTTTCAATATGATTCCGGAATTCCGGATTGTAATCTTTAAGTTATCGGGAAAAGAAGTCCTCGCCTTCAAAGATGATTCACAGAACTCCGGATTGTAATCTTTGAGTTGTTGGGGAAAGAAGCCTCGGATTCCAAAATGGTCCGCCGATTTCTGGATTGTAATTCTTGAGTTGTCGGGGAAGGAAATCTCAGGTTTCCAAGGTGATCATGGAATTGGAGGTGGTAACTCTCGAGTTGTCAGGGAAAGTTTCCTGACTTTTAAGATGATTCCCGGAATTCCGGATTGTAATCTTCGGGTTATCGGGAAAAAGAAGTGTTCGTCTTCTAAGATCATCCATGGAACTCCGGACTGTACTCCTTGAGTTGTTGGGGAAAATATCCTCAGATTCCAAAATGGTTTGCCAAATTCTGGATCGTCTCGAGTTGTCGAGAAAAGTTCCTAACTTTTAAAATGATTTCGGAATTCTGGATTGTAATATTCGACTTATCGGAAAAAGATGTCTACGTCTTTTAAGGTGATCCACAGAACTACGGATTGTAATCCTCAGTTGTCGGGGAAGAAGCCCCGTCTTCCAAGGTGAACGGCAAAATTCCAAATTTTAATTCTCGAGTGGTCGGGGAAAGATGAATTTCAAGATAATTCCCGGAATTCCGGATGGTAATCCTCGAGTTATCAGAAAAAGAAGTCTTTGCTTTCAAAGATGATCCTCGGAATTGCGGATTATAATGATCGTGTTGTCGGGTAAAGAGACCCTGACATCCAAAATGATTAGTAGAATTCCGGATTGGAATTCTCGAGTTGTCGGGGAGAGAAATCTCAGGCTTCAAGGTGATCCTCAAATTACGAATGGTAATTCTTGAGTTGTCGGTGAAAGATCCCTGACTTTCAGGATGTTCCCCGAAATTCTGGATCGTAATAACTGCTGGCTTAAACTGTTAAGGTTCGTATATGTTTTTGAAGGGCTAAATTAATAAAGATTATATTTCATAAAGAACTCTAAAGCATGAGTCAGAAAAAAGCGTGGCCAAGCTATCGATTACATACAATTAGCTCACCTCTCACATAACCCAACATATTCGTTCATCGAATCGTATTCAAAGCTCTCCTTTCAGCATCGAAAACATACGTACAAATGTGTATTCAACCGGAGAAAAAACTTTTTCTCGAACTTCCACCAACCTTTCCCTAATTGACCGCAATTAACTTTACATTGAAGGGGATGTCTAGCATTTCCGAAACGTCCGCGTTTGTAAAGTTGTTTATTTTAACCTCCATTTTCTGCTATTTAAAAATAAGTTGCGGAAGCGTACGGAGGTATCAATGGCAGATGTGTTTTATCTGACAAGGGTCTCAGCGGACCATGTTAGCGCTCGACCGTGCCGCAAGCTAGTAAGGGATGAAGGATAAGTAAATCCCAAATTATTTGTTCGATTAAGATCAAAATGCTTAAGGGTTTGCTGTGTTCTACCTGGTGTTTGTTCTAGGGGTGAATGCGTAAGGGATGGAAGTAAGTTTTGATTGAGAGAAAAGACGATTCTATTATTTGCCAAAAGTGGAAGGAAAAAGTTGTTTGTAGTTGAATAAGGAGACAGGGTAGGTGCTAAAATGGGCGCTTTCCCGAGATTAACCAACAGGACCCTCAGAAGCCGTGTTTGAAGTATTTTAAGGGTAGTTTAGCTACAGCTACAAGCCCTTACTGTAAGTGCGAAATAGGTATGAGGTGCAGCACAAGTCGGGGTTCTCATTGGACGGCCAACAAAAAAGAAAAGGTTAAGTTGCCGTCGGACTCGTCCTTAACTCATTTATGCCCGTATGAGTATGATTTAGTTGGGAAGGGTGACATGTCACACGCACTTAGGCCTCCCAGTGGGCCCATTGTGCTGCCTTCCTTGCCCTAAGTTGGTCCTTCGTTACACAACCACCCGACCTTACAGGTGAATTTGAGGGTGTCGGACCAGAGGTGCCCCGAATTCCGGCTTTCTAAGGCTAGAAATCCCTCCAGTCGGGCGGGTGTCGAGCAGGTGCACAGAACGTGCTCCGGCATTTCATCTTCCTGTTGATAGTCGCGACAGGTGGGGTTGTCTAACAGATCCATCCTGTGCAGGTGCTTCCTAGTATGTAACGCCCGGACAGTATACCCACTAGTAGCCGTAGTTTCTGTCTCAGCAAGCATATGACCTAATTTTTCGATTTTGGTCATAAGAGCCCTTATAGACATTTTTGCCTGTCGGCAGCTTGTTGCACAAGCCCACCTGTCTTTGTGACGGCAATGGGTTATTTGCCTTATCATGAAGAACATCACCAATGGCGTTATAGCAACCGATGGCTCAGGGCCGACAAAGTCTTGAGCCGCTCCCCACCTCGCCAAAGAATCTACCTGTTCGTTGCCATGTACTTTTGAATGCCCTTTGATCCAAACCACCTCAAGGGCATTACTGTAAAAAGCGAGCTTGGGAATGCGATGACATTGGTAAACCACCCCCGAGAGGAGCTTCTGCTTATTTAAGCGCAGAAGAGCTGCTCTGCTATCGCTCAGAATGCGTATAGTTTTATTATGGATTCTCTGTTCCAGTAGGGAGTGGACTATGACCTCCGCCTGAAAGACAGTTACTAGCCTGCCCAGCGTATCACATTCATGAACGGAGAAGATGCCTACCCCGGTACCTTCATTTGTTTTGGAGCCATCTGTGTAGATGGAGATCTCCATTAAGGAGACGTCCTCAGTGTTCAGACAAACCACACACAACCTCCACGAGTAGAAATAATCTTGCTTTTATTACTACCCCAACTACTACCCCTACCACAAATAAACAGGTCATCTGTTGGTGTGATCAGACGAGACATGTTTTGTTCCAGTGTTCCTGCCCGCAGATCCTACACTGTATGAGTGCGGTTTTAAAGGCGTGACCCGACGTGATTGCCCACGTCAATGTGGAAATTTTTTAAACCGTCGCTAGAGTTCTTGGATCGATCTCTGGCCTTGAATCCCCCCTTTTCTGGTCTCGAGGACCAATCTCGCTTTGTGTTAAAGTATCTGTGTACTAGTGTTCGTGGCAACCAACGCCCGTATTTATCTGTCCAAATCTTCGAGATTTCCTTTACTGATCTGTTAGACTCTGGAGCCACTCATACAATCCTTGGTGGTCCTGGTTGGCATCGTTTAAGTTCTTTGAACCTCTCCCTTCATAATTGTTCTTCATCCTCCTGCAGTCTTGCCGACAACTCAGAATGTAACATTTTACGTTACATGTCATTTCCCATCACTGTCCAAAATTCCGCTATTACCCTAGACATCTTTTTTATTCCTGACGTCTTCCACCAATTTATCCTCGGCATCGATTTCTGGAAACCGGGGCAGTGCATACCCAATTTCTTACTCTTCCCTCCTCTTCGGCCATTACTACTTGCGCTCCTACCCATATTATTTCAGATCTTTATCCCTAACAACAACTACGACTTGACTCCCTAATTTCCTCCTCCTTCTCCAAACAATCTCCTGGTCTCGGCTGTACCTCCTTAGTACAACACCACGTCCGTACGGCAACCGAGCCCATCACACAACGATACTATCCCCTCTTTCCTACTCTCCGTAAAGTTGCCAATTCGGAACTTGACGAGATGCTTCGGCTAGAAGTCGTAGAACCGTTTGGTCCATAGTCTAGTCCCATTAACCTAGTTAAAAAGAATGACGATTTCTGTCGGTTCTGTATCGATTTTCAAAATGTCAACCAAGTCACACGAAAAGATGCCTATCATCTCCTTGTCCGGTCCCACAAATCTCATTACCTCTCCTTTATAGATATCCGTTCCCTCTGTCCCCAGAATCCAAACCCATCACTGCCTTCGCTGTCCCTCATCGAGGTTTATTTCAATTTTGTCGTATGCCCGTTAGCTTGCATAATTGCCCTACCACCTTTTAACATCTGATCAATCAGGTCATCAGTTCTGACCTGGAACAATTCTGCGTTGCCTATGTCGATAATATCATAGTAGCTACCCCCTCCTTTGACGAACATCTCCGTGTCCTCAACTTGGTCCTTTCACGTCTTTTTACTGCTTGTCTTACCCTTCGTCAGGATAAGTGTCATTTCTACCGTCCTGAACTCTGCTATCTCGGTTACGTCGGTAACAGGGATGACCTCCTCCTCGATCCCGATACAGTTTCTGCCAACCTTAACATTCCTTCTCTTAATTCTGTTTCTGAAGTCCGCCACCTGATTGGCATGGTCAGTTGGTACCGACGCTAAATTCCTCATTTCGCTACCCTTATTTCTCTTCTTTCTAACCTAACCCGTAAGATTGTCCTGGACTCCGAATTGTCAGTCTGCCTTCCTCTCACTTAAATAAAATTTGTTTTCCACCTCTATACTTTCCTACCCTGACTTTTCTTGCCCTTCACCATTCAAACCGATGCTTACCATTTCGGTTTGGGTGCGATCCCAAGTCAAACCTACTCCGAAGGCAAGAACGTTGTTAGCTATATCAGTCGTTCCCTGTCCAAGCCTGAGCGCAACTTTTCAGTTACTGAAAAGGAGTGCCTGGTAGTGCTGTGGGCGATTGAGAAGTTCCACCTTTACGTCGAGGGTTCTCATTTCACAGTCATTACTGATCACCACTCCCTCTTCCGGTTAAACAAACTCCAAAGTCCTTTCGGTCGCTTCGCCCGTTGGTCCCTCCGCCTCCAGCAGTATGATTACACCATCCTCCACCGCAAAGGTCATGATCATATTGTTCCTGATACTCCATCCCGTTCTGTTCTCGTTCTTGAACCTGTTTCTGTTTCGATCCGTACCTCACTCGAAGTAACCCTTCCTACTCCTGATCTCTGGTACAATTCCATGATCCAAAAAATATCCGAACATCCTAAGCGTTTCCCTTCCTGGTTCATTTTGAATAACATCCTTTTCCGAAAGCACAAAACGTCTATCGCTGGTAATTTTCAGGCCGATTGGAAAATTGTTGTCCCTTCAAAATAGTAAAAACATCTGATTGTCCTTCACAACGATCCTCCTTATTCCGGTCATTGTGGTGTGACCAAAACCTCTGCCCGTATCCTACAAACCTACTTCTGGACCAGTCTTCGCGGTGACGTCGCTTGCCATATCCAACGTTCTGGTTTGAACTGCTCACAAAGTTGAACAGTTACCTCCTCCTTCCTATCCTTGGCAAATTATTTTCTGTGACATTGTAGGTCCCGTTCCTCGTTCCACCAAAGATCATTCCTATGTTTGTGTAGTGGCTGACTATTTTACTAAATTTCCTCTTTTCTTCCCCCTACGCAAGGCCACTGCACAGTCCAACACCATGATCCTAGAAGAGCAAGTTTTTCTCCTTTTCGGCGTCCTTCAATACCTGATTACTGATAACGATGTACAATTCCGAAGCCATCGGATTATTTCCTTATGTGCTCGTTATCACACAAAGATACTTTATACCGCTCGCTACCATCGTCAAGCCAATCCTGCAGAACTAATTAACCGTGTCCTAAAAACCATGATTGCTTCCTATGTACTCGGCGACCAACGTCATTGGGATGTGAACCGTCTTTGGACAACAACCATGTCTTTCGGGGGCCCCGAAATCCATTGCCGCCTTTAGGAGTCTAGGTACTAGTTCCACCTGCGATCAAATCAACCACTCCTACCAAGAGTGGGTTGTTCCGCACCGTCTCTCTTAGTATGTTGTGGTGTCAACCACCGCCTCCCTTATCGATCCATAGACCTTTGAACCGCGTCCTCATTGCTGCTTTTAAAGCCATCTCCGCCACATGTAAGTCCAGCGGAGTGAAGCCTAGCATGGCTTCTAAGGCTGCAGTAGGTGTAGATCTCATTGCGCACGTGATGCCTAGAAAGGCCACTCTTTGGATATGAGTTAGCTCTTTGACTGCATGGGCCAGTCTGGTTCTAGGCCACCAGACTGCAGCGCCGTAGCAGATCATCAGCTTTACTATAGTGGTTTATTGCCACAAGACAGCCTCTCGTGGAAGACCCGAAAGTTTGCCTACGGCACGTTGGCATTGCCAAAACACCTGGTTGGCTTTGGTAGTTTTTGCTTGTGGTTTTGCCCAATTCAGCTTCTTGTCAAGTACGATGCCCAGGTACTTGACCTCTTCTGGTAGGGGCAGGGAAGTTTGAAAGAGCATTAGCAATCTGGTTACCATCAGCTTCCTTTTATTGGTAAACAGCACGAGTCCCGTTTTATTGGATTTGATGGTTAGAGAGTTACCAGAGCACCATACCACCGTGGTCCTTAGTGCTGCTTGCATCAAATTACACTACACTTGTTCAAACTTGCCGACTACTAGAATAGCTATGTCGTCCGCATAGCCTATCGTGTAGAAACCTGCCCGATTAAGGCGTTGGAGAAGGCTGTCTACTACTATGTTTCATAGTAGCGGTGACAGCAGGCCCACCTGGGGACAGGCTTTACCTACCGCCCTAATTACTGAGGTTTCTCCAACATTAATGTGTACCCGTCGACATCGCAGATAGTTAGCTGCCGAAAGGTGTCATCAGTTCCATGTGCCCGAAAAGCTCTGTCAATGCTTGCGCAGGTGGTTTCGCTAAACGCGCCCTCAATATTAATAAATGCGCCTAAGGCGGAGGGTTTTCTCAATCCATCCTACAACAGCGTGGAGGGCAGACTTCGTGGATTTACCTGGTATAAAGGCGTGCTTGTTTAGGTGAAGTGGATAAAAAAACATTATCCTCTCCTTCATATCATTGTCGCACAGCCTCTCCTAGGTCTTTAGCAAAATAGACTAAGACTGATCGGTCTGTAGGATTTAGCCTGGGAGTAATCCTTACGGCCTGGTTTGGGAATGATGACAACTCTAACCTCTTTCCAACTGCTGGGAATGCTGTCTTTTCGGCCGCTATAGTGAGTCTTTTCCTATTCATAAAGCTGCTAATCTGTTCTGGAGCCTGGTTTACCTTCTCTATCAGATCCAATCTTTCCTTGGCTACCGCCACCATTACCAAGTCGTCGGCGTATCTCAAGATCCGAATTCCTTCCGGGTATTCCTCCTTCAGTACATTATCGAACATTATGTTCTACAGTAATGGACCTAGGACGGAGCCCTGTGGGACTCCTTCTTTTATTTCCCATTTGTCCTCTACTCCTTCTTGATCATACATTGTTATGGTCGCTCGTGCAAATAGCTTGCTAAATTATACCATTGGAGAGCTGGCGTTCCTCCAGCGCCTCAATGATACATGACCAGTTTGCAGAATTAAACGCATTCCTTATGTCTATTAACACTACCGCGCAGAGTTCCCTGGTTTTCCAGTTCCACACCATAGCGGTTTTTCCAATGCATACCAGCTCCTCTACTGCATCTACAGTGGATTTGCCTTTTACGAAACCATACTGCCACTTAGAGAACGCTCCTTTTGCCTCTAACTCTGCCATCAGCCTTGATGCTATGATTTGCTCTATAAATTTTGCAGTAGTGTTCAATAAACTAATTGGCCTATAAGACGGTGGTTTTTTATCGGGTTTTCCAGGCACGACCTTTCCGTTGTTCCATTCCCTTGGAAATGTCCCTTGTTCAAGGATTTTTTTAGTTACGGTAATCACTATCTCCGGAATGGTCTCTACAGCCTGTTTGATTATGTCTGCTGGGATCCCATCTGGGCCAGGTGCCTTCCCTATTTTGATTTTCTTAGCAGCCTCCTCTATATCCATAACCGTAATATCTGGGGGTTCCTCCTGGTTGCCAAAAAGTTTGTGTTGCCCCCATCCATGATCTTGTCCCCGTAGAAATAATATGGCCTTAATTTTCCTCTTTTTTTCCCATGTCATATTAGCTGGGTTATGTTCTGCGAGTTTTTTCGTTACAATTTGGTAACCGAAGCCCCAAACATCTCTATCCACGTCCTCGCATAACTGCCTCCATTTCTCAGTGCTTTTTTCTCACGTTTAAAGGAGTGTTCCTCTCTAGCACATTGTTCTCCAGTCCCTCTCTTTCTTTGCCATTTCCTTCTTGCCGCTAGTACCTGATTCCTCTGCGCGGCAATTTCCGTGGTCCACCAAAATACTTGCTTACGATGTGCCTGCCCAGTCCTCTTTTTTGGCATTAACCTATAACAGGTTCTGAGGAATGTTGATACAAGCCCTGGTGATCTGTAATTGTTCCCATCTGAGCTGCACTGGTCCAATTTCCGATTCCAAGAGCTGCCGGTGTTACGTCCAGAACTTCCTCAACGCCAGCCCTGTTAAAGGTGGGTTCTGTTTCTGTGTTTCCTATAACCAGATCGTTAGCGGCTATCCAGTCTAGAAGAATTCCTCCCTTCTTGTCAGTTCTCGTCGATCTCCATACCCCCGCCTTTGCGTTCAGGTCACCTGCCACAATGACCTTATCTTTCTCCATGGCTATTTGGGCTTGTAAATCCATTAAGTAATCCTCAAATTCATCGACGCTGCGGTTAGGAGAGAAGTAGCAGCTGATGATCTTTACTTCCAGGTTTTGCAGGGTCACCCACACAAAGCCCCTCCCTCTTCCGGTATTCTTGATCACAAGTTTCTTATTGTAGACTTGAATTGCTGCTCTCCTATCCAGGTCCAAGTACCAGGTACTAGCCATTTTTTCATTCGGCTCAGACACGACCACTATATCTACTCCATTCTCACGGACTGTCGCTGCCAAAAGGTCATGTGCTCTTTTGGGAGTGTTTAAATTAATTTGTAGGCAAACAATAGACGTACACATTTAAAAGAGTTATAGAATATCCGTTAGATTTTCACTGCCTTTATATTTATCTATTCTAATATCACAGATGTTTATCACCGGGGTTTCTTTTTCTGCCCTTTATTGGCCTGCTTAGCAGCTGCCTGGTCACATCGGCTTACTCCGGGTTTATGCCCTGTGCGGTTGCATAATACACAGAACTCCTCTCCCTCACATTGCTTTTCCAAATGTCCATGTTTACCGCATCTGCGGCATGTATTTCCTCTGTCCGGACCTGTGCCCATGCTCCCAGCATCTGTAGCAAGTCTCCACTGCTACTCTCCTCTCAGCGTAGCATGACGCCAGGCCTATCCTGAGATTGTTCTTCATAGTTTTTTCAATATCCTCTTTTCTCATTGTTAGGGTAATTGCCTGCGTGCCTCTGCTAGCTGGTCGCAGTTTACTCAGTCTGTGAGCTCTGCCTGAAAAACTGCCCATTCGTTCCTCCAGTGCAGTGATTACCTCCTTGCCATTCATTCCAGGGGACTTAAACGGTTTGGAAGTTGAGATGGCCTATTTAATTTTTCTTTCATCCACTACCCGGCCTGAAACCTCCAGCTCGGCCCCTAGTGGGGCCGAGCTGGATTGATCCATACCGTATGAGGGAGATTGTGGTACACTACCTGGAAAGTGGATCTCCACGAATAACTCAGCTGTTTCTGTTTTGTTAGTGGTGTACGAACCACCCGCACGATTCAGGCAGAGTGGTTGGAGGCGAGGATCTTTGGGCAAAGTCCTGTTAATGCGAGAGATTGCATTGGCAGACTCGACTGAGTTACAGACGGTCTTCCAAGAGTTTTTCTGTCGTCTTCTAATTACCGTTTTGTATAGTCGCTGGTTTTTTATAAGTCTCTCAGTCATACATACCTCTTGCTGAACAGTTTACCTAGGGTCTTTTGAAGCTTCTGTAGCTGCTCGCCCCACCATGGGGTAATGGAGCGAGTAGAATCTGTTCTGACCGGGCATGTCTGTTCAAAGGACTCTACGATGGAGTTCTGAAGAGAGACCGAGTATCCCTGTAGCTCTTCGATGTTTTTGGGTTGTCAATGACTTGTAATGCCAAAAGTCGTTCCTCCAAGCTGTCTAAACAGACAGACCTGTTGGTCGTTTTTGGGTTCCTATATTTTTTACAGACTACTTCTGCTGCCTTTATTTTAAAACTTAACAATCTGTGATCTGACAGTGTTGCTTTAGGTGTCACCTGCCAGTTGATGATATGCTTTGAGATGCCTGCCGATGCCAGGGTTAAGTCGATGACTGTCTGAAAGCAAGATGTCACAAACGTGGGATCGCTGCCCCCAGTTAAGAATCTCCAGATTCTTGCTCGATATGTACTCGAGTAGAAATTTTTCACGAGAGTTTGTGCATTTGTGCGTTGGAGTCGCATCCGATAATAAGATGCTTCTTGTGCCTAACGCAATGATCAATAACTGCCGTCAACTCCAAAGGAGGTGGATCGTGGTCAATTGGAAAATAGGCTTCCATCCTGCAACTGATCTGATCGGCTGAGGCGTCACGGTCACTCAGTTGTGGCAGGAAGAGTGCATTGATGTGCCTGGGTACGTAGATGCATGCCCTTGGCTTAGGTTTGTTACTGGCCGCAAAGATAATACCATTTAGGCTTTCCAACCCCGAGATTCTTGAGCATACCAGCAAGGTTACTTGGATAACGGCAATGTTCTGCTTATTGCTACAGCCGCCCGGCAATATTGTACGTTTACCTGTATTATATTTAGTCCCTCCATTGGACTGCGATGGATTTGACTTGCGTTTTACACCTCGCTGGGCAGGTGCTTTCCGATATTCCTCCGTCAGCCACGCCACTAGCAGCGGGTCAGAGTCTGCTGTGTCTATCTGACTGTTTTGCACTGTTGATGGTTCGTTTACTTCAGCCTCCTCAGGTTGTTGCAGGAGCGGACCTCGCTTTAACTGGTCAGGACGTGATGGTTGACTCTGTTGTTGCACGGCAGCCAATTGGGCTACCTCTGCAGTAGGTAGAGAGTTTTGGATTTTAAGGTATAGGGAGGTAAGCTTGTAATGCAGCTTAGTCCTCAGAGTCTGCTGTGTCCATCTGACTGTTTGACACTGTCGATGGTTCGCTTAACTCAGCCTCCTGAGGTTGCTGCAGGAACGGAGCTCGCTGTAGCTGCTCAGGAGGTGACGGTTGACTCTGTTGTTGCACAGCAGCCGATTGGGCTACCTCTGCAGTAGGTAGAGAGTTTTGGATTTTAAGGTATAGGGAGGTGAGCTTGTAATGCAGCTTAGTCCTCAGAGTCTGCTGTGTCCATCTGACTGCTTGACACTGTCGATGGTTCGCTTACCTAAGCCTTCTAAGGTTGTTGCAAGAGCGGAGCTCGCTTTAGCTGGTCAGGAGGTGACGGTTGACTCTGTTGTTGCACGGTAGCCGGTTGGGCTACTTTTGCAGCAGGTTGAGACCATTAGATTTTAAGCTTTAGGGAGGTGAGCTTGTAATGCAGCTTGCATCCTCTACTGTTGATAGTCTCCCTCGCGTCTTCCACAACGCTCAAGGCTATCAGCCTCCCTTAGGGTTGATTTCTTATGGCGATGTGGAAGACGCACCACTTGGACGTATCAGCCCAGGGGTTCAGACGTCTTTGGACGACAACCATGTCTTTCGGGGGCACCGGAATCCATAATTCCGTCTTCAGGAGTCTAGGTAGCAGTCCCACCTAGACGACTGCAAGGCGTGCAGCTCCCACAGTTGTGGGAGGTTGTCAACCGCCTCCGTAATCCATGCTAGGGAGCGGTCATCCTCGCACCAGATCAAAAAAATCTCACCCGAGTACGCCCATCTTTTAAAGGTTGGAGGAGCGCTGTCGTTGGGAAGGGAGAACAGGTGGTCGTCCAATACCTTCTCAATGGCTAGTTGCAAGGTTTCTGCTTGAGCCTTGGTAATCTTACACCAACGGTTATTCTTGCCTATGACAGCCACGTGCAGGTGCCTAGCGGTTGCCTCCCTGTAGCTGCTAGAGATGGGCTGATTAGTATCGATCTAACATTATAATTTGAATAAGGGCCGCTATGCCTACGGCCACGTCCCCAATGCTCCACCCGAAAGTACTACATTGGGTTTAAACGGGAAATATACGTGCTCCAAATGTAATTCAACTTGAAAATTAATAAATTCTAAATAAAAATCTAACAAACTAAAAATAGGCTTTGAATTTGATTTTGGAGTGTCTGATCAAGAAGACACAAGCAAAAGTAAAATGGGAGGGATCCATAATACCAGATAGAAGACACCAGCTCTGCTTACCGGTGCGACTTAAAGGGTCGTCTTAAAATTATTCAAATCTAGCTAGCTAATTTTAAAAATGGATCCAAATTTTCTAAGCATACCGATCTGACAGCCCCTCTTCCGCGGTCTATTTTGCGAAGGGGTGTCTTCAGATCTGGCCTTTTCATGCTACGCACCTTGGTCTCTGCAGGACTGGTGCTGGGGTTGGATGGTTTTGAGGTGGAAGGTGTTTGGCTGGTTCCAGACTGTGCCGTAGAGAGTTGGCCACAGGACCAGCCTTTTTCATTGCGCCCTCCTCAATAAGTAGTTGCAAGGATTCAACTTGAGCCTTGGTAATCTTACCCCAAGGGTTATTCTTGTCTATGACAGCAACGGCTGCCTCCCCGTAGCTGTCAGCGACGGAATGATTAGTAGCGATCTGACATCCCCTCTTCCAAGGTCTATTTTGTCCTCAAATTTGGCCCTTTTCATGCTCCGCACCTTAGTTTCTGCAGGCCTGGTTCCGGAGGTAGATGGTTTCGAGGTGGAAGGTGTTTGGCTAGTTCCAGCTTGTGCCGTTGATAGGCCGGCCACAGGGCTAGCCTTTTCCACCACACCCTCCTACACCGCCAAACAGGCCTTCCTCCTTCTTTTCTATTCAGCCCCACTGATGCGCTGTTATTGCCACTCCTATGGTTTGACTTTCTCCCCAACTTAGGGCCGTTGTTGTTGTTCTTGCTGTTGCATTTCTCGTGGTACCTGCAACAAAACTTGAGGGGTGTCCGAGGACGCACCCTCTGAATTAGCTACATCACATATAGGATCAAAGTTTTATTTTTTCAACTCCCCATCCACCACGGAGCCCTAGTTGGAGTGTATAGCACAACACCAGGGCTACTAGGAAGATATAGCTCCCCCGAAGGTGACTAATACACGAACCCGCATACAGCTTTGTAGCAGCACACATGTAGCATGTGCTGCTGCCCACTGTACCGGCTGCACGCCCTCCACCTCCAACAGCTCATCCAGTCGGCGGTCTGATCCGACGACACAGCCGATTGATAGAGATGGGATAGTTTCGACCCCCGTCTAGGTGAAATCTAGGCCAAATTGGCGTGATGCCAGACACTGAGGAACTAAATCCGCCTCAGGTGTGGCTCAACCACCAGGATCTCGTCATCCAACCAAGACAGGTCGTCTCGTACGGCACAAACGCGAGGTGGCTTGAACCCCTGTGCAGACCGTGCATTTACATTTCCAATGCTCTACCCGAAGGTAGTACTTTGGCCAGGGGGCCAGTTTTTTGTTGCTCCCTTGCCGTTCCATGCAAGGAAGAGATCTTTAACGTGCCTGACAACACTCACACACGGGTCCTCCATTTAACCTCTCATACGTACGAAGGCGTAACTTTTGTGAAAAATGCTCACCTGCCATTTTGTACCGGCTGCACGCCCTCCACCTCCAAGAGCTCACTTAGTCGGCGGTCTGATCCGACGACACAGCCGATTGATCGAGATGGGATAGTCTCGACCCCGTCTAGGTGAAATCTAGGCCAAATTGGCGTGATGCCAGACACTGAGGAACTAAATCCGCCTCAGGATTTCGTCATCCAACCGAGACCGGTCGTTTCGTACGGCACAAACACGAGGTGGCCTGAACCCCTGTGCAGACCGTGCATTTACATTTCCAATGCTTCACCCGAAGGTAGTACATTGGCCAGGGGGCGAGATTTTTGTTGCTCCCTTGCCGTTCCATGCAAGGAAGAGATCTTTAACGTGCCTGACAACACACACACGGGTCCTCCATTTAACCTCTCATCCGTACGAAGGCGTAACTTTTGTGAAAAATGCTCACCTGCCATTTTTCAAGCAGTCAGCCGTGTCGGAATTCGAACCCAAGACCTTGGGATCCGTAGTCTTACGCTTACTACATTGATCCACGGCGACGCCACCTCTGTGCAGACCGCAAACCGGCCAACGTAGCAGTAGAATTTGATTGTTTGGTCCGCGATGTGAGATTAACTTAACCATCATCATGCGGGGTTTAGACCGCAGAGACGTTTACTCATTCCCCAGAATGTTGTGGGTTTTATGCCACTCAGCGCTCTGGATTACTACGAGTGCTAGGCTTATTCTGTCACAAAATCCGATGACAGCAAACGATTACTCGTACGGTGACACTTGGTGCTCCCTATCCGCCAGCTGGAGACGCGCCCGATGGGTAACCACCAGCCATACGGGCATTTATGCCCGTATGCTTCCCTTGTATAGTAAAAGGTTCCCAATCACCGCCTAAAGTACGCACTAGAACACGTATACAAAAATTTGGTTACGTTGCCAGTCAATCACCGTAAAGAGAGCATCAGAAGCTGATCGAATATTTATCAAAACCAAAGTGAGCTAAGCATTTCTCAAGTACCCTGAAAATCCTACAAGGTTCTCCCAAAAGACCCGGAAGAGTTCTGGAGAACCTAAGAATTTTTAGTTGTGTGACTTTACAGAAAACTTGAACTTAAGGACCATAAGGTATTTGTCCGAAGGCCTGAAATTTTCTAGAACACTGGGGATTCCCTGGATGTCTCCGGTAACTCCCAGTCGATGACAGTTCTTTAGTTATCCAAGGATTCGGAATATCTTTTCTGAAACCCGGTTTACCTAAAAATCTTCGATTCGACGCAGATTCAGAACCCAGGGACCCGCGACTTGGATAGGCGTAAACATTAACGAAGATACAAAGCTTTTTCGCTGAAAACCCTGGGATCAGCAAGATTTTCCGGGAACTTGTAGAATTTCTTGGATCTCCTCGGAAATACTCGCGAAATCCACCCGAGGATACGTGTAGTTTATTGCTGTATTTTCGGAAGATTTGCGGTACAAAATCCGTTGAGCTGATTGATACCTATTTTCTTCTTTTAATCGCTGTAAGATTTGCTACCAGGACCACAAGGCTGGAGTGTGTGCGTCTAAGGGTTGTGGAAGTAAGCATACCCTTTTCTTTTTGTTTGCCAACGTTAGCGGTCTGTTTTTCCACCAGCGATCCACTAACGTCCACAAGCTTACTTAAAATAAAAGCTGGCTACTTCCACTTGACTGTCAGCGTTTATAGCTTTCAGGTAGCGAAATGAATTTCAAATGGCGCTAGCAAAATTAAAAAAGCAAGGGTTTTCGGATATAATCCATCCTTCACGCTTTGTGACACAAAAATGGCAATTTCAAAGGAAATTAGTTTCGCATGGTCCTTTATTAAGCTCCACCAGAATTACGTCGTGAATTTTTTATAAGCCTATGAATTTAGGATGGCAGCATCAATTAGCTAAGCTAATCCAAGGAGTGTAATAATTAATGACATACAACGGTATTAACGTTCATAACTACAGGGTTTGTTCCTAATCAAAGCAAACGTTGCTATACAAATTCGAGCGAGTTATGGATTACTGGGAATTAACTTGCTTTTCACTAACTGACGCATATAAACCAATTTAATCTTGCAGCAAAACGTACTCAAAAGCTATCTCTCCAACAGTATAAAGAGTAGTTTGTTTAACCGATTTTTTAAGTGAAAACATTTTGCTAATTACCTCCGGTTAGGGGAGAGACAGGGCTGTTTCCTGTAGAACTTTTACGTAATTAGTCTGTTAATAATGAAAAGTAAGCAACTCCACAAATCTATAACTAAAAATATAAATTAACAAATTAATTAAAAATAACTAAGTTTATTAATTAAATAAATAAACAATCAATTAATTAATTAAATAAATAAATAAATAAACAAGCAAACGTAAAGCGGACCAGTCAACGAACGAACAAGCGTACCTAAGGACAAACAAACGAACAAACAAATCATGCAGTTCTTTAAATTAATAGGAAATTAAATAAATAAGTTCATAGAAAAATAAACAACTAGACAAATAGATAAATAATGACTTAATTAGCAATTTAGTAAACAAATAAGTCAATAAATAAATAAATTATTAAATAAATAGATTCATAGACAAATAAATAAATAAGTGAACAAACGAGGAAATGAATAATTAGCTAATAACTGAATGAGTAGCATAAAAAACAAATAAACGAACTAATAAACTTTATAAATAAATAAATAAATAAATAGATTCATAGACAAATAAATAAATAAGTAAACAAACGAGTAAACGAATAATGAGCTAGTAACTGAATTAACAACATAAAAACAAATAAACGAACTGATAAACTTTATAGATAAATAAATAAATAGATAAAATTATCAATGCGTTAATTAGTAACAAGATAAATATATAAAAGGAGTAATAAATAAATAGGTCTATTGACAAAGAATTAGATAAATAAAAAAGTAAACAAAGGAATAAACGAAAATGAACTAATAAATAATAATTAATAAATTAACCAAATAAATAAATAAACGAATTAAACCGGTTCGTGCGCAGAAAAATAAAAGTAAACAAATTAATAAGTAAATAAATTAGTAATCAAATTAATACAAAAATAAGTATGTGAATTAATATATTTATTCATATACAGATAAACATATTTATAAGTAAACAAATAAGCAAATAAATAAATAAATTTGTAAACAAATTAATATGAAAATAATTAAAGAATTAATATACAGATTCATAGACCGATAAATAAAAAAATAAATGATTAGATATAGAATAAGCAAATAAGTAAACAAATAAATAAGTGAAAGAACTAATAAATAAATAAATAGATAAGTAAACAAACACCTAAACGAATATTGCAAATAAAAAGTAAATATACTTAGGAATAAATAAGTAAAATAATCGATCAGTACCGTAGAAAACAAATAAGCGAGTGAAGTAGTAAATAAATAGATCTACAGACAAATAAATAAATAGATAAGTAACGAAGTTAACGTATGACCAAACGAATAGTGAACTAATAAATAAATTGAAAAACGAATAAAAATAAATATACAAATTAATAAACAGATTCATAATCAGATAAATAAATAAATAAACACGTAATAAGTTAATAAATAAATATATTAGCAAACATATTAATTAAAAAATAGGTATATGAATTAATGTGTAGATTCCTAGACAGGTAAATAAATAGATAAATAAATCAACAAGTAAACAAATAAGTAAACACAAAATGAATTGATAAATAAATTAGTTAATAAACAGATCTAAAAAAATTAAAAATACATAGATAAGCCAATAACTAAATAAACAAATGGATAAACAATGAATTAGTAAGTAAATTCGTATGTAAGTATTGGAATGAATAAACAAATTAAAAAAACTGGTAAATAAATAGATACATATATAAATAAATAAACAAGTAATAAATTAATAAATTAGCTAGTTAGTAAACATATCAACAACAAAATAAATAAAGGGGATAATATACAATTTCATAGACAGATAAATAAATAAATGATAGATTAATTAGCAAATTAGTAGATTAGTAGATAAGTAAACAAATGAATCAATAAGTACGTGCATAAGCAAATAATTAAATGAATAATAATTAAGTAAATAAATAAAAAACAAATGAGTAAACAATTAATGGACTAATAAATAAATTAGTGAGCAAATAAACAAATAAATGGACGAATTAGTAAACAGATTCATAGACATAAATAGGTTTTATGCGCAATAGTTTAGGGCAGTTGGTCGATGGGCTTTATGGAGAATATGAATGTCAGTAACAATTACAAGGTGAAAAGAAAGGCTTATTAGCGCATTGCGGAACGCAGCTTGCGCCAGTTCGAAGTTCAATTATAGGTCGAGCATTGATAACGTCTTCTTCTCTAAGCTGACCTGGTTAAAGTAAAATAGAATGGAATGAAACAATGGAACGAAATCGAATAAAATCGAACACAATCGCACAAAAATCAATAAAATTGAATACAATGGGATAAAAACGGAAAAAATTAGATAAAATCGGATAAAATCGGATAAAATCGGATAAAATCGGATAAAATCGAATAAAATCGGATAAAATCGGATAAAATCTGATAACATCGGATAAAGTCGAATAAAATCGAATAAAAACGGATAAAATCTGATAAAATCGGATAAAATCGGATAAAATCTGATAACATAGGATAAAATCGAATAAAATCGATGAAAATCGAATAAAATCGGATAAAATCGGATAAAATCTGATAACATCGAATAAAATCGAATAAAATCGGATAAAATCGGAAAAAATCGAATAAAATCTGATAATATAGGAAAAAAATTAGATAAAATCGGATAAAATTGGATGAAATCGAATAAAATCGGATATAATCGGATAAAATCGGATAAAATCGTATAAAATCGAATAAATCGGATAAAATGGGATAAAATCGGATAAAATCGGAAAAATCGGATAAAATCGGATAAAATCGGATAAAATCGAATAAAATCGGATAAAATCAGTTAAAATCGGATAAAATCTGATAACATCGAATAAAATCGAATAAAATCGGATAAAATCGGAAAAAATCGAATAAAATCTGATAACATAGGAAAAAAATTAGATAAAATCGGATAAAATTGGATGAAATCGAATAAAATCGGATAAAATCGGATGAAATCGTATAAAATAGAATAAATCGGATAAAATGGGATAAAAACGGATAAAATCGGAAAAATCGGATAAAATCGGATAAAATCGGATAAAATCGAATAAAATATCGGTTAAAATCGGATAAAATCGGATAAAGTCGGATGAAATCGGATAAAATCGGATAAAATCGGATAAAATCGGATAAAATCAAATAAAATCGGGTAAAATCGGGTAAAATCAGATAAAATAAGATAAAATAGGATAAAATCGGATAAAATCGGATAAAATCGGATAAAATCGGATAAAATCGGATAAAATCGGATAAAATCGAATAAAATCGGATAAAATCTGATAACATCGGGTAAAATTGGATAAAATCGAATAAAATCGGATAAAGTTAGATAAAATCGGATAAAATCGGATAAAATAGGATAAAATTGTATAAAATCGGATAAAATCGGATAAAATCGGATAAAATCGGATAAAATCGGATAAAATCGGATACAATCGGATAAAATCGGATAAAGTCGGATAAAATCGAATAAAATCGGATAAAATCGGCTAAAATCGGATAAAATAGGATAAAATAGGATAAAATAGAATAAAATCGTATAACGTCGGATAAAATCGGATAAAATCGTATAAAATCGTATAAAATCGGATAAAATTGGATAAAATCGGATAAAATCGAATAAAATCGGGTAAAATCGGGTAAATTCAGGTAAAATAGGATAAAATAGGATAAAATCGGATAAAATCGGATAAAATCGGATAAAATCGGATAAAATCGGATAAAATCGGATAAAATCGGATAAAATCGAATAAAATCGGATAAAATCTGATAATATCGGGTAAAATTGGATAAAATCGAATAAAATCGGATAAAGTTAGATAAAATCGGATAAAATCGGATAAAATAGGATAAAATTGTATAAAATCGGATAAAATCGGATAAAATCGGATAAAATCGGATAAAATCGGATAAAATCGGATACAATCGGATAAAATCGGATAAAATCGGATAAAGTCGGATAAAATCGAATAAAATCGGATAAAATCGGCTAAAATCGGATAAAATAGGATAAAATAGGATAAAATAGAATAAAATCGTATAACATCGGATAAAATCGGATAAAATCGTATAAAATCGTATAAAATCGGATAAAATTGGATAAAATCGGATAAAATCGGATAAAATCGGATAAAATCGGATAAAATCGGATAAACTCTAATAAGATCGAATAAAATCGGATAAAATCGAATAAAAATGGGAAAAATTGGATAAAAGCGGATAAAATCTGGTAAAATTAATTAAAATCTAATAAAATTGGATAAAATCGGATAAAATCGGGTAAAATTGGATAAAATGGGATAAAATCGGATAAAATCGTATAAAATCGGATAAATCGGATAAAATGGGATAAAATTGGATAAAATCGGATAAAATCGGATAAAATTGAATAAAATCGAATAAAATTGGATAAAATCGGATAAAATTGTTAAAATCGGATAAAATCTGATAAAATCGTATAAAATCGGATAAAATCGAATAAAATCGGATAAATCGAATAAAATCGAACAAAATCTGATAAACTCGGATAAAATAGATAGATAAATAAGTAAACAAATAATGAATTAATAAATCAATCAATTATGTAAACATCGATAAGAAAATAAATAAACGAATCAATAAAAAAATAATAAATAAGAATTAATAAACAAATGTGACAACAAATAAATAATTGAATAAATAAATAAGTATATTTGTAAACAAATAAATAAATACATAAACGAGCAAATAAGTAAATAAGCGAATGAGCAAACGAATAATGAATTAGTAAGCACTGTAGTGAACAAATAAATAGTTAATAAACAAAATAATCAGAAGTTTCATGGACAGATAAAAGAATAGATCAATAAATTAATAAATGAATAAATTAGTCGATAAGTTGATAACAAAATAATTAAACGAATTTGTGTACAGATTCATAAACAGACAATTTAATAAATAATTGACTAAAAACAAATTACTAAACAAATGAATGAATCTATACGTTAATAAAGAAATAGATTCGTGCACAAATACATAAACACATGAATAAGTAAAAAAATAAATAAAGACATTGCAACAAATTGTGAATTAATAAAAGAATTCCTAAACAAATAAAGAATTAATAAACAAATTTTTAGACTAATAAATAAATAAATAAATAAACAAATGATTAATTAGTAAATTAGTAAACATATCAACAACAAAATAAATATACCAATTGATATACAAATTCATAGACAGATAAATAAATTAATAAGAAAATTAGTAAATAAGAAATTAATCAGTAAGTACGTTCATAGGTAAATAAATAAATAAATACATAAATAAGTCAATAGATTTATGAATTAAGAAATAAGTTAATAAACAGAATAAACGAATTGGTAAACAGATTTATAGACAGATAAATAAATAAATACGTAAACAGGTTGTGAATTAATAAATAAATCAACCAGTAAACAGAATCAATAAAGAAATTAATAAACGAATTAATATACAGATTAATAAATATAAACAAAATAAAACATCAATTAGTAAGCGAATTAGTAAACAAATAAATAATTAATTACAGAAATTAATTGAATGATTTTATTAAATTCTTAGATAGATAAATAAATAGAGAAATAAATAAATAAATAAATATTAATGTTAATTAATGATCAAATAGGTAAAGAATAGTGGAAACAACTAGATAGTTAATAAGTAATTTCGTAAACAAGTAAAGAATTTAATAAATGAGTTTATAAACATAAATAAATACCTAAATTAATAAATAAGTAAACAAATAATAAATTAAGAAATAAATAAATTAGTTAACAAATCAACAAGAAAGAAATACATGAATTAATATACAGATTCAAAGACAGATGCATAAGTAAATAAT
This sequence comes from Platerodrilus igneus, assembly GCA_036346225.1. NCBI lineage: Eukaryota > Metazoa > Arthropoda > Insecta > Coleoptera > Lycidae > Platerodrilus > Platerodrilus igneus. The sequence continues at coordinate 2,146,608 of JARFIW010001545.1, forward strand.
GTTATAGAAAAATTAACAAGTAGATAATTAAATAATGGAATTAATAAATAAGTACATTCATAGTAAATAAATAAATAGATAAATAAGTAAATAAATAAAAAACAAATAAATATACAATTATTGAATAAATAAATAAATTGGGAAATAAATAAAGATATTAATAATTTAATAAACAGATTTATAGACAGATAAATAATTAAACAACAAAGTAAAGAAATAATGAATTAATAAGTAAATCAACGTTACAATAGATAAACAAATTAATGTAGGGATTCATAGACATGTTATAAAAAAGTTAGCAAGTAGGTAATTAAATAACAGAATTAATGAATAAATACATTTGTAATAAATAAATAAATACATAAATAAGTAAATAAATAAAAAACAAATAAACATACAATTATTGGATTAATAAATAAATTGGGAAATAAATAAAGAAATTAATGATTTAATAAACAGATTGATAGACAGATAAATAGTTAAACGAGTAAGTAAAGAAATTATGAATTAATAAATAATTCTACATTACAATCGATAAACAAACTAATGTGCAGATTCATAGACAGATAAATAAAATATATAATGAATTAGTAAGTAAATTATCAAAAAAATAAATAATTAAATGCAGAAACTAATAGATAAATACATTTGTAAATAAATAAGTAAATGCGTAAGTTAGTAAATAAATAAGTAAACAAGTGAATAAACAAATAATGAATTATTTAGTAAATTCGTAAACAAATAGAAAAATTAATAAACCAAATAATAAATAAGCTTATCGACAGATAAATAAATAGCTAAATGAATCAAGAAGTAAATCAATTATTAAATAAAGTAATAAGAAAATATTTAAATAATTTCATAGACAGTAAAAAATAGATAAATAAACAGTGAATTAAAAACAATTTAGTGAAGAAGTAAATAAATATAGCCGTTAATTAATAAATAAATAATTAAGCAAATAAATGTGTATACAACTCGTAAACAAATAAAGGAATTAACGATTTAGTTAAAAAATATATAGACAGAAATATAAATATATAAATAAATAAACCATTTAGAATTAATAAATACATTAATTAGTAAAGATATCACTAATAAAATTAATTAATTAATTAATATACAGATTCATAGACAGATAAATAAATAGATAATGTATTATTAAGGAGATCAGGAAATAATTAAGGGAATTAATAAATAATTACATTTATAGACAAATAAATAAAAACATAAATAGTTAAACGGATAAGTACACAAATGAGTAAAGGAATAATAAATTATAAAAAAAATTGTAAACAAATAAAAAACAAATGGACGAATTAATAAACAGGTTCATAGACAGATAAACAAATAAATAGGTAAACATGTAAGTAAACAAATAAAGAATAAATAAATAAATCAGTAGACAAATTAATAAGAAAATAAATAAACAAATTAATATACAGATTTATTGGCCCATAAATATATAAATAATAAATTATTAAGCAATTTAGTAAACAAATAAATAATTAGATAGAGAGATAAATAAATAGTTTTAAACACAAATAAATAAATACATACATAGATTAGTAAATAAATAATCATATACGTTAACGAATAATCAATGAATATGTATATTCTTAAATAAATAAACTAATTAATTAACCAAATTTAAACAGCTTGATCAAAAAATAAATAAATAGACAAATAAATCAATACATAGAAAAGAAAAATAAATAAATTAATTCATATACAGATTCATAGACAATTGAAAAACATTTAAATAAGTAATGGTAAACAGATTGGTAAACAAATATACGAATCTAGACTTTAATAAATAAGTAAAGTAATATATAAACAACTAAAGAATCAGAAAGTAAATTCGTAATCCAGTAAGGAAGTTAATAAATAAATTAATAGACGTATTCATAGACAGATAAATAAATAAATAAGTAAACAAATAATAAATTTATAAATAGAAAAATTAGTAAACAAATCACTAATAAAATTAATTAATTAATTAATATACAGATTCATGGACAGATAAATAAACAGACAATGTATTAATAAGGAAATCGAGGAATAAATAAGGGAAATAATAAATAATTACATTTATAGACAAATAAATAAATACATAAGTAGTTAAATGATTAAATAAACAAATGAGTAAAAAAAATAATGAATTATAAATAAATTTGTAAAGGAATAAAAAACAGATAAGCAGGTAAACATGTAAGTAAACAAATAAAGAATAAATAAATAAATCAGTAAAGAAATTAATAATAAAATAAATAAACTAATTATATACAGATTTATTGACCGATAAATAAACAAATATAGAATTATTAAGAAAATTAGGTAACAAATAACTAATTAAATAAAGAAATAAATAAATAGTTTTAAACACAAATAAATAAATAAATAGATAGATTAGTAAATAAATAAGCATTACGTTAACAAATAATCAATGAATAAGTATTTTGCTAAATAAATTTATTAATTAATTAATAAAATAATAAACATCTTGATAGAAAGATAAATAAATACATAAATAAATGGATATATGGATAAGAAAAATTAATTAATTAATTCATATACAGATTCATAGACAGATAAATAAATAATGAGTTAAAAGCTGCTTAGTAAACAATTTTTGAATCTAAACTTTAATAAATGAATAAATAAATATATAAACAATTAAAAAATCAAAAGGTAAATTCGTAAACCAGTAAGGAAATTAATAAAGGAATTAATAAACATATTTATAGACAGATAAATAAATAAGTATACAAATAATAAAATAATAAATACATAAATTAGTAAACAAATCAACAATGAAATAAATTTATTAATGAATATACAGATTCGGGTGCAAATAAATAAATAAACAATGTATTAGTAATGAAATCGGAAAATAAATAAGAGAATTAATAAATACTTACATTTATAAACAAATAAATAAATACATAAATAGTTAAATGATGAAGTAAACAAATGAGTAAAAGAATAATAAGCTATAAATAAATTTGTAAAGGGATAAAAAAATGAACGAATTAATAAACAGATTTACAGGCATATAAATAAATAAATAGGTATACGTGTAAGGAAACAAATAAAGAATAAATAAATAAATCAGTAAACTAATTAATAAGAAAATAAATAAACAAATTAATATACCAATTTATTGGCTGATAAAGAAATAATTAATGATTTATTAAGCAAATTAGTAAATAAATAAATAATTAGATAAAGAATTAAATAGATTTGGACAATTAATATATAAATTAGTAAATAAATAAACATACGTTAACGAATAATGAATGAATAGGTATATTCCTAAATTAATTAATTAACGAAAAAATAAACAGCTTGATAGAAAGATAAATAAATCGATATATGGATAAGAAAAATAAGTAAATTAATTCATATACAGATTCATAGACAGCTAAATAAATAATGAATTAAAAGTTGCTTAGTAAACAATTTTTGAATCTAAACTTTAATAAATAAATAAATATATAAACAACTAAAAAATCAGAAAGTAAATTCGTAAACCAGCAAGGAAATTAATAAAATAATTAATAAACATTTTCATAGACAGATAGATAAATAGATAAATAAATAAATAATTAAACAAATAATGAAATAATAAATATATAAATTAATAACGAAATCAATAATAAAATTAATTTATTAATTAGTATTCAGATTTATGGGCAGACAAGTAAACATGTAAGTAAATAAATAAAGAATAAATAAATAAATCAGTAAAAATAAATAAACAAATTGATATAGAGATTCATTTGACGATATATAAATAAATAATGAATTATTAAGCAAATTAGTAAACAAATAAATAGTTAGATAAAGAAATAAATAAATAGTTTTGAACACAAATAAATAAATAAATACATAGATTGGTAAATATATAAATATATACGTAAGAGAATAATCCTAAATAAATAAATTAATTAACGAACTAATAAACAGCTTGATAGAAAGATAAATAAATAAATAAATAAATCAATATATGGATAAGAAAAATAAATCAATTAATTCATATACAGATAAATAAATAATGAACTAAAAGCAGATTAGTAAACAAATATTTGAATGTAGACTTTAATAAATAAATAAATACATAAACAACTAAAGAATCAGTAAGTAAATTCGTAAACCAGTAAGGAAATTAATAAACAAATTAATAAACATATTCAAAAACACATAAATAAATAGATAAAAAAATAAATAGGTAACCAAATAATGAAATGATAAATAGATAAATTAGTAAAGAACAAAATAAATAATTGAATTAATATAAAGGCATTGGATTAATAAGCAACTTAGTAAACAAATAAATGAATAAAGGAGTTTACAAATAAATGGGTTTATAAGCAAATAAATAAACATATGCTTAATTAAACAAATAAGTAAACAAACAACGAATTAATAAATAAATTCATAAACAAATAACAAAATTTATTAAACAGAATTATAGACATAAATAAATAGATGACACCACCAACATCGCCACGTCAGCTCTCCTGTGTTCAGTCCACTGATGTTTTCAACATAATCAAATTTCCTGCAGAACAAAGAGCACAACAACCCTGAACTTTGTCTTCAAATTACAGAAAATCCAACTGTGCAAGATATAATTTAATTTACAAAAACGTATTCCACCCTAATTAAAATACACACGCCTAGGGAAAGCTACGTGTTGCTTTTATTCAACGCTGAAAGAGAGCTATTGTTATTTAGATTTCATCACTCGGTGCGTGTCGGTATATTTTCATTATAGGGTCCACGGGGTGTATGAATATCATAAGAGAGTGAAATCGAGGGATGCGTTATTTATCTTAACGGGAAGTTCTCGGTGGATGTATTATATTAGGGTAAATATGTACAACCCTTTTGTTTTAGAATGGTTGTTATTTGAAACCCATGGTGGTTTTTGCATATGGGGGTTGTTTGACTAATTTAAATTAGGATGCGATGTTTTATAGGAATATATATATATATATATATATATATATATATATATATATATATATATATATGCTTTTAGAATATTTGAATATCAATAAACAGTAGATAGCGACCAACCAACAGCATTAACGACGCTCCAAACACTCGAAGTTCGATAATAACGCCATTGGCTGCTTGTATCAGCTGCGATCTTGATTGTAAGTAGCTTAAATGCTACGTATTACACTTGTTTTTGTTTCAGAGAGTGTAGTCAAATACGACGCACCCAGGGGAGAGGTCCGTGATCTTGATATCGATCTCGAGGATGTTAACTACGATGGTGTGCTAGAGGGAGGTTTTATGCGCGATGGTTTAGGGCAGTTGGTCGATGGGCTTTATGGAGATGATGATTATCAGAAACAACTACAAGGGGAAAACTCAGGTAAGCTTATTAGCGCATTGCGGAACGCAGCTTGCGGTTGTTCGGAGTTGATTTGGAGGTCGAGCATTGGTAACGTCTTCTTCTCTAAGCTGATCTAATTAAAGTAAAATAGAATGGAATAAAACAATGGAATGAAATCGAATAAAATCGAAACCAATCGCACAAAATTCGATAAAATTGGATATAATAAGATAAAAACTGATAAAATCCCATAAAATAGGATAAAATGGTAGAAAATCGGATAACATCGAATAAAATTTGATAAAATCGGTTAAAATCGGAGAAAATCGGATAAGATCGGATAAAATCGAATACAATCATATAAAATCAGACTATCTCGCATAACATAGGATAGATATAATAGGATAAAATCGGATGAAGTCGGGTAAAATCGGATAGAATTGGATAAAATGGATAAAATTGGATAAAATCGCATAAAATTAGATAAAATCGTATAAAATTGGATACAATCCGTTAAAATCGGATAAAGTTGGGTAAAATCGGATAAAATCGTCTGAAATCGGACAAAATCGGATATAATCGAATAAAATCTAATAAACGCAATTAAAATCGGATAAAAATGGATAAAATCGGATAAAATCTAATAAAATCGTCTGAAATCGTAGAAAATGCGATATAATCGAATAAATTCGGATAAAATTCGATAAAATCGGATAAAATCGGATAAAGTCACATAAAATCTGTAAAAATCGGATAAAATTGAAAAAAATCGAATACAATCGGATAAAATCGTATACAATCGGATTAAATTGAATACGATCGGATAAAATTACAATAACTTGCTAAAATTGGAAAAATATAATTGGATTAAATTGGTTAAAATTGGATACAATTAGATAAAATTGGATAAATTCGGATAATATTGGATAAAATCGAAAAAAAAAGTGTGAAATTGGGCAAAATCGGAATAAATCGCAGAAAATCTAATAGAATCTGAATATGTCGCATTAAATCGGTTATATAAAATCGAATAAAATTGGATGAAATCGCATAAAATTTGATATAGTCGGATAAAATCAGATAAAATCGGATAAAATTTAAAAAAATCGGATAAAATCAAATAAAGTTTGATAACATCGGATAAAATCGGATAAAACCGATAAAATCGAATAAAATCAGATGGAATGTTATATACTCTAATAAAATCGGATAAAATCTGCTAAAATCTGATTAAATTTGATAAAATCGGATACAATCGGATAAAATCTGAAAAAACGGATAAACTCACATAAAATTGTATAAGATCGTAAAAGATAGGATAAAATAGGATAAAATCGGATAAAATCGGATAAAATCGGAAAAATTTGATAAAATTGGATAAAATCACATAAAATCGGATAAACTCGTATATAACTGGATAAAAACGAATTCAATCCAATAAAATCAGACAATCTCGCATAAAATCGGATAGATATAATAGGATAGAATGAGATAAAAGTGGATAAAATCGAATTAAATCAGTTAAAATCAGATAAGATTGGATAAAATCGGATAAAATCGGACAAAATCGGATACGATAGTATAAAATTGGTTAAAATCGGATAAAATCGAATAAAATCGGATAAAATCGGATAAAATCGGATCAAATCTGATAAAGTCGGGTAAACTCGGATAAAATCGTTTGAAATCGAACAAAATGGGATATAATTGAATAAAATCGTTTAAAAGCAATTAAAATCGGATTAATAAAAACGGATAAAATTCGATAAAATCGGATAAAATCATCGAATTAAATCGTATACAATCGGATTAAATTGGTTTTGGTTGGATAAAATCACAATATATTGCTAAAAGCGGACATATATATTTAAATAAAATTGGTTAAAATTGAATACGATTGCATAAAATTAGATAAATTTGGATAAATGAGATAAAATCGGATAATATCGGATAAAGTCGAATAAGATAAAAAAAATTCGAATGAAATTTGGCAAAATCGGAATAAATCACAGAATATCCAATAGAATCTGAATAAGTCGCATAAAATCGGATAGATAAAATTGGATAAAATAGGATAGAATTTTATAACGTCGAATAAAATCAGATAAAATCCGACAGAGTCGGTTAAAATCGGAAAAAATCGGATAATACTGTATAAAATTCGTTAAAGTTGAACATAATCAAATAAATTCTAATACAATCGAGTAACATCGAATACTATCTAACAAGATCAAACGAAATAGGAGGAAGTCAAAAAATCGAGTTATATCAAGAATAATTGAATCAGATAGAATAATATCGAATAATCGAATACGCAGGAATGATATCGTGCGGAAACTAACAAAACCGAATAAAATCACATAAAATAAAATCTGACAGCATCGAATGAAGTTCCGGAAAATCAAATATATTGGAATATCATTCAATAAAGGCCGATAAGAGCGAATCAAATGCAATTAAATTGAATAAAATTAACCAAAGTCGAATAAGATTGGAAAAAGTCGGATAAAATCGGATAAGAGCGAATCAAATGCAATTATTGAATAAAATCAACTAAAGTGGAATAAAATCGAATAAAATTGGATAAAATTCGAACAAATCGAATAAGATCAGATAAAATCGGATAAAATCGTATAAAATCAGATAAAATCGATTAAAATCGGATAAAATCAGACTGATCAAATAAAATCGGATAAAATCGGACTAAATCTGATAAAATCGGATAACATAGAATAAAATTGGATAAACTAGTATAAAATCGGACAAAAAGTGCAAAATCGAATAAAATCGAGTGATCTCGGATAAAATCGAATAAAATCGTATAAAATCGGATAAAATCGAATAAAATCGGATAGAATCGGATAACATTGCACTAAATTTGATAAAATCGGATGAACTGGGATAGAATCTGAATAAATCGGATAAAATCGATAACATCGGATAAATCGTATAAAATCGGATAAAGTCGAATAAAATCGGATAAAATCGGATAAAATTGCATTAAATCTGATAAAATCGTATAAACTGGGATAAAATCGGACGAAATCGTGTGAAATCGAATAAAATTAGATAAAATCGGATAAAATTGTATAAAGTTGTATAAAATTAGATAAAATCGGATATAATCGGTTAAAATCGGATGAAGTCGGGTAAAATCAGATAAAATCGTATGAAATTGGACAAAATCGGATATAATAGAATAATATCGGATAAAGTCAGTTAAAATCGGATAGATAAAATCGGATAAAATTGGATAAAACGGATAAAATCGAATAAAATCGGATAAAATTGAATAAAATTTGATAAAATCGGATAAAATCGTATAAAATCGGATAATATTGGATACGATCGTATAAAATCAGAATAAATTGTATAAAATTGGATATATATAATTGGATAAAATTGGTTAGAATTGGATACAATTGGATAAAATTAACTAAAATTGGTTAAAGTCTGATAAAATCAGATAAAATCGGATAAAATTGGATAAAATGGTATAATATCGGATGAAGTCCAATAAATCGAATAAAATTGTATGAAATTGGGAAAAATGATAATAAATCGCAAAAATCCAATAGAATCTGAATAAGTCGCATTAACTCGGTAGATAAAATCGAATAAAATTGTATAAAATTGGATAAAATCAAATAAAATCGGATAATATGGGATAAAATAGGATAACATCGGATAATATCGAATAGAATCTTATAAAATCTGATAAAATCAGAATAAGTTGGATAGATAAACTTCAGATAAATCGGATAAAATCGGCTACAATCGAATAAAATGGGATAAACTTGAATAAAATTGGATAAAATTGGATAAAATCTGATAAGATTAGATAAAATCGGATAAAATCAGGTAAAATCAGATAAAATCGGATAGAATTGGTTAAAATCGGCTAAAATAGAATAAAATCAGATACAATCGAAATAAATCGCATAAATTCTGATAGATAAATTGGATAAAGTTGGATGAAATTGAATATAATTAGATAAAATTGGATAGCATTGAATATAATTTGATAAAATCCGATGAAATCGGATAAAATTGAATAAAATCGGATGAAATCGTATAAAATTACACAATATCAGATAAAATCGAATAAAATCTTATAAAATCAATTAAAGTCAAAGAATAGCAAATAGAACATAATTTAATCGAATAAAATGAAACTACCAAATAAAATCAAATAGAATCCAATTGCATCGAATAACCGAATACGAAATAATGAAATCAAACGTAAACACACGCGATCGAATTAAATCAAATAAAATCGAATTGAATAACATCGGATAAAATTTTATAAAATTAAATATATTCAAATAGCAATAAATAAAGAAGAATAAAATTGAACAAAATTCGATAAAACGGATAAAATCAGATAAAATCTGGTAAACCGAAGAAGCTCAAATAAAATCAACTAGAATCACATAAAACGAAACGTAGTCAAATCTGTTCTAATAAAAACATCGATTAAAATCTAGGAACGTCGATTAACTTTTGCAACTTTTAATCGATTATTTTAAGAATTAACAATCAAGGATTAATATTAATGTTTCTTTCAGGTAGTCGGTGGGTGGGATGGAATAACGACAGCAGAGACGGGGATCCTGTTGATATTACGTTGGAGTTTGTTAATATAAGAGAGTTTAGCGCTGTGCACCTTCATGCGAATAATATGTTCACAAGGGGAGTACAGGTGAGTGGAATTTACTTGAACCTAGCTACAGGTTAAATGAAATGAATTCAGATTAGCCTTTGCCAATCGCTAATTTGAAGTAAGTAGCGCTTGCATTAAAAATATCTAGCTAGATTTATACAGGTGAGTGAAACTTATTTGAACTTAGCTACAGTTTAAATGAAATGAATTCAGAGTAACCTTTGTCAATCGCTAATTTGACGTAAGTAGCGCTTGCATTAAAAATACCTAGCTAGATTTATACTGGTGTTGTTAGTTTTAAATTAATGACGACTTACTTGACTGTTTATAAGATTATTTTAACTTTATGACCAAGTTTACTACAAGAGATAAATTCAGTACACAATGGCGCTTCGAGCCGGATAAATACACAATTTATGTAACTGTACAATACGTGTTCAATTGGCATGCTAATTTGCTTCGTGAATAATTATGGGGAGATATTTGTATCATAGAAGAATATAAAGTACAAGCAAGTTGCATTTGCCCACCTGCTGCTTCAACCTGCCGCATATAATGTAGTGCTTTGTGTTAGTTTCCTGAAGTATCATAAAAGGAAATTTGTTTAGAGAAGCAAACGCTGCACGTTTGCGTTTCAAAAAGCATCTCCAATAAAGTAAAAAACCGCCCTAATTAATAAATCTCAAAAGATGAATCCTTAGGATTAAAACAAAAGCAAATCTATTCGTAACGTGTACAACTCACCGTATTGTTTTCAAAACTTTCCTTTGTCCGCCTGTTTTCCACAAAGCATTTTCCGCTATTGATATTATATTCCCTTGGTGGAGAAAACAGAATAAAACGTTTCTAAGCTTCCTTTACATACCGTATTCAGATTTTTTTCTCGAAGCACTCTACGTGGATTTTTCCAGATGCTCGCTATAATGAGGTTTCTGTATTCACAGCAGGAAACTTCTGACACAAAGGCTCGATTTTTTAATTGCAAAGGAATGAATATTGTAAACTTATTTAAGGGATGGGAGTTTAATTAAACTTTATGTTACGAGGTTCTCTCCTGTGGTTTTTTACAAAATTAATTTTGGGGAAAGTCGATGCAAAACCTATTTGAATCGAGCTACAAACTTCTATCAAAACGACATCTAAATACAATCTCTTAAATATTTAAATACTAATCCAGTTACTTGTTTTTTTTATAGTTGGTACGAGGCGTTTAAAAAAGTAAGCGTAGATTTTAGACGTTTCGTTATTTTTGGCGTGGAATTGAGCTGTCTCTTGGGGCGAAAAATTTGTGAGGAACAAGGTTACTATTGTCTAATACTGCACGATCGGACATTCTAATGTTACTATTGTCTAATACTTCATGATCGAAACCCCGAAAACGTATTTTTAACAATAAAAAGGATTTAAAAAAAATTAAAAGGCCCATTACTAGGCATCTATTTGTATACTGACACCGATTCCTTACTCATTTTAATATGTTAGGTTGAAATAACTGTCCCTGTATAAAATATCGTTTCCGTCACACTACAATAAGCTTTAGATAGTAACGTTTAAGGGTTGCGACCCAATCTATTGCCTACATAAAGACCTTTTCTTCGACCTGTTTTTCATATATAATGCCCTTGTATTGACATTTTATGTTTTTGGTAAAGAACAGCACGAAGCATCCCTTTCCTTTATGTCGTATATTAAACCGAATTTTTCAGAAACGTTTCAGCTTTGATCTTCCAGACATTTTTATAATGAAGTGTCTCTGTATTCGCGGCATGAAAGTTCCACGTCAGACTAGCTCAAGCTTTTAATTGTAAAGAAACGAATACTGTAAATTTACTTAGGGGCAGTGAGTTTAATTAAATTCTATATTACGTGGTTCCCCTGCGCTTTTTTTAGCTAAATTAATTTTCACGTTACGGCGCCAAATTTCGTTTAAACATATTACAGTTGGCTTTGAAATATTTGTTCTTTTAGAAAATTTAATATTTATATAGCAGGTAAATTGGAATTTTTTGAGGTACGCTCGCTAATTAAATTGAAGTAGGCTTTGGTGGGGAGGGTGGGGAGATTTCTAAGTGACTGCTGACGGTGATGTTTGTTACTTATAACGTATTGGAGGATTGGTGCACGTAAGTCGCGTAGATGGAGGTATTTGAGTTATATACGACCATCGATTTTGAGGGTTTAAATGTTTAAAAGGGCGCGCGTTTGTTTCTTAGGAATTTTTGACATTTAGGGTGTTTAAACGTCTAATCGACAACGACCTTGTTTTGATATCGAATTCGCATTCGCTCTTTTAGTCGTGATTATGTGATCCAGGCCTCCGCTTTCGCTCTTTAAGCCTGTATTATATTTTGATTAAATGTTACAGGTTTTGAAGTAAAATTAGCAACTCGGGAGAAGCGGTATGGGGGGGTGCAGGTAGTACAGTGTAACAATTCAGACATCTGCTTCTGATCCATAAACTAACCTGTACTACATTTTGATTGAATCTTACAGAAGTATGTGAAGTAGAATTAGGAGGTTAGAAGAAGCGCTGAGGGGGGGGTAAGCTACAGATGGTACAGGGTAACGATCTAGGCTTCTACTTTGGCTTCATAAAATAACCTGTGCTCCGTTTTGATTAAATGTGTTACAAAAGTATGCGTTGGGGAGTACAGGAAGTACAGAGCAACAGTATCCGGGTTGGACGAATCAAGGCTATCACTGATACCAAATTGAAAGTACAGGAAAGGAAAGAAAGACTACGAGTTTACTGGTCGGTCGAATCAAAGAACGGATTGGCAGTACAGGGCGACGGTATTCGGGTAAAACGGATCAAGGGGCTATCATTGTTACCAAATTCAAAGTAGAAGGAAGGAAGGAAAAACTACGGGTCTACTGGTCGGTCGAATCAAAGACCGGATAGGCAGTACAGGGCAACAATATTCGGGTTGGAGGAATCAAGGTTATCATTGATACGAAATTCAAAGTAGAAGGAAGGAAGGAAAAACTACGGGTCTACTGATCGGTCGAATTAAAAACCAGACAGGCAGTACAGGGCATCGGTATCCGGGTTGGACGAATCAAGGCTATCATTGTTACCAAATTCAAAATTAAAAAAAAGAAGGAAAGACTACGGGTCTACTGCTCGGTCGAATCAAAGATCGGACAGGCAGTACAGGGCAACGGTATTCGGCTTGGACGAATCAAGGCTATCATTGTTACCAAATTCAAAGTAGAAGGAAGGAAGGAAGGCCTACGGGTCTACTGGTCGGTCGAATCAAAGACCGGATAGGCAGTACTGGGCAACGGTATTCGGGTTGGACGAATCAAGGTTATCATTGTTATCAAATTCAAAGTAGAAGGAAGGAAAGAAAGACTACGGGTCTACTGGTCGGTCGAATCAAAGACCGGATAGGCAGTACAGGGCAACGGTATCCGGGTTGGACGAATCAAGGCTATCATTGTTACCAAATTCAAAGCAGAAGGAAGAAAGGAAAGACTACGCGTCTACAAGTCGGTCGAATCAAAGACCGGACAGGCAGTACAGGGCAACGGCATTCGGGTTGGACAAATCAAGGCTATCATTGTTACCAAATTCAAAGTAGAAGGAAGGAAGAAAAACTACGGGTCTACTGGTCGGTCGAATCAAAGAGCGGACAGGCAGTACAGGGCGACGGTATCCGGGTTGGACGAATCAAGGCTATCATTGTTACCTAATTCAAAGCAGAAGGAAGGAAGAAAAAACTACGAGACTACTGGTCGGTCGATTCAAAGACCTGGCAGGCAGTACAGGGCAACGGTATCCGGATTGGACGGCTCAAGGCTATCATTGTTACCAAATTCAAAGTAGAAAGAAGACGGAAAGACTACGAGTACTGGTCGGTCGAATCAAAGACCGGATAGGCAGTTCAGAGCAACGGTATTCGGGTTGGACAAATCAAGGCTATCATTGTTACCAAATTCAAAGTAGAAGGAAGAAAGGAAAAAGCTACGGTTCTACTGGTCGGTCGAATTAAAGGCCGGACGCTATTAAATAAAGAAGAGCGGAAGAGAAAAATAGCCTGCAAGCAACCGGTTTGAACTATTGAATAAAAATGGGAAAAAGAAAAAGGCTTAAGGAGTAAGGGCAGTGATAGCCAGAGTAAACGAACCAAAAACGGCATAGTTGCTAGTTAATAAGAATGGAAGGAGAAGCCGTTGTGCGTAATCGAGGGCAAGGATACTAAATAAAAAAATAGTATAGAGAAGGCTACAGGCCATTTAACGACTACTGCTTCGGGCAATTACCGGGGAGAAAAACGGCTGCAAGGCAATCAAGATTAGGCAGCCGGGTTGGGCGAGTCATGAACCGGGCGCTTACTAGTTAAAGAAGAACGGAAAAAATGCTGCAAACACTTTGGGTAATGATTGTCCGGTTGAACGAATTTCGAAAAAATGCCGGAGGCAGTTGGGTTATGTGATAGCCGGATCGGATGAATCAAGGACTCCACGGTTACTAAATAAAAGAGTGGAGTAATGAAAAGGCTACAGGCGCCTAGGGACTAATTATCGGCTTTGTTGAATCTAGAATCGTTACTAAGATTCATCATTACCATTGATTTCATGCAGCCTATTCTTCTTTTCCGGTTCTTCATTTAGTAACCGTGCAGTCCTCGAATTGTCCGACCCAGCTATCACCGCCCTTAACTCTAACCATTTCTTCTTTTACTCTTCTTCATTCAGAACCGAGTTTTGATTCGTTCAATTCGAAAACCATCGCTGTATGTGCTTGCAGCCAAATCATCTTTTCCGATATTCTTTAATTTGTCCAAAACATGCATTTCTTTCTTCATCCGATTCGGTCAGCATTACTCTTGATTGCTGGTAGTCCTTTCTTTTTCCATTTCTTTATTAAGTAGCCGACCGGTTCTTGATTTGTGTGACCCGATCATTATTGTTAACTGCTTATAACCTTTTCTTTTCTCCTACTGTTTTTTCATATAGTACTACGCCTTTCTTTCTTCGTTCGACTAGGTCATCATTGCCTTTGATTGTATGTAGCCTTTTCTTCTTTTCCACTGCCTTATTTAGTAATCACGTCTGACCCAGTTATCACTGCACTCAACTATTTCCAGTCTTTTCTTCTGTTCTACTCTTCTTCATTTAGCTGGCAATCAATGTCCAATGTGCCTGTGGCCTTTTAGTTACTCCACTCCTTTATTTAGTAACCGTGCAGTTTTTGATTCATCCAAAAGTAAGTGCTGTCCTTAAAAACTTGAAACATGTTAGTTTCGAATGGAACTATAGTACGACCTATGTGCCTGCAGCCAAATCTTCTTTTCCAATCATCTTCCGATTCCTGATTTGTCCGATTGTAACTGCTTATAGCGTTTTCTTCTTTCCTACTCTTTTTTATTTAGTACACATGCCTTTCTTTCTTCGTTCAATTCGATCACCATTACTCCTGATTGTTTGCAGTCCTTTTTTCTTTTCCATTTCTTTAGTTAGTAACCAACTGGCCTTTGATTGGTCGACTCGATTATTATCCTTAGCTGCTTATAATCTTTTCTTTTCTCAACTCTTTTTCATTTAGCATCCACGCCTTTCTTTCTGCGTTCGACCCTTGATTGTTGTAGTCCTTTTCTCTTTTCCACTGTTTTATTTAGTAGCCACCGTCTGACCTGACTATCACTGCACCCAACTGTTTTCAGTCTTTTCTTCTGCTTTAGGCTTCTTCATTTAGTAACCATAAGTTGGACGGTTAAAGAAAGGTATGGATGCTGAATAAAAACGATTACGAGAGAAGGAATTGCTATAAGCAGTTAAGGATTGTCATCTGAGTCGGACGAATCAAGGACGCGGCGGTTACTAAATATAGAAGAACGAAGAAGAAATAAAAGCTACAAGCACATAGCGTAGAGATTGCCGGATTGTTCGAGCAGATTTTTTAAACTGTTCCGCAAAAATTTTCTGCATTCTACAACAGACCTCATCCAAGCAGTGTCATTTAAACTGTTCTGTAAAATTGTTTACTTTAGGATACAATATTTAAGCCTGTCTTATCTTGGCCAAACTTTAGAACTGCCCCGCAATAATTTTGGAATTGTCAAATAATACCTATGCTTTTCTATCCATGCAGTACATTTAGAACCGCCCCGCAATAATACATAGGTCTTATACTGACATAATTTTTTAACTGTCCCGCAATAATTTATGATCATCGTACAACATATGAACCTTATTTGGGCGGATCGTTTAAACTGTTCTGCAACAACTTTCTGCTTTGTACTTAAGCCTGCAACACTAGACCTTGTCCAGACAGTGTGATTTAAACTTCTGTAAAACTTCTTGTCTTAACATACAATATTTAAGCTTGTCTTATCCAAACAGTACTTTTCAAACTGCCCCGCAATAATTTTGGAATTGTCAAATAATACCTAAGCTTTATCTATCTAGGCAGTATTTCTAGAACCGCCCGGCAATAATACATAAGTTTTATACTGACACAATTTTTAACCGTTCCGCAATAACTTATGGTCATCGTACAACAAATGGACCTTATTTGGGAGAATTGTTTAAACTGTTCCGAAAAATTTTCTGTTTCGTACCTATCCCTGCAGCAATAGACCTTATCCAGGCAGTGTCATTTAAATCGTTTTGTAAAAACTTTTAGAACTGCCCCGCAATAATTTTGGAATTGTCAAATAATACCTAAGCTTTATACTGACAGAATCGTTTAAACTGCCCGCAATAATTTAGTCGTCATACGATACCTAAACCTGTAGGAATAGACATTATCAGGGCAGAATCGTTTCAACTGCCCCGCATCAATTAGAGTCGACATACAATACCAAAGTCCAAAACAAATGTACTTTATTCAGATGAATTATTTAAACTGTTCTGCAAAAATGTTCTGTATCGTACCTATGCCTGCAGCAATAGACCTTAATCCAGGCAGCGTCGCTTAAACTGTTCCGTAAAACTTGTTTTGTCGTCGTACATTATTTAAACCTTTCTTATCCAGACAGAACCTTTTGTACTGCCCCGCAATAATTTTAGATTTATCAAATAATACTTAAGCATTATCCGGGCAGAAGCGTTTAAATTGTCCCGCAATAATTTAGCGTCGCCATACAATACTTAAGGCTGTACTAACATGCCTTCTGCTGACAATGGGTTAAACTGTTCTGCAAAATTCATTGCATTTTTATATCGAATTTAAATCTGCAAATATAGTCCTTATACATGCATAAACGGTTTCGTACAAGCTTTTGGTGCCGAAATCTGTCGGCGTATACCTTATCCAAGCAGATTCGTTAAAACTGTCCCGCAATAATTTTGGCCTTTTCAGACAATAAACCCTTAACGATCGACCGTAGAATAAATATAACAGCTTGACATTTTCATAGTGATAGGTGTGTCAATTCTATTTCTTATTTAAGTTGTAATTATTCGTAGTAAAAACTTGTGTAGTTGCTCTACAATCATTTGTAGTAAAAGACTTGGCAAGTTCTGCATTAATTAGCGGGGAGGGACTTTTATTTATTCTTGTAGTTGCTCTGCAACCGTTTGTAGTACTAAACTTGGCAATCTTTTTACTAATTACCAGGAAATGCTTTTGATAATTTTGTGTAGTTGCTCTACAATCATTTGTAATAGAGGACTTGGTAATTTCTGCATTAATTGATGGGAAGCGTTTTTGTTTATTTTGTGTAGTTTCTCTGCAATAGTTTGTACAACTAAACTTGGCAATCTTTTTACTAATTAGTGGGAAATACTTTTGCTTATTTTATGTAGTTGCTCTGCAATCGTTTGAAGTGGTAAACTTGGCAATCTTTGTATTTATTGACGGGGAATGCTTTTACTTATTTTGTATAATTGTTTTGCTGTGTGTGTAGTAGAAGACCTAGAATAAATACAACAACTTAACATTTTTGTATTGATTGGAAGGCAAATTTCATTGCTCACTTTGTGTAGTTGCTCTGCAATTATTTGTAGTAGAAGACTTCGGTAATTTTTGCAATAATTGGCGGGAAGTGCTGTTGATTATTTTTTTTAGTTACTCTGCATCATTTGTAGTATTATACTTGGCAATCTTTTTACTAATTACCGGGAAATGCCTTTGATTATTTTGTGTAGTTGCTCTTCAATCATTTGTAGTAGAAGACTTGGTAGTTTTTGCAATAATTGACGAAAAGTGCTGTTGTTTATTTTGTGTGGTTTCTCTGCAGTCGTTTCTAGTACTAAACTTGGCAATTTTTTTACTAATTACCAGGAAATGCTTTTGATAATTTTGTGTAGTTGCTCTACAATCATTTGTAGTAGAAGACTTAGCAATTTCTGCATTAATTGGTGGGAAGTGCTTTTGCTTATTTTGTGTAGTTTCTCTGCATTGGTTTGCACGACTAAACTTGACAATCTTTTTACTAATTAGTGGGAAATACTTTTGCTTATTTCATGTAGTTGCTCTGCAATCGTTTGAAGTGGCAAGCTTGGCAACCTTTGTATGTATTTATTGACGGGGAATGCTTTTACTTATTTTGTATAATTGTTTTGCTGTGTTTGTAGTAGAAGACCTAGAATAAATACAACTTAACATTTTTGTATTGATTGGGGGACAAATTTCTTTGCTTATTTTGTGTAGTTGCTCTACAATCATTTGTAGCAGAAGCCTTGGCAGTTTCTGCATTAATTGGTGAGAAATGCTTTTGTTTATTTTTGTAGTTGCTCTGCAATGGTTTGTAGTCCTAAACTTGGCAATCTTTTTACTAATTACCAGGAAATCCTTTTGATTATTTTGTGTAGTTGCTCTGCAATTATTTGTAGTAGAGGACTTGGTAATTTCTGCATTAATTGGCGGGAAGTGCTGTTGTTTATTTTTTTAGTTACTCCGCATCGCCTGTAGCATTAAACTTGGCAATCTTTTTACTAATTACCGGGAAATGCTTTTGGTTATTTTGTATAGTTGCTCTTCAATCATTTGTAGTAGAAGACTCGGTAGTTTTTGCAATAATTGACGAAAAGTGCTGTTGTTTATTTTGTGTGGTTTCTCTGCAGTCGTTTCTAGTACTAAACTTGGCAATTTTTTTACTAATTACCAGGAAATGCTTTTGATAATTTTGTGTAGTTGCTATACAATCATTTGTAGTAGAAGACTTGGTAATTTCTGCATTAATTGGCGGGAAATGCTGCGGTTTATTTTGTGTAGTTACTCTGCAATCGTTTGTAGTACTAAACTTGGCAATCTTTTTCTAATTAGCAGGAAATACTTTTTCTTATTTTATGTAGTTGCTCTGCAATCGTTTGAAGTGGTAAACTTAGCAATCTTTGTATTAATTGACGGGAAATGCTTTTACTTATTTTGTGTAATTGCTTTGCAATGTTTGTATTAGAAAACCCTAGAGTAACTTCAAGAATTTAACATTTTTGTATTGATTGGGGGACAAATTTTGTTGCTTATTTTGTATAGTTGCTCTACAATCATTTGTAGCAGAAGACTTGGCAGTTTCTGCATTAATTGGCGAGAAGTGCTTTTGTTTATTTTTGTACTTGCTCTGCAATGGTTTGTAGTACTAAACTTGGCAATCTTTTTACTAATTACCAAGAAATGCTTTTGATTATTTTGTGTAGTTGCTCTACAATTATTTGTAGTAGAAGACTTGGTAAGTTCTGCATTAATTGGCGGGAAGTGCTGTTGTTTATTTTTTTAGTTACTCTGCATCGCCTGTAGCATTAAACTTGGCAATCTTTTTACTAATTACCGGGAAATGCTTTTGGTTATTTTGTATAGTTGCTCTTGAATCATTTGTAGTAGAAGACTCGGTAGTTTTTGCAATAATTGACGAAAAGTGCTGTTGTTTATTTTGTGTGGTTTCTCTGAAGTCGTTTGTAGTACTAAACTTGGCAATCTTTTTTTTAATTACGAAGAAATGCCTTTGGTTATTTTGTGTAGTTGCTATACAATCATTTGTAGTAGAAGACTTGGTAATTTCTGCATTAATTGGCGGGAAGTGCTGCTGTTTATTTTGTGTAGTTACTCTGCAATCGTTTGTAGTACTAAACTTTGCAATCTTTTTCTAATTAGCAGGAAATATTTTTTCTTATTTTATGTAGTTGCTCTGCAATCGTTTGAAGTGGTAAACTTTGCAATCTTTGTATTAATTGATGGAAAATGCTTTTACTTATTTTGTGTAGTTGCTTTGCAGTGTTTGTAGTAGAAAACCTAGAGTAACTTCAAGAATTTAACATTTTTGTATTGATTGTAGGAAAAAATCCAGTACTCACTTTGTGTAGTTGCTCTGCAATCATTTGTAGCAGAAGACTTGGCAATTTCTGCATTAATTAGTGGGAAATGCGTTTATTTATCTTGTGTAGTTACTTTGCAATAGTTTGTAGTACCTCTCTTAACAATCCTTTTACTAGTAGGCGAGAAATGCTTTTGCTTATTTTGTGCAGTTGCGCCCTTTATTTGTAGTAGAAAACCTAGAATAAATGCAACAACTTGACCTTTTTGTATTGATTGGCGAACAAGTTATATTGCTTATTTTGGGTTGTTGCTTTGCAATTGTTTGTAGTAAAAACTTGTCAATCTTTGTATTAGTTAACGGAAACGCTTTTGCCTATTTCGTATTAGTTGCTCTCCATTCCTTTGTAGTATTAAACCTGACAAATTTTGTGCTAATTTGGAGAAAAATGATTTTGCATATTTTGTGTAGCTGCTTTGCAGTCGTTTGTGGCAGAAAACTTGACAATCTTGGTATTAATTGAAGGAAAACGCTTTTGTTTATTTTGTGTAGCTGCTCCGCGATGTTTGTAATAGAAAAACTAGAAAATAATACCAGAACCTGACATTTTTATATCCATAGGCGGGCCAGTTTCATTGGTCATTTTGTGTAGCTGCTCTGCAGTGTTTGTAGTAAAAAACTTATAGTAAGTACAACAACTTAACATTGTCGTATTGATAGACGGGCACATTCCATTGTTTATTTTGTGTAGTTGCTCTGCAATCATTTATAGTACTAAATTTGGCAATATTTATATTAATTGGCGGAAAATATTTTTGTTTCGTTTGTGTAGTAGCTCTGAATGTTTGTAGTAGAGCACCTAGAATAAATACAACAACTTGACATTTTCATGTTGATAAGCGTGCGAATTCCATTGCTTATTTTAGTTGCTCTGCAATCATTTGTAGTAGAAAACTTGACAATCTTTGTTTAATTGGAGTAAAATACTTTTGTTTATTTTGTGTAGAATCTTTGTGATAATTGGCGGGAAATCTTTTTGCTTATTTTGTGTAGTTGCTTTGCAGTGCTTGTAGTAGAAGACCTAGAATAAGTACAACTTAACATTCCTATGTTTGATTGGAAAGCAAATTTTATTGCTTATTTTGTGTATTTGTTCTACAACTATTTGTAGCAGAGGACTTGGTAATTTCTGCATTAATTGCCTTGAAGTGCTTTTGTTTATTTTGTGTAGTCGCTCTGCAATCGTTTGGAGTACTAAACTTGTCAATCTTTTTACTAATTAGCGGAAAATGCTTTTGATTATTGTGTGTAGTTGCTCTGCATTTATTTGTAATAGTAAACTTCGCAATCTTTGCATTAATGGGCGGGAAATTATTTGGATTATTTGGTGTAGTTGCTCTGAAGTGTTTGTAGCAGAAAACCCATAAAAATACCACAACTTGACATTTTTATATTAATTGGCGGTCCATTTTTATAGTTTATTTTATGTGGCTGCGCAGCAGTGTTTGTAGTAAAAAACTTACAACAAGTACAACAACTTGACATTTCCGTATTATAGGCGGACACATTCCATTGTTTATTTTCTGTATTTGCCCTGCAATTATTTGTAGTAGTAAACGGTGTTTGTCGTAGAAAATCTAGAATAAATACAACTTGAAATTTTTGTATTGATTGGCGAGTTCTATAGCTTATTTTAGGTAATTGCTCTGCAATCGTTTGTAGTAGAAAACCTAAAAACCTTGGTATTAATTGGCGGTTTGCTTATTTTGTGTAGTTGCTCTGTTATTGTTTGTAGTAGAAACTTTGCCAATTTTTGTTGAATTAGTCAAAAACTTGTGCGTACTTTGTGTAGTTGCTCTTCAGTGTTGGTAATAGAAAACTTAGAATAAGTACAACAAATTTTTCTATTGATAGGTGTGCAAATGCCACTGCTTATTTCAGTTGCTCTGAAATCATTTGTAAAAAACTTGACAATCATTGTTTAATTTGCGGAATATACTTTTGCTTATTCTATGTAGTTTTTCTGGAGTGTTTATAGCAGAAAACGCATAAAAATACTACAACTTGACATTTGTGTTTTGGTCAACGGGCAACTTTCATTGCTTATTTTGTGTAGCTGCTCTGCAGTGTTTGTAGCAGAAAACTTACAATAAGTACAAAGTGACATTTTCGTGTTAGGTGGGGACATTCTACTGTTTATTTTGTGTAGTTTCTCTGTAATCAATTATAGTAGTAAATATTTATATTAATTAGCAGGAAATGATTTTGTTTAATTTGTGTAGTAGTTCTGTAGTATTTGTAGTAGAAAACCTAGGCTAAATACCATAACTAGACACTTTTATATTGATTGGCGGACTAGTTCCATTGCTTATTTTGTGTAGTGGCTCTGCAATCACTTGTAGTAAGAAACTTAATAATCCTTGTATTAATTGCTGAGTAATGCTTTTACTTATTTTGTGTAGTTGCTTTACAATTTTTGTAGTAAAAAACCTAGAATAAATACCGCAATTTGACATTTTTATATTGATTGCCGGGCAAATTTTATTACTTATTTTGTGTAGTTATTCTGCAGACACTTATAGTCAAATACTTGGTTATTTCTGTATTAATTAGTAGAAAATGCTATTGCTTGTTTTATGTGGTTGCTCTACAGTATTTGTAGGAGAAAACCTAAAATAAATATCATAACTTGGAATTTCTATATATAGATTTGCCGGCAAGTTTCATTACTTACTTTGTGTAGTTGCTCTGCAGTAACTTGTAGTAGAAACTTGGCAATTTCTGTATTAGATAACGGGAAGTACTTTTGCTTATTTTGTGTAGTTGCTTTGCAGTTTTGACAGTACAAAACAAAAAATAAACAGTTCTATTGATTATTTTGTGTAGCTGCTCTGCAGTGTTTGTTAAAATAAATACAAATCGACAGTTTGGTATTGATTGGCGGGTAAATTCCATTGTCTATTTTGTGTAGTTGTTCCACAATCGTTTGTTTGGAAGACAAACTCCATTACTTACTTTGTATAGTTGCTCTGCAATTATTTGTAGTAGAATCTTGACAATTTCTGTATTGAAGGGAAATGCTTTTGCCAATTTTGCAGTAGCTCTACAATTTTTGTAGCAGAAAACATAGACTAAATACCACTACTTGACATTTTTATATCGATTAGCAGGCAAGTTCCATTGTTTATTTTTTGTAGTTGCTCTGCAGCTATTTTTAGTAGTAAACTTATCAATATTTGTATTAATTGGCGGAAATGCTATTGCTTACTTTGTGTAGTTGCTTTGCAATCTTTTGCAGTAGTAAACTTGACACTCTTTCCTCTAGAATGTTTGTAGTAGAAAACGTGAAATAAATACCACAACTTGACATTTTGTATTGATTCCATTGCTTATTTTGTGTAGCTGCTCTGTAACCATTTGTAGCAAAAGACTTGGCACTTTCTGCATTAATTGGCGGAAAGTGCTTTTGCATATTTTGTGTAGTTGCTCTGCAATAGTTCGTAGTACTAAAGTTGGCAATCTTTTTCCTTATAGGCGGATAATGCTTTTGCTTATTTTGTGTAGTTGCTCTGTGTATTTGTAGTAGAGAACCCCAAAATAAAGCAACAATATGACGCTTTTGTGTTGATTGGCGAGCAAGTTATGTTGCTTATTTTGGATAGATTCTCTGCCATCATTTGTAGTAGAAAACTTGACAATCATTGCTTAATTGGCGTGAAATACTTTTGCTTATTGTGTATAGTTGCTTTGCAATAAGCAATATAACGCCAATCAATACAAAAGCGTCAAGTTATGACATTTATTCTAGGTCCTCTACTACAAATATAGAGAAGCAACTACACAAAATAAACAAAAGCATTTCGCGCCACTTAGTATAAAGATTGCCAAGTTTAGTACTACAAACGATTGCAGAGCAACCACTCAAAATAAACAAAAGTATTTCCGGCCAATTAAATAAAGGTTGTCAAATTTTCTTCCACAAATGATTGCAGAGCAACTACCCAAAATAAGCAACATAACTTGCTCGCCAATCAATACAAAAGCGTCAAATTGATGCTTTGTTCTAGGTTCTCTGCTACAAATACAAAGGGCAACTACACAAAATAAGCAAAAGCATTTCCCGCCTTTTAATATAAAGATTGCCAAGTTTAGTACAACAAACTGTTGCAGAGCAACTACACAAAATATACATAAGCACATTCTGCCAATTAATACAGAAATTGCAAAGTCTTCTGCTACAGATGATTGCAAAGCAACTACACAAAGTAAGCAATGGAATTTGCCCTCCATTCAATGCAAAAATCTCAAGCTGTGGTATATATTTTACGTTTTCTACTACAAACATTCTAGAGCACTACACAAAATAGACAAAAGCATTTTCCGCTTATTAATACAAAGATTATCAATTTACTACTGCAAAGGATTGCAAAGCAACTACACAAAATAAACAAAAGCATTTCCCCCAATTAATACAAATATTGATAAGTTTACTACTAGAAAGGACTGCAAAGCAACTACAAAAATAAACAATGGAGCTTGCCTGCTAATCGATATAAAAATGTCAAGTTGCGGTATTTAGTCTAAGTTTTAGTTTTCTACTACAAAAATTGTAGAGCAACTACAAAATTGGCAAAAGCATTTTCCACCAATTCAAGCAGAAATCGCCAAGTATTCTGCTACAAACGATTGCGGAACAACTACACAAATTAAACAATAAAATTTGTCGTACAATCAATACAAAAATATCAACTTGTAGTTGAAGACGTAAAATAAATACCACAACTTGACATTTTTGTATGAATTGCAGGACAAATTACCCACAATAAGCAAGAAATTTGCCCGCCCATCAATACGAAAATATCAAGTTATTGTACTTATTTTAAGTTTTCTACTACAAACATTGCAGAGCAGCTACACAAAATAAGCAATGGAACTTGCCCGACAATCAATACAAAACTGTCAAGTTGTGGTATTTATTTTACGTTTTCTACTACAAACATTCTAGAGCTCTACACAAAATAGGCAAAAGCTTTTTCCGCTAATTAATACAAAGATTGTCAAGCTTACTACTGAAAAGGATTGCAAAGCAACTACACAAAACAACAAAAGCATTTCCGCTAATTAATTCAAATGCTGATAAGTTTACTACTAGAAATGGCTACAGAGCAACTACAAAAAATAAACAATGGAACTTTCCGATGATCAATATAAAAATATTAAGTTGTGACATTTGGTCTACGTTTTTCTACTACAAAAATTGTAGAGCAGCTACAAAATTGACAAAAAAATTTTCTGCCAATTTATGCAGAAATTGCCAAGTCTTCTGCTACAAACAATTGCGGAACAACTACACAAAATAAACAATGGAACCTGCCTGCCAATCAATACGAAAATGTCAAGTTGTATTTATTTTAAGTTTTCTGCTACAAACATTGCAGAGCAGCTACACAAAATAAGCAATGGAACTTGCCGCCAATCAATACAAAACTGTCAAGTTGTAGTGTTTATTCTAAGTCTTCTACTACCAACACTGCAAGGCAACTACACAAAATAAGCAAAAGCGTTTCCCGTCAATAAACACAGAAATTGACAAGTTTTCTACTACAAGTTATTACAGAGCAACTACATAAAGTAAGCAATTGAATTTGCTTTACAATCAACACAAAAATGTTAAGTTGTTGTATTTATTCTAGATCTTGTACTACCAACACTGCAAAGTAACTACATGAAATAAGCAAAAGTATTTCGCGCCAATCAATACAAAGATTACCAATTTAGCCACCACAAACGATTGCAGAACAACTACCCAAAATAAGCAGTATAGCTTGCTTGCCAATCGATACAAAAGCGTCAACTTGTTGCATTTATTCTAGGTTCTCTTCTGCAAATACTGAGGAGCAACTACACAAAATAAGCAAAAGCATTTCCCGCTAACTAGTAAGAGAATTGCCAAGTTTAGCACTACAAACGATTGCAGAGCAACTACACAAAATAGACGAAAGGATTTACCGCCAATTAATGCAGAAATTAACTACACAAAGAAAGCTATGGAATTAGCCCTACAATCAATACAAAAATGTTTAGTTGTATTTATTCTACTACTTCTACTACAAACACTGCAAAGCAACTACAAATAAAAAGCAAAGGCATTTTTTGCCTATTAGTAAAAAGATTACCAAGTTTACCACTACAAACGATTGGCGAGCAACTATATAAAATAAGCAAAAGTATTTTCCGCCAATTAAGCAAAGATTGTCAAGTTTTCTACTACAAATGATGGCAGATCAACTGTCCAAAATAAGCAATATAACTTGCTCGCCAAACTATACAAAAGCGTCAAATTGTTGCATTTATTCTAGGTTCTCTACTACAAAGACAAAGAGCAACTACACAAAATAAGCAAAAGCATTTCCCGCTTATTAGTAAAAAGATTGCCAAGTTTAGTACTACGAACTACTGCAGAGCAACTACACAAAATATCCAAAAGCACTTCCCGTCAATTAATGCAGGCATTGCCAAGTTTTCTGCCACAAATGATTGCAGAGCAACTACACAAACTAATCAATGTTATTTGTTCTCCAATAAATTCAAAAATGTCAAGTTGTGGTATTTATTTTACGTTTTCTACTACAACTTGACATTTTTGATTTAATTGGAGGACAAATTCAATTGCTTATTTTGTGTAGTTGTTCCACAATTGTTTGTAGCAAAAACTTGGCAATTTCCGAATGACTTGGCGGAAATAATTTAGCTTATTTTGTGTAGTTACTTTGCAATAGTTCGTAGTACTAAACTTGGTAATCTTTTAACTAATACGCGGAAAATGCTTTTGATTATTTTGTGTAGTTGCTCCCTGTGTTTGTAGTAGAAAACCAAGTATAAATGCAACAACTTGACGCTTTTGTATTGATTGGCGAGTTAGTTATATTGCATACTTTGGGTAGTTGCTCTGCAATCATTTGAAGTAGAAAACTTGGCAATCTTTGTTTAATTGGCCGGAAATACTCTTGCTTATTTTTTGTAGTTGCTCTGCAATTGTATGTAGTGGTAAACTTGTTAATTGGCGTGAAATGCTTTTGCCTACTTTGTGTAGTTGCTTTGTAATCGTTTGTGGTACTAAACTTGGCAAAATTCTTACTAGTTGGTGGGAAATGCTTTTGCTTATTTTGTGTAGTTGCTCCCCTACATCTGTAGTAGAAAACGTATAATGAATGCCTTAACTTGATGTTTTTGTATTGATTGACGGACAAGTAGTATTGCTTATTTTGGGTAGTTGCTCTACAATCATTTGTAGTAGAAAACTTCACAATCTTTGTTTGACTGGCCGGAAGTACTTTTGCCTTTTTTGTGTATTTGCTCTGCAATTGTTTGTAGTGGTAAACTTGTTAATCCTTGTACTAATTAGCGCTAAATGCTTTTGCGTATTTTGTGTAGTTGCTTTGCAGGGCTTGTAGTAGAAGACCTAGAATAAATACACCAACTTAACATTTTTGTATTGATTGTAGGGCACTTTGTATTGCTTACTTTGTGTAGTTGCTCTGCACTCATTTGTAGTAGAAAACTTGACAATCTTTGTTTAATTGGCCGGAAATACTCTTGCTTATTTTGTGTAGCTGCTCTGCAATTGTTTGTAGTGGTAAACTTGTTAATCTTTGTATTAATTGGCGGAAAATGCTTTTGCTTTGCAGTGTTTGTAGTAGAAGACCTACAATTATACAACTTAACATTTTCGTATAAATTGTACAGCAAATTCTATTGCTTACTTTGTGTAGTTGCTCTACAATCATTTGTAGTAGAAGACTTGGTAATTTCAGCATTAATTGGCGGGAAATGCTTTTATTTATTTTGTGTAGTTGTTCTGCAATCGTTTGTAGTACTAAACTTGGCAATCTTTTTACTAATTAGCCGCAAATGCTGTTGCTTATTTTGTGTAGTTGCTCTGCAATCATTTGTAGCAGAAGACCTGGCCATTTCTGCATTAATTGGTGGGAAATGCTTTTGTATATTTTATGTAGTTGCTATGCAGTAGTTCGTAGTACTAAACTTGACAATCTTTTTACTAGTTAGCGGGAAATCCTTTTGCTTATTTTATGTAGTTGCTCTGCAATCGTTTGAAGAACTAAACTTGGCAATCTTTGTATTAATTGACGGGGAATGGTTTTACTTATTTTGTATATTTGTTTTGCTGTGTTTGTAGTGGAAGACCTAAAATTAATACAACAACTTAATATTTTTGTATTGATTGTTGGGCAAATTTTATTGCTTATTTTGTGTAGTTGCTTTACAATCATTTGTAGTAGAAGGCTTGGTAATTTCTGCATTAATTGGCGGGTAGTGCTTTTGTTTATTTTTTTAGTTGCTCTGCAATCGTTTGTAGTACTAAACTTGACACTCTTTTTACTAATTACGGGGAAATGCCTTTGATAATTTTGTGTAGTTGCTTTACAATCATTTGTTGTAGAAGACCTGATAATTTCTGCATTAATTGGCGGGTAGTGCTTTTGTTTATTTTTTTAGTTGCTTTGCAATCGTTTGTAGTACTAAACTTGACACTCTTTTTACTAATTACGGGGAAATGCCTTTGATTATTTTGTGTAGTTGCTTTACAATCATTTGTAGTAGAAGACTTAATAATTTCTACAATAATTGGCTGGAAGTGCTTTTGTTTATTTTGTGTAACGTCTCTGCAATCCTTTGTAGTACTAAACTTAGCAATCTTTTTAATAATTACGGGGAAATGCCTTTTATTATTCTGTGTAGTACCTCTACAATCATTTGTAGTAGAGGACTTGCTAATTTCTGCATTCATTGGCGGGACGTGTTTTTATTTATTTTGTGTAGTTGTTCTGCAATCGTTTGTAGTACTAAACTTGGCAGACTTTTAATAATTACGGAAAAATGTCTTTGATTATTTTGTGTAGTTGCTTAACAATCATTTGTAGTAGAAGACTTAATAATTTCTACAGTAATTGGCTGGAAGTGCTTTTGTTTATTTTGTGTAACGTTGTCTCTGCAATCCGTTTGTAGTACTAAACTTAGCAGATCTTTTAATAATTACGGAAATGCTTTGATTATTCTGTGTAGTTGCTTACAATCATTTGTAATAGAGGACTTAATAATTTCTGCATTCATTGGCGGGACGTGTTTTTATTTATTTTGTGTAGTTGTTCTGCAATCGTTTGTAGCACTAAACTTGGCAGACTTTTAATAATTACGGAGAAATGTCTTTGATTATTTTGTGTAGTTGCTTTACAATCATTTGTAGTAGAAGACTTAATAATTTCTACAATAATTGGCTGGAAGTGCTTTTGTTTATTTTGTGTAGCGTCTCTGCAGTCCTTTGTAGTACTAAACTTAGCAATCTTTTCAATAATTACGGGGAAATGCCTTTGATTATTCTGTGTAGTTGCTCCACAATCATTTGTAGTAAAGGACTTGCTAATTTCTGCATTCATTGACGGGACGTGTTTTTATTTATTTTGTGTAGTTGTTCTGCAATCGTTTGTAGTACTAAACTTGGCAGACTTTTAATAATTACGGAGAAATGTCTTTGATTATTTTGTGTAGTTGCTTAACAATCATTTGTAGTAGAAGACTTAATAATTTCTACAATAATTGGCTGGAAGTGCTTTTGTTTATTTTGTGTAACGTCTCTGCAATCTTTTGTAGTACTAAACTTAGCAATCTTTTTAATAATTACGGGGAAATGCTTTTGATTATTCTGTGTAGTTGCTCCACAATCATTTGTAATAGAGGACTTGCTAATTTCTGCATTCATTGGCGGGACGTGTTTTTATTTATTTTGTGTAGTTGTTCTGCAATCGTTTGTAGCACTAAACTTGGCAGACTTTTAATAATTACGGAGAAATGTCTTTGATTATTTTGTGTAGTTGCTTTACAATCATTTGTAGTAGAAGACTTAATAATTTCTACAATAATTGGCTGGAAGTGCTTTTGTTTATTTTGTGTAGTTGTCTCTGCAAGTCCTTTGTAGTACTAAACTTAGCAATCTTTTCAATAATTACGGAGAAATGCCTTTGATTATTTTGTGTAGTTGCTTCTACAATCATTTGTAGTAGAGGACTTGCTAATTTCTGCATTAATTGACGGGACGTGTTTTATTTATTTTGTGTAGTTGTCTCTGCAATCGTTTGTAGTACTAAACTTGGCAGATCTTTTAATAATTACGGAAAATGTCTTTGATTATTTTGTGTAGTTGCTTAACAATCATTTGTAGTAGAAGACTTAATAATTTCTACAATTAATTGGCTGGAAGTGCTTTTGTTTATTTTGTGTAAGTTGTCTCTGCAATCCTTTGTAGTACTAAACTTAGCAATCTTTTAATAATTACGGGAAATGCCTTTGATTATTCTGTGTAGTTGCTCTACAATCATTTGTAGTAGAGGACTTGCTAATTTCTGCATTCATTGGCGGGACGTGTTTTTATTTATTTTGTGTAGTTGTTCTGCAATCGTTTGTAGTACTAAACTTGGCAGACTTTTAATAATTACGGAAAAATGTCTTTGATTATTTTGTGTAGTTGCTTTACAATCATTTGTAGTAGAAGACTTAATAATTTCTACAATAATTGGCTGGAAGTGCTTTTGTTTATTTTGTGTAACGTCTCTGCAATCCTTTGTAGTACTAAACTTAGCAATCTTTTTAATAATTACGGGGAAATGCCTTTGATTATTCTGTGTAGTTGCTCCACAATCATTTGTAATAGAGGACTTGCTAATTTCTGGATTCATTGGCGGGACGTGTTTTTATTTATTTTGTGTAGTTGTTCTGCAATCGTTTGTAGTACTAAACTTGGCAGACTTTTAATAATTACGGAGAAATGTCTTTGATTATTTTGTGTAGTTGCTTTACAATCATTTGTAGTAGAAGACTTAATAATTTCTACAATAATTGGCTGGAAGTGCTTTTGTTTATTTTGTGTAGCGTCTCTGCAGTCCTTTGTAGTACTAAACTTAGCAATCTTTTCAATAATTACGGGGAAATGCCTTTGATTATTCTGTGTAGTTGCTCCACCATCATTTGTAGTAGAGGACTTGCTAATTTCTGCATTCATTGGCGGGACGTGTTTTTATTTATTTTGTGTAGTTGTTCTGCAATCGTTTGTAGCACTAAACTTGGCAGACTTTTAATAATTACGGAGAAATGTCTTTGATTATTTTGTGTAGTTGCTTTACACTCATTTGTAGTAGAAGACTTAATAATTTCTACAATAATTGGCTGGAAGTGCTTTTGTTTATTTTGTGTAGCGTCTCTGCAATCGTTTGTAGTACTAAACTTAGCAATCTTTTTAATAATTACGGGGAAATGCCTTTGATTATTCTGTGTAGTTGCTCTACAATCATTTGTAGTAGAAGACTTGGTAATTTCTGCATTAATTGGCGGGTAGTGTTTTTGTTTATTTTGTGTAGCTGCTCTGCAATAGTTCGTAGTACTAAACTTGACAATCTTTTCATTAATTGGCCGCAAATGCTGTTGCTTATTTTGTGTAGTTGCTCTGCAATCATTTGTAGCAGAAAACTTGGCAATCTCTGCATTAATTGGTAGGAAATACTTTTGTATATTTTATGTAGTTGATATGCAATAGTTCGTAGTACTAAACTTGACAATCTTTTTACTAATTAGTGGGAAATACTTTTGTTTATTTTATGTAGTTGCTCTGCAATCGTTTGTAGTGGTAAACTTGGCAATCTTTGTATTAATTGGCGGGAAATTATTTTGCTTAATTTGTGTAATTGCTTTGCAGTGTTTGTAGTAGAAGACCTAGAATAAATACAACTTAACATTTTTGTTTTCATTGTAGGGTAAATTTCATTGCTTACTTTGTGTAGTTACTCTGCAATCGTGTGTAGTAGAAACCTTGTCAATTTATGCATTAATTGGCCGGAAATGCTGGTGTTTATTTTGTGTAGTTGCTCTGCAATCGTTTGTAGTACTAAACTTGGCAATAATCTTACTAGTTGACGGGAAATGCTTTTGCTTACCTGTATTTGTAGTAGAGAACCTAGAATAAATGCAGCAACTTGACGCTTTTGTTTTGATTAGCGAACAAGCTCAATTGCTTTTTACTGTAGTTGTTCTGCAATTGTTTGTAGTATTAATTAGCGAAAATGCTTTTGTTTATTTTGTGTAGTTGCTCTGCAGTGTCTGTAGTAAAAAATCTAGAATAAGTATAACTTGGCAATTTTGTATTGATTGGAGGGTAATTTCCATTGCTTGCTTTGTATAGTTGCTCTGCAATTATTTGTAGTAGAATCTTGACAATTTCTGTATGGATGGGAAATAGTTTTGTTTGTTTTCTGTGGTGGTAAAAACCTATAGGAGTTGAAACAATTAATACCACCTCTAGATAATAATTAATCAACGACGTTTTAAATAATCGCATATTCTTATTGTTTGTTTGGTGTAGTTGTACTACAAATATTTGTAGTAAAAAACCAAAATGGCAAACTTGGTCTCAAGTGGTGCTTTGCAAATAAACAAGCTTATAATCAGTCAATTAAGAATAGCCAAACAACCCTGTTACTGTATCATTTGCAACTTGATTTTGTTCCCCAGTCTATCGTGTTCAACCACCCAGTTAAAGAACTACGTATCCGTATAATCCCGTTACAACTTTATTAGCTCTTCCAGCACTGTAAATCCACAAGTAATGGTGCTCGTGCCGAAACGATGCTCTTACCCACAACGAACTTATAAATTTTTAATTCTATTTTTTTTCCAGATATTTCTACTCGTTGAAGTATGGTTCAGCCTCGACGGTCAGCGCTTCCAGCCAACACCGATTAAGCACGAAATAACACCTGACAAAAGTCGCGAATCAGCTCGCAACATAACCCTACATTTAAAAGGCCGTTCTGGAAAATTCGTCAAAATTAGATTGTTTTTTGCCAATAAGTGGATTTTACTGAGCGAAATTGCTTTCGAGTCTGGTAAGTACATATCCAGAGGCTTTCTGCGGCATTTGAATTATAATTGCAACACACAAACAGTTTTTAATGCTTTCGCAGCGCAAGTAAACTAATTTAGTCTGTTCCCGTAATCGGATTAAGCGACGGTTTTTCCTTCTTCCATTTATGCGTCCATTAGGAAAAGGGATTCCTGTTTGTTTTACCTAAAAATAACGTCGCTAATAGCTTTTTGTTAGTATAAAATAGGAGCCGCGCCCCTGGATTTTCGATAAATTATTTTAATCCTGGCGCTATTGTCAGCATCATATTTTATGGTAGGAGATCGTCCATCAAGTATAAGAGTGTAATTTAGCCTTTCATGGCTTGCATTTTTCTCGCTGTAAGGGGTGATTTTGATGGTTTCAGGCACAGGTGATGTTGTTCTCAGCGGCGACATAAATTGAATCATTTACAGCTATGAACATCTTCTATAGGGCCATTATAACCACCCTCAATATCTCAGTTATAAGGGATAATGAAATAAAGGGCTCGTTTTCCTATTTTGATGAAATAAAGGGCATTGTAATGGCGTAACACAACAACGAAGTAGTTTATAAAAGTTAATTGAGGTTAAGCGCTTTCAAAAGTTTGCAACCACTAGCAACATGCACATTTTAAAGTATGTAAATAGTCCAACATCAATTCAGGCACATGCACACGCGCATGCGCGTAGCTAACGCACTTATGCGCGGGTGCGTGTGTGATTGCGTACATACAGTACAAGCATTATCTTTGTATAATCACTACAGTAATTTATATCAACAGTCATTTGTATCACTTCTTTCAAACGTTTAAACTAGAACGTATTGCAACCAAAGCTTCAATCAGAACCTACATCAAAGTTTCAATTACAACTAACTTTCAATAATCACGACGGCAATTTTTATACAGTTTGGCTGTTCGAGAACCTACCAGAAATTATGCAAATAACTTTCTCGATATTTCCTATTGTAATCTAAATAACTTTTGTACTTGTCAATTAACTCCGTTTGAAGATGTCGCGCCGCAGGGTGCCCATCTATTATCTTTTGTGTACAGATTGGAAGCAGACCAATCGGCGCTACACTGACCCCCTCTTAAAGCTGGTCACAGAACACTCCGTGACCCGAACATTGGAAGTCAGTGTGGCGGTAAGGACAGTCAAAATTATTTCTGTAGTTGCCATGTTGATAGCAGTAGCAACTAACCCGTTTTATAGCAGGCGCATTTGGATGGTAACCACAAACCAAAATCTGAAGCCCGGTTTTTTCTAGCATATTTCGAACCACCCTCCAGTGCAACCCATCGAGTTCACAACCAATCTTGGGTACGGCCAACTTTTTGTCTTAAAATTCGATCTAACCCTTGAGGTCTACTAGCGCCTTTCACAGATCCTAGTCATCCGATTTACCAGAAAGCTGTTGCTTGGTCGTCTTCAGCCGTGTGGTTTTTCCAACCTCTGTCGGCAAAGTTGACGCCTAAGCACATCGAATAGATCACCCTCAAATCTAGCTTTTGCGGTGTCACGATACAGAGACATGAACCAATCAGAGCTTGGTCCAGACGTTCGTCCAACCTTACGAGCGTAACTGTTTATTCGTATCATTATTTGTCGTTCTTTGGAATTACCAGCGTCAATACTATCGTAGGGTGCTAACCGGTTAACGTATGCCACTATTATATTCTTCCCTATGAAAATTGTTACCAGTTTACCAGCACGAAATCCTGGTTTATAAAGGGACGCGCGACCTACGCACCTATACTTATAGACCACCTGACATGTGATTTTCCAATGCTCCACCCAAAGGTACTACATTGGCCAGTAACCGAGTTTTTTACCTGGAAAATTTAGAATTTTGCCGAAAACTGCTGTTCTAAACAAGGTAGGGATTTTTAACGTACGTACACGGAACCTCCATTTTACCTCTCATCCGAACGAGGACGTAGTTTTGTGAAAAATGCTCGCCTAACATTTTTCAAGCGGACCGTGTCAGAATACACATATAGACCACCACCATAAACACTCAAATAAGTTAACCACACCCCTCGACCAATAGAAACGTTTCGTTTCTATTCAATCGCAAACGGGCCATCCATTGAAAATGCTCGATTTTTCCATGATAGGCTAAAAGAAGTAGTACTGACCAGCAGGATTCTACTGGTCCTCGACTAGAGCTTCCGCTAGCCTGATTGAGGTACAGTAGTTCTTACGCTTCCACGAGCCGAAGAGCCGCAGAGACCTACCTAGCACCTGTCGCTTTCGCTAGCGTGAAGTCGGCACCATCGTCGAATTGGCGCTTCCACTAGCCTGTAGAGGCTCACAACAGTATCTCGGCGCTTTCCCTAGCTCGAGATCCACCGACTCCTCAAACCGGCGGTTTCGTTAACCACGGGCGAACATAACCATAGCCGAGCCGCCGGGGAGACGTGCAACAATTTAGAAAGACGTCAAGCAGACCACCAAGCACCACCGACTCCTCAAACCGGCGGTTCCATTAGCCACGGGCGAACATAACCATAGCCGACCGCCGGGGGAAACGTGTAACAATTTAGAGAGACGTCAAGCAGACACCGACGACGACGCCGACTACATCAACTATGCTGCCAATACCATCTCTGCATGGACGCTGTCCCTGCAAATACCTACGATTACCAACACCAGAGATGCCGTGATAACCACGTCCTGCGCCACTTCCTACAACGCTCACCGCCACCTCCAAGCCAGTATCTCCATTGCCTCCGTCACCAGCGAAGTGGCAATTAAGGAAAATCGAGTTCAACAACGACCGCTATAACGACGTCGGCCCATTCAACGAACCTAGGAGGTACACCACCTGCAGCCTGCTTTATCCCTTGTATATATTAGTAATAATAATTAAATTCGAGGAAGTGTTGGTACAGTACGTGCAATTGATCTACAGGCTCAGAAGGTCAATCCCAAACGGCCCCACCTACAAGCTTAAGCCGATAGCATGCACCACCGAGTAACAGAGTTGTATCGTATATCAAACCACACGTACTGGAAACAAAACAAACCAACAAAAACAATGCAAACATTCGGCGAAACTGTCAAATTTGAAGCTAGCACTCCCACTAGACTATGACACCACCTCTACGTCGAACCAAAGAGGGAAAACGAATATAGAAAGAGCACCGTGCTAGAAGCCAGAAGAGCAGCACGAACCAACCAACCACTTGACATCACCC
This sequence comes from Platerodrilus igneus, assembly GCA_036346225.1. Classification (NCBI taxonomy): domain Eukaryota; kingdom Metazoa; phylum Arthropoda; class Insecta; order Coleoptera; family Lycidae; genus Platerodrilus; species Platerodrilus igneus. The sequence goes on from JARFIW010001545.1 coordinate 2,182,977, forward strand.
TCCTGACCAGGAGAACACATTTGATGAAACCAGCCAAACTACTTTCAACCATCCACCACCCATCCAAGAGGCCAACACGGTACCACCAACAGTTCTGGTACTGAAAACGCAATAGCGTCCAACCAAAACACTCCACCACGATGGTCATTACTATTAAGACGTAAGTTGAGGACCTGCACCTCATCTCCACGACAGAACCAAAACTGTCTACATTCTCTGGCACGCCATTAGAGGACCCAGCCGAATTCTTGCAAAGAAGAGAGGACATGGAGGTTGATCTACTAGCCACTACTGTTCAGCTACGGGGACAAGCAGCTACCTGGGGAACCATTTTTGGAACATTTTAACCTATCTCTTTCGACTTCAGGAAGCTATTTCTAAGCGAATACGATAGCCCAGCAGGCAAGTCAAAGTAACAGTACCAAACAAACACCTGCCAATCAGCTGTTGCTTTTGAAGCACCAAGGCCCTGCGAGCTTGTCTCCTGAAAAAGACATCAACCAGGACCTGGAGCTCCTCGCAGATATACTCTTTCTGGTACTCCAAAACCCAATTCAGTGTCATACGCCGACCGCGATATTCAACATGGTGCTTAAACAAAGTAGAGTCCAACATCAAAAAGGTAAACCGCACAACATCCACCAACAAACCACCAGCCCCAAGGTACAACGACGATCGTAAAGAAGAACTGCTGCCACGTTGCCACTTCTGCCCACAGCGGCACTGGCACAGAGAGTGTTCCAAAGGTCGTTGGAAAACGGAGCCGCGGCCGAACCACATTACCACATCGTTCTACAGCAACAAAGCTGAATTACCCAGGATTTAGCTACAAATGCACATACACACTTATCGCAGGCGTTACTTGAAACTGGAGTATCCCGTTGCTTGATTAGAAAATATACTAAAGGAGCTTCCGGTAACAAGGGACGGAACTACCATACAACGAGCTGCCAAAGGACAGCCTATGGACGTACTAGGCGTCGTGCATTCGATTCCGCATTGGCGAGATCCCGACACCAAAGACTTCGTGGTAGTATCCGATCTAGCAGAAGAAGGTATCATGGGACAAAATTAGCTTATCAAACAGAAGGCCATATAAAGTACAGTCAAGGCTGCGTACACTATGGGACCCACCATATACTGGAACCAGCCAAACGAGCACGCCCTTCAGACCACGCCGCCTACTCCATGTCGCACAGCGCCTAACCGATACCCTCCCACCAAGAAGGAGTGCATCACAACTTAAGTGAATCATATGTTAGCCCACGGAATGATCAAGCCCTGCTCATCTAGCTACAGTTTACCGTTAGTCGTTGTCACACAGAAAGATGAATAAGCCGGAAGGACGCTGCCATTACAACTACTCGTCTGGGTTACGAGCTGTCAAAACCCTTAGACTGGATCACAGTCTGGCCAACCCACCACAAGGAGGTCCACCATCAGCAAAGCTGGTCGTTTCACGCCAGAGAACAGGACCACCGCACCAGATACATGGACAACACCATCAACAACTCTACCTTCCTCCAACTATACTCTTTGATGGGGTTTTACAATTTTACCAAAACGAAATCCTGTCCTCTATAGCGGCACGCGGAGCCCTACGCACTTATACCTATAGACCACCACCAGAAACATTCAAATAAGGAAACCATTCTCATTGACCTATAGAAACGCTCCGTTTTTATTCAATTCATAATGGCCAACCGATGAAAATGCTGGGTTTTTCCGGGAGAGGATAAAAGCAGGAGCACTGATCAGCAGGATTCACAGGTCCTCGACTAGCGCTTTCAATAGCTTGGTAGAGGAACAGTAGTTCTTGCGCTTCAGCTAGCCGAACTCAAGCATCCTTGCGATTTTACTAGCTCGGATCTATCATAACATCAAACCGGCGCTTCGACTACCCCTAACTGACCTATACCTAGCACCTGACGCTCCCGCTAGCCCGGGGTCGGCACGATCGTCGAACCGGCGCGTTCATTAATTCTCAAAGACCCACACCAGTATCTCGGTGCTTCCTTTATTCCGAGATCCACCGAATTGTCAAACCGGCGTTTCCTTTAGCCCGGGGTCGTTACCATCGTCGAACCGGAGCTTCCACTAATTCGGAGAGACGCATAACAGCATCTCGGCAGTTCCTTTATGCCGAGATCCACCAAATCGTCAAGCGGTCGCTTCCTCTGACCCGGGGCGATTATAACCATTGTCAAATCAGCGCTTTCACTAGCTCGGAGAGACGGCAAGCAGACGACGACACTGACGCCGACACTGTCTACATAAACTAAGCTGCCAATACCAGTAACGCCGTCACAACCACGGCCTGCGTTACTTCCTACGACTCTCACCACCACCTCCACGGCCAGTATCGCCACTTCCGACGTCACCAATAAAATGGCAGTTTACAAGAGTCCAGTCCAACAACGACCACCACAAGGACTTCAGCCCATTCAACAAACCCGGAGGTTTACCATACGCCAGGCGTCCGGACGTCAGTAATTCTACCGACAGCTTGCTTCATTGCATGTATGTTTATTTGTACCGTAAATATTACTAATAATAATTAAATTCAAGAAAGAATTTGTACAGTACGTGCAGTTGTTCTACAGGCTCCGAAGGTCATTCCCAATCAGCACCGCCTACCAGCCTTAGCCGGTCGATACGCCACCGTAGGTAACAAGTGTCGCCCAACGTCAAAGGCCTTCTCCACAAGAAGATTACAGACAGGAGTCTGTAATGAATCGAACGCACTATGTCTGAAACACATAGCCAGAAAGGCGGCACGAACGAACCAATTACTGGACATTATCCTTCTAACCAGGAGAACACATCCCATGGAGCCAGCCAAACCACCATCAACCAGTCATAACCCATCCAGAAGGCCTACAGAGCACCACCAACAGTTCTGGGACTGAAGAATCCAATAGCACCCAACCACAGCCTACCACCACGATGGCCATCACTTCTAAGGCGTTAGTAGAGGACCTGCACCGCTTCACCACTACAAAACCAGAGATACCCACATTCTCTGGCACACCGTTAGAAAACCCAGCCGAATTCCTGCAAAGGATGGAGGACATGAAGGTCGATCTATCAACCACTATTACTCAGCTACTAGGATAAGTAGTCACCTGGTGAACCATCTTCGGAACATTCCAACCTGTCTATTCCGACTTCTGAAAGCTATTCCTAGGCAAAAACGATAGCCCGCAGTCAATGCCAAAGTAACAGCACCAAACAAACACCTGCACAATCAGCTGTTCATTTCTAAGTACCAAAGCCCTCCAACCCCGTCGCCTAGGTGAGAACATTAATCAGAACCTGGAGCTCCTCACAGATATACTCCTTCCGGCACTACAGAATCCGATCTAGTATCGCACGCCGACCACGATGAGGCAAACGGCATAAAATCCACCAACAAATCACCAGCCTAAGGTCCAACGACGATCGTAAAGAGGTATGGCTGAAACGTTCCTGCTTCTGCTCACAGTGCTGCTGGCACAGAGACTGTAACACCAAGAGGTCGGGAAATGGACCAACGATCAAATTACCTTACTACATCGTTCAGATGCACAAAACGACACGGACCACGTCTACTTCAAAGCTATTTAGAAATCAGCTACAAATGCACGAACACCTACCACAGACGTTACGCGACACCGGAGCATACTGTTGCCTGATTAGAAAAAATTAGGTACCAACCGGGTTTCCGGTACTAAAAGACGGAACCACTACAGAACAAGCTGCCAACGGACAGCTGAAGGTGTCGTGACCATTCCATTCCGCATTAGCCAGATCACTGACATCGAAGACTTCAGGATAGTATACGACCGAGAAAAAGCAGTTATCCTGGGACACACATGGTTTATCAAACAGCCTACTTTCTGGTACCCATCAGAGACAGACTATATACTGAAACCTACCAAACGAGCACACCATCTAAACCACGACGCCTACTCCTTCTCGCACAGCGCCTGACCAATACCCTCCCACCGAGAAGAAGGTTATCACAACTGAAATGAAACAGACGCTAGCCCAGGGAATGATCAAGCCCCGCTCACCTAGCTACAGTTTATCGTTAGTCGTTGTCACACAAAAAGATGGACACACCGGAAAGGACACCTCCTTGAGAACCACTTTTCTGGGTTAAAAGCTGTAAAGATCCGAAGACTGGAGCGGAGCTATGGCCAACCACCACAGGAAGGTCCGCCATTAGCAAAGTTGACCGGAGCACATTATAATTCGAGTAAGGGCCGCTATACTTGCGGCCACGTACCCCTAATGCTCCACCCGTAGGTACTATATTGAGTTCAAACGCGAAAATATAAACCTACATCAAATTAAATCCGACTTTAGAATTAATCCATCTTAAATGAAAATCTAACAAACTGAAACATAAATTAAAAATAGGCTTTGAATAATGGTTCGCCGGTGCACGCCAGTAAACCGGACCGCCGCATCAGATACACGAATAAAACCATTATCAACTCCATCCATCTCAGACTATACCCCTCAGTGGAGGGAGGATGGTACCGTTTTACCAACACGAAATTAAGTCTTATATAGAGGCGCGCTGGACTTGCACACATGTATTTATAGATTACCAACATAAACACTTAAATAAGGTAACCAGGCCCCTCGACCAATAGGAACGCTCCGTTTCTGTTCAATCCAAAATGGGCAACCAATGAGAATGCCTAGCTTTTTTCAGGGGATGATAAAAGAAGGATCACCGACCAGCAGGCTCATAACAGGAGCTCCTTGGTTCATACGAAACGAAAACATAAGACACGACCTCCACATGAATACACTTACACACTACATTAAAACACTAGCAACCAACACATACGAAAAACTTGACACCTCAACACTACCGTCGCACAGGGGCATAGCTTCGACACAAGGGACAAGACAAGCATGCAAGAAACGACCACGACGCATCCTAGACGATGACTAAGAAGTAAACCAAAACAAGAAAAACAAGAAGAAACATAAACATCAACATCACCAAAACAAATCACTCGCATCTACAAGAAGAACAAACAGAAGACGAAAGATCCATGCTTAAACAATCATAGATTTAAAAAAAAAAAAAAAAAAATAAATAAATAATTAATTAATAAAAATATGTACACTATTTTATCTTGACCTTTTCTTTACTCTATGTACATATTTGAACCTATATTGTATTCACACTACTTCAACATTATTATTATTAAAAAAAAAAAAAAAAAAAAAAATATTTATACCTATTTTGTAATCACACTATTTTTAACATCTATAATCATCTTTCATAATCATTTTATAACATACTTCTCATAGCTTGTAATCACAAACACAGAACACCATACACACCCACACATAAAAATATCTATACCAACACCAACAATAATAAACACATTCAATCACACATAACAACCCCTCACAAACAAATATAACATAAAAACACGAACACAACATCACACATCAGTAAAAACTTCACAGTTCACACTGATCATCGTCGACTCAGAGAGAGTCGAACCAGACAAGACACGGTCCAGCAGGATTCAGTGATCCTCGACTAGCGCTTTTACTAGCCTAGTAAAGGGAGAGTAGTTCTGCCGCTTACATGAGCCGAGCAAGCATTCCGGCGGTTCCACTAGCCCGGGATCCATCATAACGTTAAATCGGCGTTTTCGCTAGCCTGGGAAGACCTATTACAGCGTCTGACGCTTCCACTAGCTCGGGGGTCAGCACCATCGTCGAACCAGTGTTTCTACTATCCCGGAGAGACGCAAAACAGCATCTCGGCGCTTTTCCTAGTCAGAGATCCACTGAATTGTCAAACGGGCGCTTCCGGTAGCCCATGGAGACGTGATAGAATTGTGAGAAGAGAGATCAAGCAGGCGACGACGCCGACGCCGACGACGTTTACATCAACCAAGCTGCTAATACATTCTCTGCGCGGACGCTGTCCCTGCAAGTACCTACCAGCACCAACACCAGCGACGCCGTGACAACCACGTCCTGCGCCACTTCTTACGACACTCCCCACTACTTCCAAGCCAGAATCTTCACTGCCTTCGTCATCAGTAAAGTGACAGATAACGAAAGTCGAGTTCAACAACGACCGCCACAAGGACGTCAGCTCATTCGACGATCCCAGAAGGTTCACCGTACGCAGGCGTCCCTACGTCAGTAATTCCACCTGCATCCTGTTTCATTACTTGTATATATGTTTATTTGTACTGTAAATATTCCTAATAATAAGTAAATTAGAGGAAAAGTTAGAACAGTACGTGTAGTTAACCTGCAGACTGCGAAGGTCAACCCCAGTCGGCACCACCTACTAGCTTCAGCCGATCATATACGCCACCGAAAGCAACAAGTGTTGCCAAACGTCAGAGGCCTTCTCCACAGGAAGTCACCTACGCACCTATTCTTAAGACCACCACCAAAAACACTCAATCGAGGTAACTACGCCCCTCAACCTATAGAAACTCCGTTTCTATTCAATCTAGAATGGGGCACTCAATGGGATTGCTAGTTTTTCCACGAGAAGATAAAATAAGGAGTATTGATCAGCAGGATTTACTAGCCTGGTAGAAGGCTTCCACCAACCGAGAACAAGCATCCCGGCGCTTCGACTAGCCCGAAATCTATCGTAACGTCAAACCGACACGTCCACTATCCCAAAGAGACCTATACCCAGCAACTAGCGCTTCCACTATCGCGGAGGTCGGCACCATCACCGAACAGGCGCTTTCACTGTCCTGGAGGAACGTACAAGAGCATCTTGGCCCCGAGATCCACCGAAACGTCAAACCTGCACTTCCACTATCCCGGACGTTTAATTATAAAGACAACACAGTCTAGAAGCACGCAACTCAACAAAAATAATGAACCAAACCTGTTATTACTAACCGGAACAGTAAGTTCTAACAACCGAGAATAATTAAAATGCTTTTTGTGGAGACAGAGCTAGAACCAATGAGTAGACGTATAATTATAAGAGCTACAGCCTTGAAGCATTTATCCCAACAAACTCTACGAACCAAGCGTGCTATTTCTGACAGAGACCAATAAGTTTTAACAACCGGAAATAATTTTTTTTTGGCGGAGGGGGAACCAATGCGAATACGTTTAATTATAAAAACTACAACCTATAAACATTCAACATAACATACACAATGAACCAGATATGCTACTATTAACCGGGGAAAATTAGTTTTAATAGTGGAGAATAGCTAACCCAACATATACAACATATACAACATATACAACATATACAACATATACAACATATACAACATATACAACATATACAACATATACAAATATACAATATATAACATATACAATATATACAATATATATACAATCATATACAATATATATAAATATATACAATATATACAATATATAATATACAATATATACAATATATATACATATATACAATATATATACAATATATACAAATATATACATATATATAATATATACAATATATACAATATATATACAATATATACAATATATACATATATACAATATATATAATATATACAATATATACAATATATACATATATATACAATATATACAATATATAAATATATACAATATATACAAATATAAAATATACAAATATACAATATATACAATAATATATACAAATATATAAATATATAAATATATACAAATATACAAATATATACAATATATATAAATATATACAAATATAATATATATACAATATATACAAATATACAATATATACAATATAAATATACAAATATATACATATATAAATATATACAATATATACAAATATAAAATATACAAATATATAACAATATATATAATATATACATAATATATAATAAAATATACAAATATAAATATAAATATATATAAATATATAAATAATAAATATAACAATAATATATAAAATATATATATAAATATAAATATACAATATATAAATATATATAATATATAAAATATATACAAATAAAATATATACAATATATACAATATATACAATATATATAATATATACAATATATAAAATATACAATATATAAATATATACAATATATATAAATATATACAATATATAAAATAATAAATATAAATATAATAATATATACAATATATACAATATATACAAATATACAATATATATAATATATAATAATACATATATATAATATATAATATAATATATATACAAATATAAACAATATATACAATATAAATATATACAATATATAATACAAATATACAAATATATAAATATATAAATATATATAAATATATAATAAATATATACAAATATAATATATATAATATATAATAAATATATACATTAATATACAATATATACAATATATACAACATATATACAATATATATAAATATATACATATATAATATAACATATATAACATATATACAATATATATAAATATATACAATATATAAAATATATAAAATATATAATATATAAACAATATAAAATATACAAATATAATAATATATAAAATATACAAATATATATATACAACATATACAAATATAAAATATATACAATATATAAACATATATACAAATATAATAATATAAATATATACAATATATACAAATATATAAATAATATAAAATATACAAATATATATACAATATATACAATATATATACAATATATATAATATATACAAATATATAAATATATAACAAATATAAATATATACAAATATATATATAAATATATACAATATATATAAATATATACAAATATAATATAAAATATAATAAAATATACAAATATATAAATATAAATATAAATATATATAAATATATAATATATACAAATATACAAATATATAAATATATATACAACATATAAAATATACAATATATACAAATATACAATATATACAAAATATACAATATATACAATATATACAACATATACAATATATACAATATATATAATATATACAACATATATAACATATACAATATATATAATATATATAAATATATACAATATATACAATATATACAATATATACAACATATACAACATATACAACATATACAACATATACAACATATACAACATATACAACATATACAACATATACAACATATACAACATATACAACATATACAACATATACAACATATACAACATATACAACATATACAACATATACAACATATACAACATATACAAATATACAAATATAAATATAATATATACAATATATACAATATATACAATATATACAATATATACACAATATACTATAATATATACATATATATACAATATATAAATATAATACAATATATATACAAATATAAATATATACAATATATACAATATATACAATAACAAATATACAATATATACAACATATATACATATATACATATATATAATATAAATATATACAATATATATACAAATATATACAACATATATAAATATATATACATATATATACAATATACATATATACAATATATACAATATATATAAATATATACAATATATACTAATATATACAAATATATACAATATATACAATATATATACATATATACATATATACAAAATATAATATATAAATATATACAAATATATACAAATATAACATATATATAATATATATAATATATAACATATATATACAACATATATACAATATATACAATATATACAATATATATCAATATATAATACATATAAATATACAAATATATACAATATATACAATATATAAATATATAAATATATACAATATATATCAATATATACAATATATATAAATATATAAATATACAATATATACAATATATACAATATATACAATATATACAAATATAATATAATAATATATATACATATATATACATATATATACAATATATATAAATATATAAATATATATAATATATATACATATACAAATATACAATATATACAATATATACAATATATACATATATATACAATATAAAATATACAATATATACAATATATATACAATATATACATAATATATACAATATATATACAATATATACAATATATACAAATATATACAATATATACAATATATACAATATATATACAATATATATAATATATATAATATATACAAATATATAAATATATAATATATAATATATACAACAATATATACAATATATATACAATATATACAATATATACATACAATATATACATAATATATACAATATATACAATATATATAATATATAAAATATACAATATATACATATATATAATATATACAATATATACAATATATAAAATATATACAATATATACAATATATAAATATATACAAATATAAATATATATAATATAAATATATACAAATATATACAATATATACAACATATACAATATATATACAATATATACAATATATACAACATATATAAAATATACAATATATATAATATATACAAATATATATACAATATATACAACATATACTAAATATATACAATATATACAACTATATACAACATATACAATATATACAATATATACAATATATATACATATATACAAATATATACAATATATATAACAATATACAAATATACAATATATACAATATATAAATATATACAACATATATAAATATATAATATAAACATATACAATATATACAATATATACAAATATATATATACATATATACAATATATACAATATATATAATATATACAATATATAAATATATAATATATACAATATATACAAATATATACAATATATACAATATATACAAATATATACATATAATATACAATATATACAACATATATACAATATATACAACATATACAAATATATACATATACATATATACAATATACAAATATACAATATACATATACAAAATATATATAAATATATACAATATATACAATATATATAATATATATCAATATATAAATATATACAATATATATATACTATAAATATATACAATATATACAAATATATACAATATATACAACATAATACAATATATACAATATATACAATATATACATAATATATACATAATACAATATATACAATATATAATACATATATATACAATATATACAATATAATAATATATACATATATATACAAATATATACAAATATATACAATATATACAACATATACAACATATACAACATATACAACATATACAAATATATCATAAACCAGGCATGCTATTACCAACCGGGAACATAAGTTTTAATAATGAAGAATGATTACTTTTTTTTTTGAAGGTGAGATAGGTTTTGGGCCTGTGCGAGCTTTTTTTTAAAAAGACGTATTTCCAAATTTATACTCCTATTAAGTGTATTTTAATTTATACAGAAATTGCAAGTGAATTTAACAAATGGCTACGTAATGTTCATCCACGTTTGACAACAAAAATAATCAAAGTTACTTTTACTAATTAATTAATTAAAACTTAAATTGCGTAGCCTGAACATCCAACAATGTTAAAGTTGTGAAGCTCGAGACTTACTGACCATCTTGGGTTTTTATTTATGGTACCCTACCCCTCACTTTGCTTGTGGGAACTGCAGATCTCGTCTGCTATTTCTTGATACAATACAAAGTATTAGATTCTAACAATTGTTGTCTTATTGTCTACTGTGACCTGCACCTGCAGTGTCATATTGCGTCTGGAATACAACGTAACTGTTTCCGTTCTCATGTCTGGTTTGTGAACTTTCATTATCTTTATTATGTCCTTCAATTATGCATTGTTACAATAATTCTTGAATTTTAATAATTCCATTTAAATATACATATATATTGATTTGGAGGATATGTAACTCGCGCAGCTAGAACCAATGATAAGACGTGTAATTATAAGATCGACAGCTTAGAAGCACGAACCAAATGTGCTATTTCTGACAGGGAACAATAAATTTAAACGACCGAAATTTTTTTTGACGGTGGTGTGCGAATCAAGGACAAGACGTTTAATTAAAAAACAACTACAGCCTACCCAACGCAACCCAACATACCCAAAAAAACCCAGGATGTATTACTAAACGGAAACAATGTGTTTCTGTAACCGAGAACAATGAATTTTTTTTATGTGAGTATAACATCGACTTATATTCATTTCTAGTTTATAAAAAGATTGAACAAGCACAACTTCTATAATCTTAACCTCAAATTCTGTTAATCGGTCAACATGAGCCAGCTTTAATTAATCTTACAGGAGATTCTGTTTTAGAAAAGCACTACTTCTAACAAACCCGACCACTTAAAACCACAAAACAATTTAAGAGACAACTCATAGGGTTTTATTTGTGCGGAAGCTCAACATTCCATTCTTTATCTCCACATCACAAAACAGAATTTTATCGGGATGTTTATTGTATCCACTTTTGTGGTGTTTGAATTACACTCGGCTTCATTTCAGACGCGGATTTTATTAAGAAAATTATGGATGTCAACAAATTTAGGTTATGTAATTCTAACCCCTTTAATGTCAGTGTAAAAGAACGCGCCGCGCCGGTCACCGTCGCTTGATTAAAGAATGCGATAACAATCTAACAGGTGATAAAAATCGCGCATTTTTACATCGTTCGAATATCTGAGCATCCCTTTCGGATGTAATCTCACTTAAAATTCCAAACGCGCGTTGAATTTTATTCGTCTTGACGATTTTTATTGAAGATCCTCAGCACGTTTTAGTCTTATACGTTGATAAGGATTGCACGATGTGGAATTTGTGCAGTTTTAGTCGGGCGACGCAACGGATATTTACCCCCGAGTAATCACAGTCAATTGGTGTTGCCCACATCGACGAAAAAAATTGTTTTAATTTGATTGTTGTGGTGGTGATTACTAAGGGGTGCCGAGTATTGTGCGTGTACTTACCGGGGTTATTTTTAGAATGGATTAAAGAATTTATTGCATGTCACGCAACCCTACATACAGCGTCAGAATGGGTTAGGTTTCTTTCGTTTTAGACTGCAAAGCATTTTCCACACGTCACAGCTTTTCGTTTCAGCTGAATACTGAGGCAACGATGGTGGAGTGTACAAAGCGCATGCTTTTGTAAGTTTGCGCAGGCGCCTTCGTTACTCATTGGATTGAATTCACGTGGGAAGGCTGTCAAACGCAACACGCAACAGCTTTCCTTGTCCTAAATTTGTCCTTCATCGCTTATCCGCCCAACTTGTGGGTGACCTCGAGGATGTCTCTGATGCAAGCCTTATCAGACTAGAAGTCCGCGAACATGGATTTTTAGAGTCGAGTAAGTACCAGACAGATGCGCAGTTCTTCTGTCGACGGTCGCCCAACAGACCTATTTTGCGCAGATGCTTCGTTTGTTGACAACTCCCAATCAGGATACCAACCACTAGCCCTTTCTGTCTCGGCATGCATGTGGCTTGTTTTACGATTCTAGCCCAGGGATCTAATAATTTTTGCCTGTTGGTAGCTTGTCGCGCAAGCCCAAATGTTTTATGGCAGCGGTAGATAACATAGCAGATGGCGCTATACGAACCACCAACAAGCTTTTGTTTCGCCAGTTCATGGCCGACTCTTTCTCTCTGATTCAACCCGCTTCAAAAACGTTTCTGTTAGAAGCAAGCTCAAAAGTGCGATAGCCTCTGAGAAAAGCTTCTAATTTAGACTCAGAAGAACTGCTCTGTTATCGTTCATAATAAGTACACTTTTACTTTAGATTCTATGCTCCTGTACAGCGTTAGCAGCATGCACGATAACTATGACTTCTGATTGGAAAGCTTTTGTCAGCTTGCCCAACGGTCTAGATCATCTGAAACGATGCCTGTCCCAGTACCTTCACTTGTTTTGGGTCTGTGAATGGAGATCTCTCTTGGGAACGCGTCTTTAGTGTTAAGACAAACCCCAACTTAACCCCAAAGCGCCTCCTGATTGTGGGTGCAATCGAGTCCACCACTCATACGTTCTTCATTTATACATTTATTTATGTTTAATTTAATCATTCGCGTGAATACGTTTGTTCATTCATTTAGTCATTTGTTTTTTATTAGTTTATTCGTTCTTCATTCATTCATTCATCATTCGTGCTCATTTATTCATTCATTCATTCGTTTTTCATCCATTCATCATTCGTGCCCATTATTCATGCATCTTTTCATCCATGGATTAATTAATATATTTGTTCATTTGTTCATTTATTCGTTCTTCAGTCACTTAATTATTCATTTTTACTCATGAATTCTTTAGTTCTTCACTCGTTTATTTTTAGGTATTATCTATTCATGCACTCTGGAACGTTCGTTCATTTATGTATTTCTTCGTTCTTCATTCATTCATTTATATGTTCTTTATGCATTCATTCGTTCATCATTCATATGCCCATTCGCGTTTATTTGCGCATTTATCTATTCATCCACACGTTTACTTTTACGTTTGTTAATTTATTCATTCGTTCTTTATGTATTCATTTATTCGTTCTTCATTGATTTATTTATTCGTTTTTCACTCATTCATTTATTTGTTCTTAATTTATTCATTCAGATGTGTTTATTTATTCATGCACCAATTCATTCACGCATTCACTGGTACGTTTTGTTTAGTCATTCAATTATCCGTTCTTCATTCGTTTATTTATTCGTTCACTTATACGTTCTTCATTCAGACATTTATTCGTGTTTATTTAATCGTTCATCCATTTATTCACCTAAACAGGTTTTTCAATTTTATTCATTCACTTATTCGTTCTATATTTATATTGATTTGTTTTTCATCCATTCATCATTCGTGCTCTATTATTCTCGAATCTTCTCTTCCATACATTAACTGATATATTTCTTCATTTATAAATTTATTCGTTCTTCCTTCATTTATATATTCATTTTTCGATCATTTATTTATTAGTTCTTCATTCATTTATTATTCGGTATTATTTATTCACGCACTCACTGGAACGTTTGTTCATTTATACAGTTATTCGTTCTTCATTCATTCATTTTTCGATTTTTATTTATTCATTTGTTTATCATTTATACGTTCATTCGTGTTTATTTACCCAAGCTTCTATTCATGTATGCATTCATTGGAGCGTTTGTTCATTCGTTTTTTATTCATACATTCATTCGTGTTTATTTATTGATTCACGTATTTATTGGTATGTTTGTTCATTCATTCATTTATTCTTTCACCATTCGTTTATTCATTTGGTTTTCATTCATTAATGAATCTATTCATTTGTGTATTCATTAGTACGTTCATGCACTTATTCATTTATTCGTTCTCCAACCATTTAAGTAATTGTTCTTCACTTATTTATTTATTATTTCTTTATTCATTCATTCTTTGTGTTAATTTCTTTATGCATAATATCGTTTATACATTTATCGGTACATACGTTTACTCATTCTTTATTCGTTTTTCATTTATTCATTTATTCGTTCTTCGCCCCATTTAATCATTAGTTCTTCATTCATTCATTTATTCATGCACCTATTGATTCACGCATTTACTGCTATGTTTGTTCATCTATTCATTCAATTTTTTGTTTTTTATTCATTCATTTATTCATGTTTATTTATTCATGCATCGATTTATTTACAAATTTATTGGTAAGTTGGTTCCCTCAGTTATTTATTCCTTTTCCATTTCTTTATATATTCGTTCTTCCTTCTTTCACTTCTATGATGTTTCTATTCATTCATTCATCCATTGCTCCTTTCGTTCATTTATTTACTTCTTCGTTCTCTATTTATTCATTTATGCGTCATTTATTCATTCATTAATTTGTTCTTCATTTGTATATATTTATTGATGCATTTACATTAACACGTTCATTGATACGTTCGCTCATTTTTCATTTATCCATTTATCCGTTCTTTATTCATTTACTCAATAGTTCATTCATTCGTTTGTGTTTATTTATTCATGCAACTATTCATTCACGCATTTATTGGTATGTTTGTTAATTTATTCATTTCTTCGTTTATTTGTTTATTCATCTATTCATTCAAGCATATATTGGTACGTTGGTTCATTTACTCGTTCTTCATTCATTCATTCATTCGTGTCAACTTATTTATGTATTTAGATTAGGGCGTTCATTGATACGTTTGTTTATTTATTTATGTATTGGTTTTTAATTTGTTCGTTTATAAGTTCTTCGCTCATTTATTTATTACTTCTTCATTCATTCATCTTTTCGTGTTTATTTATTCATACATCTATTTACACACTAGTATATTCGTTCTTTGTTCGTTCACATATTAGTTATTTATTCATTCATTCCTTCGCTCTTTATATATACATTTATTCACATTTATTTATTCATGCATTAGTTAATTCACGCATTTATTCGTACGTTCGTTTACTCATTTATTTATTCCTTCTTCATTCCTTCATTTGTTTATTTGTTCATCATTCATTCATTCTTACGTGTTTATTCATCCATGCATCTGTTTATTCATACATTCATTGCTACGTTTGTTCATTCATTTACTTTTTCGTTTTCCGTTCATTCATTGATTTGTTTTTTATTCATTCGTTTATTTATTCTTGTCGATTTATTCATGCATTTACATTAACGCGTTCACTAATATCTTAGTTAATTTTTCGTGTACATCTTTTTTATTTTTTCATTTATTCGTTCTTCACTCATTCATTTATTAAGTGTTTTATTCATTCATTTGTTAGTGCTTATTCGTGCATCTATTTAATCACGCATTCTTCGGTAAGTACGTTCATTCATTCTTTAATTGTTCTTTAATCATTTGGTAATTTCTTCTTCGTTCATTCATCTATTAGTTCTTTATTTATTTATTTATTAGTGTTTATTTATTCATGGATTTACATTAACGTAGGCAATGGTACGTTTATTTATTAATGTATTCGTTTTTCCTTCATTCATTTGTTTGTTCTTCACACATTCATTCATTAGTACTTCTTTTTACATTCACTTGTGTTTATTTGTTCATACATCTATTCATTAACTCATTCCTTCGCTTTTTGTATTCGCTTTTCATCTATTTACTAATTCCCTCGTCGCTCGCTCATTTATTAGTTCTTAATTCATTCATTCAATGTGTTTATTTATTCATTTACAAGTTCATTCGTATGTTTCTTTCATTCACATTTTTTTTTCATCAATAATTTACTAGTTCTGCTTCATCAGTTTATTCGTTCTCAATTCTAGCATTCGTTCGTGTTTGTTTATTTATTTAGCCATTTATTCACGCGTTTGTGGGTATCATTGTTCGTTCATTCATTTATTTATTCTTGTTTCATTCCTTTATTTGTTTGTGCATTCATTCGTACGTTCACCATTCTTCCATTTATTTGTGTTTATTTATTCATGAATCTATTCACTAGCGAGTGGTTCGTTCGCTCATTCATTTATTTATTTGTTGTTCATTCATTGATTTATTAGTTTTCGTTCATTTGAACTTTATTCATTCGCTCCTTATTCTTTCGATCTTCGCTCATTCTTTTATTCGTGTTTATTTATTTATGCATCTAATCGTTGTCGCATTCATTGGTACATTCTTTACTCGTTCATTTATTCGTTCTTTGTTCGTGTTGAGTTATTTATGCATTTATTCAATCACGCATTCATTAATTCGTTCGGTCATTTATTTATTTATTCATTTTTGCTTAATTATTTATTTGTCTTTCATTCATTCGTGTTTATTTCTTCATTCATTTAGTCCTTCAGGCATGCAACCATACGTTCATTCATTTAATTCATTTATTCGTTTTTATTCATTCCTGTATTTCTTGTTCATTCATTTAATTCAGTCTTCAGCTATTCTTTCATTCTGCGCTTGTTTCTTTATTTATTTATGTATTAGATTTTTATGTATTCACTTTTTTATTTTCATTCATTTATTTGTTATTCATTCATTCTACCATTCCTACTTCTTTTATTGATTCATTCGTGTATATTTATTCATTCATATAATTGTTCACGTATTTATTGGTACGTACATTAATTTATTCATTCAATCATTTATTCGTTTTTATTCACTCGGGTATTTGTTGTTCATTTATTCAATTCGGTCTTCAGCTATTCCTTCATTCGTGCTTTTTGTTCATGCACCTGTGTATTTACGTATTCAGTGGTACATTTAGTCATTTATTTATTTATTCGGTTTTTATTTATTCACTTATTCGTTTCTCATTCATTTATTTGTTATTCATTCTTCTACCATTTCTTATTTGTTCATTGAATCATTCGTGCTTATTTATTTATGCATCTATTTATTCATGTATTTAGTAGTACGTTTATTAATTTATTTATTCAGCTATTTATCCGTCTTTATTTATTCATGTATTTATTGTTCATTCATTCAATTCGGTCTTCAGCTATTTTTTCATTCGCGTTTGTTTGTTTGCATCTATTTATTTACGTATTTATTGGCACGTTTATTTATTTATTCGATCTTTATTTATCCATTTATTGTTTTCCATTCATTTGTTTCTTCTTTATTCTTTCTACCATTCCATCTTCTTCTCATTGATTCATTCGTGTTTATTTATTCATGCATCTATTTATTCACGTATTTATTGGTACGTTTATTAATTTATTCATTTTTTCATTCATTCATTTGTTTTTATTCATTCATTCAGATATTCTTTCATTCGTGCTCGTTCGTTCATGCATCTATCTACTTACATATTCATCGGTACGTTTATTTATTTATTCGATCGTTGTTTATCGACTTATTCCTTTTTCATTCATTTATTCGTTCTTCATTCTTTTATCATTTCTTCTTCTTTTATTGATTCATTCGTGTTTATTTATTCATGCATGTATTTATTCACATATTTATTAGTAGGTTCATTAATTCATCCATTTATTTATTCGTGTATTAGTTGTTTATTCATTCAATTTGGTTTCCGCTATTCTTTCATTTGTGCTTGTTTGTTCATGCATCTATCTATTTACGTATTCGTTGGCACTTTATTTATTTTTTCGTCCTTTATTTATCCACTTATTCGTTTTTATTCATTTATTTGTTCTTCATTCATTCTATCATTGCTTCTTCTTTTATTAATTCATTTGTGTTTATTTATTCATGCTTCTATTCTCGTATTTTTTGGCACGTTCATTAATTCATTCATTTATTCGTTCTTCATTCATCATTCATTTTTTTCTTTATTTCTATATTTACTCAATAATTCTTTGATTCGTTCATCGTAGTTTGCTGGTTCGTTCGCTCTCCTACGAGCAAAACTAACCCCATTTTCAGGGACGTTGAACATGTCTTCAGCCGTATGAGGTCGAAGTGGTACATGCTTAATATTTCAAGCAAATTTTTCATAAATGAAGGAGTAGGAGGGGTTGTAAGATGTCTTCTATCTGAGCTATGATTTTTAAACAGTCCAAGAGACGGAAATATAATTCTTTGTATATTAAATCCATTCGAATTTCTTTATCACCCAAGGCGTAATTAATATCACAAAATTAAATCTTTAGAGAAATTATAAGAAAATTTGTATAATTCATAAACATCACATCAAAAGCGAACACTCGAGTTTTTTAAAATTCTTTTAAATTATTAATTTAAATTTAATTTACTTCTAAAAAGCGAAGCAGAGAAATCCTATTAACGCAAATAATCTATAGCTTATTTTCAGTATACATTTTCGTTTGCTTCTCTTCAGAAGGATATTGCTTTATTCCATTCACAACACCAAAGTATTTTAATTTAAATTGTCAATAACGTTGTGGTTTTAAATTTTATGAACGCGCCTGTCAGCTGAATGGAGAAATTTTCTTTCAATCTATAATTACCGTAAGTTTTTAACAGTCTGGAAATATTTCAAAAATTGTTGTTAAAAAACGGCTGTTTTTTTAATAAAAGAGCTAGATTAGCTGTTTGTTTTCTCAGCAACAGAACGTTATGGGGTTGCATCTATGTAGGGTAATTGTATTTAAAACTCAATCCAAATGGCACTGAAAGGTTCATAATTGTAAATCCTGAAGCCAAATTACATTCGAATTTGGAGAATGTCAGTTGTCGTCTTACCAAAAGCCGTTTGTTGCACTCGTTTTAAATCCAGGATCTATTGACATTGGAAATAGGCAGAGTAGTATGTGGTCTTCCTACCAAGACGCGTGCAGGAGTAAAGGGATTGTGGCCGCCCTGCTGAAAAGTTCATAATTGAAATTCCTGAATCTAGATGATACGTCAATTGTCTTGTTGCCAAAAGCCGTTTGTGGCTTGTTGGAAATCCGGGATCGATTGACATTGAGATCAAGTACAGCAGTCAGGGGTTTTCCTACCAAAGGTGCGTAAGAGTCAGGGGTGTGTGTGGTCGCCCTAAAAGACCACTAAAAGATTTGTAATTAAAAATCCGGAAGTCCAATTTCCTTCTTACCTAAAGCCGTTTGTTGCACTGTTTGAGAATCCAGAACCTCCTGACAGTGAGACTAGGTAAACAGTGAGTGGCTTTCCTATCAAGAAATAAACAGGAATAAGAGTTTATAGCCTCCCTGAAGTCGAATAATGTTAGAATCACGAAAGTAAGCGAACTTTTTTTAGCAAAAGCCGTTTGTTCTACTTGTTGGAAATGGTCTTTGTACCAAAAACTGTTTATTGGACTTGTGGGAAATTGCCCACTTACCAGAAGCCAATTTTTGCACTAGTTGGCAAACGGGAACCCGTTTGTTCTACTTAATGAAAAACCGAAATCCATAAACATTGTGAACGAATAGAATAGTAGCCGCTCTTCCTACTAAGAATTGTGCAAGAAAAAGGAGTTTGTGGTCTCCCTACCAGGAGTTGCGTTTACTAAAAGGCTTATAATTGAAAATCTGAAGTCCAATGACGTTTGAATTACAAGAATAAGTCAATTGCATTTTTACCAAAAACCGTTTGTTGTACTTGGGAATTGCCTTCTTTGCAGAAGCCGTTTATGACACATGTTGGAAACTGCCTTCTTACCAGAAGCGGTTTATGGCACTTTTTGGAAATCGCCTTTTTACCAGAAGCCGTTTATGGCACTTTTTGAAAATTGCTTTCTTACCAGAAGCCATTTATGGCACTTGTTGGAAATTGCCTTTTTACTAAAAGCCGTATATGGCACGTTTTGGAAATTATCTTCTTACCAGAAGCCGTTTATGACACCTATTGGAAATTGGCTTCCTACCAGAAGCCGTTTATGACACTTGTTGGAAATTACCTTCTTACCAAAAGCGGTTTATGACACTTGTTGGCAATTGCCTTCATACCAGAAGGCGTTTAAGGCACTTTTTGGAAATTGCTTTCTTACCAAATCGGTTTATGACACTTGTTGGAAATTGCCTTCTTACTAGAAGCCGTTTATAGCACTTTTTGGAAATTGCCTTCTTACCAGAAGCCGTTTAAGGCACTTGTTGGAAATTGTCTTCTTACCAGAAACCCTTTATGACAGTTTTTAGAAATCGCCTTATTACCAAAAGCAGTTTATGGCACTTTTTGAAAATGGCCTTTTTACCAGAAGCGGTTTATGACACTTGTTGGAAATTGCCTTCTTACGAGAAGCAATTTATGGCACGTTCTGGAAATTGTCTTCTTACCGAAAGCCGTTTATGACACCTGTTGGAAACTGCCTTCCTAATAGATGCGGGTTAAGGCACCTTTTGGAAATTGCCTTCTTACCAGAAGCCGTTTATGACAGTTTTTGAAAATCGCTTTATTAGCAGAAGCAGTTTATGGCACTTTTTAGAAATTGCCTTCTTACCAGAAGCGGTTTATGACACTTCTTGGAAATTGCCTTCATACCAGAAGCGGTTTATGACACTTGTTCAAAATTGCCTTCTTCCCAGAAGCAGTTTATGACACCTGTTGGAAATTGCCTTGTTACCTGAAGCCGTTTATGACACTTGTTGGAAATTGCCTTCTTACCAGAAGCTGTCTATGACACTTGTTCGATATTGCCTTCTTACCAGAAGCCGTTTCTGGCACTTTTGGAAATTGCCTTCTAACCAGAAGCCATTTATGACATTTGCTGCAAATTGTATTTTTACCAGAAGTCGTTTATGACATTTGGTGGAAGTTGCATTCTTACCAGAAGCCATTTATGACACTTGTTGAAAGCGCATTCTTACCAAAAGCCGGTTATGACATTTGTTGGGAATTGCCGTCTTACCAGAAGTCGTGTATGACACTTTTTGCAAATTGCCTTCTTACCAGAAACCGTTTATGGCACTTGTTGGAAATCGCCTTCTTACTAAAAGCCGTATATGGCACATTTTTGGAAACTGCTTTCTTACCGGAAGCCGTTTATTACACTTGTTGGAAATCGCCCTTTCACAAGAAGTTGTTTATGACACTTACTGTAAATTGCCTTCTTACCAAAAGCCGTTTATGACATTTGTTGAAAATTGCTTTCTCACCAGAAGCAGTTTATGGCACTTGTTAGAAATTGCCTGCTTACCTAAATCCGTTTGTTGCACTAATCGGAAAACGGATACATTGGTATTGAGATCAACAAGCAGAGTCAGCAGTATTCCTACCTAGAGTTGTCCAAGTGCAAGGATTTTTAGTTCGCTCTATAAGGAGCTACGATCACTGAAAAGTTTATAATAAGAGATCCTGAAGTCCAATGACATAAGAAACCGGGGCACAAGCCGATTATCTACTTACCAAAAAGCAGTTTGTTGTATTTGTTGAAAATGGCTTTCTTACCAGAAGCCGTTTTGGCACTTTTTGGAAAATGCCTTCTAACCAGAAGCCATTTATGACATTTGCTGCAAATTGTTTTCATACCAGAAGCGGTTTATGGCACTTATAGAAATTGCCTTCTTACTAGAAGCCGTTTATGACACCTGTTGGAAATTGCATTCTTACCACAAGCCGTTTATGAAGTTTGTTGATAATTGCCTTTTTAGCAGAAGCCGTTTATGGCACTTTTTGGAAATTGCTTTCTTACCAGAAGCCGTTTATGACATTTGTTAGAAATTGCCTTGATAGCAAAAGCCGTTTATGGCACTTTCTGGAAATTTCCTACTTACCAGAAGCAGTTTTTGACACTTGTTGGATATTGCCTTCTTACCAGAAGCCATTTATGGCACTTGTTGGAAATCGCCTTCTTACTAAAAGCCGTATATGGCACATTTTTGGAAACTGCTTTCTTACCGGAAGACGTTTATTACACTTGTTGGAAATCGCCCTCTTACCAGAAGCCGTTTATGACACTTACTGTAAATTGCCTTTTTACCAAAAGCCGTTTATGACATATGTTGAAAATTGCTTTCTCACCAGAAGCCGTTTATGGCACTTGTTAGAAATTGCCTGCTTACCTAAATCCGTTTGTTGCACTAATCGGAAAACGGATCCATTGGTATTGGGATCAACAAGCACAGTCAGCGGTATTCCTACCTAGAGTTGTCCAAGTGCAAGGATCTTTAGGTCGCTCTATTAGAAGCTACGATCACTGAAAAGTTTATAATAAGAGATCCTAAAGTCTAATGACTTAAGAATCCGGGGCACAAGCCGATTATCTTTTTACCTAAAAGCAGTTTGTTGTATTTGTTAAAATTGGCTTTCTTACCAGAAGCCGTTTATGACACTTGTTGCAAATTGTCTTCTTACCAGATGCCGTTTAGGCTCTTTTTGGAAAATGCCTTCTAACCAGAAGCTGTTTATGACATTTTTTGCAAATTGTTTTCATACCAGAAGCCGTTTATGGCACTTTTTAAAAATTGCCTTCTTACTAGAAGCCGTTTAGGACATTTGTTGGAAACTACCTTGATAGCAAAAGCCGTTTATGGCACTTTTTGGAAATTGCCTACTTACCAGAAGCCGTTTATGACACTTGTTGAATATTGCCTTCTTACCAGAAGCCATTTATGGCACTTGTTGGAAATTGCCTTCTTACCAGAAGCTGTCTATGACACTTGTTCGATATTGCCTTCTTACCAGAAGCCGTTTCTGGCACTTTTGGAAATTGCCTTTTTACCAGAAGCCGTTTATGACATTTGTTGGAAATCGCCTTCTTACCAGAAGCCGTTTATGATATTTGTTGGAAATTGCCTTCTTTCAAGAAGCTATTTATGGCACTTTTGTAAGTTGCCTTTTTACCAGAAGCCGTTTATGACACCTTTTGGAAATTGCCTCCTTACCAAAAGCCGTTTGTTGCACTAATTAGGAAACGGATCCATTGATATTGGGATGAACGGACACGGTCAGCGATATTCCTATCTAGGGGTGTCCAGGGGGAAAGAGTTTAAGTTTACTGTACTAGGAGCTGCGATCACTGAAAAGTATATAATAAGAAATCTTGAAGTCCAATGACGTAAGAATTTGGGGATCAAGCCGATTTTCTTCGTACCAATTGCCGCTTGTTGTATTTGTTGAAAATGGCTTTCTTACCAGAAGCCGTTTATGACACTTGTTGCAAATTGTCTTCTTACCAGAAACAGTTTATGGCACTTTTTTGAAAGTGCCTTATAACCAGAAGCCGTTTATGACATTTGTTGCAAATTGTTTTCATACCAGAAGCCGTTTATGGCACTTTTTAG